>CM021526.1:29102792-29158181 GCA_010994315.2 Pisaster ochraceus | reverse complement strand
ATTTTGTAGATGGGAATTAACAAAATACAGCAACAAGGCAAGCTCCGAACGTAAGGATGTTATGTATTTTTTATAAGGACACTGAAAACAACAAAACGTTTCACACACGCACAGTCCATGTGCACACAGCACACACACACAAATATAAACAGCAACGGATGTCCCACCAAAGCACAAGCAAAAAGCACGCCATTCGTAGCGAAACCGGAAATGACCACATCGAATTGCGGTGTCAGATCCACCTTTGCGTTTACACTTGTATTTGGAATCCACTTTGCCGGATCTGATCCACACATTGCCGGATTCAACTCTCCTCGAAAGGTGGATTAAAATTGCCGGAGTTTACACTAGCCGTTAATCCACATTGCCGGATCAGACCAGGGTCTGATCAACCTTTCTGGATCTAGTGTAAACAGGGTTAATTAGAATTAATTAGTTTGTTTGTTTTATCCATCATCAATCATGCGTGCTAAACATTTGTGTATACTCTGAGCTTTCCCTAGTCCAGCAGAAAACAAAAATTTACAGGCTATACTTGGCTGGGTTTCAAACCTACGTGTACGACACCAGCATTCTAGAGCAGATGTTAAAAACCAATCATCAAGCATGCTCAATGACGAGAGGCCAGTTTGAGTTCTAAATGTACAATTGTGACACTTCATGCCACAACTAGGCACTTTCCGCCAATTCTCATTACTGGGTTTTTATTGTAGAAGAGCTTAAGGCCCAGAATGTGTAGCCCCTAATTCTCATTAGAATGTTCAAAACATCACATCACCGCTAATGGCGCTTACATCACATTGATATCAATCATGGTTGATGCTTCGGTTGTCTCCACATTTAAATTTTGGCAATACAAAATTTCCTAGAAGTGCCTGTTTTTGGCGTGGGATGATGTTGAACATAATGACGAATGTCACGATGTACCAATCAATTTTTGTTCACGATCTTAGTTCTCTACAAAATCAGTAACTAATTTATCCTTCGAGGCTAAGTAGGGGACTGTAATTCATTTTTCCCAGGTACCGAGGTCAACAAATCCAGTGACAACTCTGACAGGAACGAGCTTCAATTCTATGAGCAAAATATCACACCTTTGGATAATTAGGTGTAGGCAATACTCTAAGTCTGTTTAGCTTTTGACAATTTACCAATTCTGCCAGTTCTTAACGAAGAGTGTCAGCTTTTGTTTTTAATAAGGCCCTAGTTTCACATTCTCACCTGGATAACATTAAGCTGAACTTTTAAATGACCAGTCAATTTTACATTGAAAATACATGTACAATGCATATTTTTACAATATGTGGAAGGACACAACACAATTACATAATGTGCAGATGTTTTTGTATAATGGAAAAGTGCAGAATCAAAGATCAACATGTAACAAACCACACACCTTTGCTACATGTAAAAGGCTACACAGACTTTGTAAACACATGTGACATGAACACATGATTCCCCCACAAGGTTACCAGTCACATGTGAACAGCAGACTAGTGAAACAGTAGGCCTATGTTTCAGCATGTTGCAAAATGCTTCCATCCAGCAGTTATACTGTACCTTTGGTTATTACTCCAAAAATGAAAGCACATAAAAAGTTACTTGGTAAAAAACACTGGAGAGCTGTTGCTATTGTTTAAAACGATCCCCCTTTGTAGTGTTGTTTTAGAAGAAAAACTGCAAAATTTGAACCTGAGAAAGGCTTCAGGCATGAAGCTTTTCTCAGGCATCTGAAACCACAAAATTATGTGATGCTAAGGTGTTTTTTTCTTTCATCATATTCTTGCAACTTCAATGACCAATAATAGAGCCCAGATTTCGCACATGGTAGGTTTGTCATTTTATGCAAATGTTGGGATACACCAAGTGAGGATACCTTGGTCTTTGACAATTACCAAAAGTACATTTGTGTATACCCTGCCTTTGAATGCAACAAGTGGTAATAATTGCTCTCTCAGAGGCTAAAGACACGTAGCAATGTACATGATTGTACCATACAAAGTGTAAAATTAAATAATTTTAACAAGTTAATGAAGGAGCACCTGCTTTTAAGTTACATGACTTTCACTAATCAGTTTTAACATGATGTCTGCACTACAATTGGTATTATTTTAAAACCAATCACCACACATAACTGATTATCATTTTGTACGACCTAGCTACATGAACACTGTACAAGCAGCTTGAAACTAGCATGCGATTCCATGATGATACTCTAGTACATGTACATGTAGTCTATACTAGTGATTTTAGTGATTTTGAACACTAAAAACAAGTCTGGCAGCGATTTGTACATGATTTGCCTGAATTAACATTTACAAAAACCAGCCGATGAGTTCATTGAGACGATATTTTGATTTTTGATTTGTAGAATCGATGAACTGCAAAGAGCTCTTGACCTTAATCATCTCCACAGTGTACTGCCTGATATTTTTACATATGAGTCACCCTCATATCAATGGCAATGTAGTGTCAACATGTATGTGACGTGTACATATGGTGTCCTGTTGACACCAGTCTAAGGTATTCCTATGGTATGTGTATTTATATCTCGAATGTGCACTTCGCTCTACCTTTACATGATGAGGTTTTCAAAGGTCAGAGACTTGTGCACAGTACATGTACTTGGATGGCTCTGAACATGAAAGTAGACGTTATACGCCAACAATTACATACCACACGCACACGTCTGTGTTTCGGAAATTATTTTCTAAACATACGGTGACTGTGTCAAGTTGTCATGGTTGTAGATTTTTCAAGAGTTACATTGCATGTATCCTGATCAAATTACATGCACATGTTGGTCTAATAGAATATAAATCAAGCAAATAACTTGAATCTCTCCATGTTCACCCGACACATGTAATGTACTGTAGATCTGTGCATTATGTACATGGAACTGTATTGATACACCAATTTATTTTGGGTCATTTTCGTATACAGTCCTGTCACTTTATCAGTGTTTTCCACCACACTGGGACACAATTACACTCATGTAGACTTTACATGCATCACAATTGGGGATTGTATTGCTGTTACACATGTACTGCCTACCCACTAATTAATGGCAGTACACGATTCTTTGATTCGCCTGACACGCGCATGATGATATTTAAACATGTATACACAGTGCAGTAAATTATTTCCCTTTATAGCAAGTATGGTAATGTATAACATATAATATCAGTTTCTGGTGCAGAAGTGCGACACAAAATCATATTCTGATGCGTTGTGTATGAAAATCAATCTACACCCAAGCTATTGTTACTATAATTAGCAGTTTCCTTTGTTCTATTTCAAATGCTTCCGGAATGTAGATTAATGCATGTAATTGTCTGGATGACTGTGCACTGTAGGGGGTACACCTCCAGCCAGTGGCTCATTTATCCACGGTGGTAAATGTATCACGTATCAACATTCACGTTTGTGAATCATAACCTTCATCCTCTTAGCTATGAATCCAACCCTTTCTATGATGTGGTGTGGAGGAAGGACACACACAGTCACATGAATGAGACATGTACACGTACGTACGTTAATGCTACACGTACGTGAACGGTACATGTACATTGTACATGTACTTATGAATGGTGTACTTCTGGTCCTTGCTCTACAAGGTAAATGTAATTTGTAGTGTACTGATGTTTAATAGTATGATGTTATGGTTTTGTATACAATGTTTGAATAATACACACGTATGTGTAGCCGTTACTGTTTTCACGAGCAATACAAATGTTCTAGCACATTCACCATGTACACATATTATCATATTCTTGATAAATACAGCCAAAAATGTTGTGCCTTTATTGTACACAGTACCGGTACAGTAATTTGTTGCAAACGTTTGATTTCTTATGTAATTTTTCATTATTTTTCATACAAACTGGTATCAACCATAGAGCAAGTGGTCCCTTCTCTATATGTATCAACCCTTAGATTCAAAGGCATTCCTTGAAAAATCCCATGTAGAAAACCATACAGGTAGTTCTAAAATGTAAAAGGTTATGACCTTTGACCCCTTTAAAACTACCCGTATAAATAATGAGCTCTGCAAGTCATTAGTCATGCGTCCCAAATCTAAGGTACTGAGTGCAACCTTCTCAAACTTTAGAAAACAAGTGGGTCAAAGTTGAGAATACAATGTAATTATTTGCAATGCCACCCACTATCTGACTATACACTAAATCACTGGCTAAAGTCTAGTCATATTTGCACTGTGCCAGTGACATCCACAACTGAACAAGTCCTCCTGTAACGTTTTTAAAAAGACACACTTTTCAAGATTATAAGGAAATAAAAGAGTGGCGACGAGGTCTTAAACCATTGTTTTAAAACCAGCAGGGTTGTGGCCATGCAGTCCTTTACTGCTTGGCCATGACCCTGCAAGGTTTTTAATGGCTGTTTAAGACAGAGTCACTTGTCTTTTATTCCCATTCATAAATGCCGTTTTTGTTAAAAAGAATCATAATGGGAAATCTGTTACACATTTCTGTATTAAATTCCAATTCCTGTCTCGCCCTCGTGCTCTGTTTAGTGAAGGATCAAATTGCTTGCAACGCTCAAGGGTTTCTTGAGCCTTAACTACATGATTGTATGTAACATACCCCCATGAACACAATGTCAGATTCGACCTTTTTGCGCCGTGTTTTACAATACATGTGCCAATTTCTTCAAGTACACAAAGTGGTGCCACTACATTTTTTTACCAATGATGACCAGTCAAGGCTGTTCACTAAAACCCAACATTCAAACTAAATTAAACCACATCTCAATAGAGAAATTATTACATGGAGATGCAACAAACCTCAGTTTCTGAATTTAAGGTTTCAGAAGAATCAGAAAAACACGGCTCAATGAAATAAAGGAAGCAAACACCCTTATTTTAAAAAACAAACTCCATTGATTTGGATTTTTGCCCATTACAAAAGCACAATGTGCTCACTCATCTAGTGTATGCATCAAAAGAGATTTAGTACAATGGTGAAATGGTTTCCTCCGCAGGAAAACAACATGTTTTGTTAAAGGCAAAGAATACATTTAACTTACTACCTTTGGTTTTTTATACCGTTCGATTGTTTTAATCCTACATACATGTAAATGATCAATTAAACTAACCTGTGAAAATTTCATTTAACAAAATTGTAGCATTTTTGAGATACATGTATCGCCGAAATCTGGAGCGGTTACATGTATATCCATGCAGGAAAAATAATCCGCAATTTGAATTCACACACAATCTGAAAAACAAATCTGACAGTAACGTTTCTCAGATTCAAATTTTGGGGAATAAAAACTGATATCTTTTACCATAACCACACTTCTTTGAAGTGAAATTATTCTCAAAATGCATTATACATGTACTATCGAAAGCTGCTGTACATGTAAGTTTTTATTGCCATTAATTTGAAGGGCGATTACTAAACGTATACCTTCCCTTTAATGGCAAGTTCTTCTATTAACCAATTACAAAATGCACATGACTGGCACTAGTCAAACAGTGTTCTCCCTTAGCAGTGGTCCGCTGGCCAAATGCCAGTTAAAACATCTGCCAACCTCCAGAATTCTGTCCAACTAGTCCGGCTGGCTAATGTAGTTTCATTGCTTCCCACCTCAACATGTAAATCAACTGATTGTTCAAATTACTTTAAGTTACAAGTACAAGTCCCATGCAATGTTGAAAGAAAACCCTAAAATTTGGACCAGTGAGAATGCTGGGGGACCAGTGAATTGGCAAGATAACTGGTCCCCCTGGCTAGTTATTGAAAAATGCTAAGGACAAATCCTGTCAACCCTTTGCACAATGACTTGGCAAAATGTTTCTCCCTATTCTTCACATGATTGTATCTAAAGCTGGCATTGGGCAGCCCTAATGGTGACGTTACCATGCCAGTCCGGATCAAACTCAATGTTCTTTCCATTAGTCATGGCTCATCTAACATCCATTGACAATGACCACAACATTCATCGCTATTGTTTAAGTGGAAACAATTCATTGAGTTGAGGCTGGGGGAGTAGGTAGACAACAACTACTCACCTTTCAAAGCAGCGATCTACATTGTCTGACATGAGAAGCAGCATACAAAGTTGTTCTAGAGCAATTAGCTGCATATCTCGCTCCTCCCCCTGGCCCATTTGGAGCCATTCCAATAACGTCTCTGGATCTACATCAGCCATCTTCAGGGTCACAACCTGATTCAAACAAAGAATACCAATTAGTTATTTAAAAAAATGTAGTTGCTTGAAAGCAATTTAGTAATTGTGAGAGATAAACTACATGTACTACACGTGTAGGATTACATACCAACAATGGATAATGGAGAATACTTTAGCCAGTACTATTGAATCTTTCCAAACCTTTTCATATATTTGTAGTAAACCCTAACCAGCTCAATACTTCATTTTAAAAACCCTAAACCACCCTACATGTAACAAGGCCCTAATCACCTAACCAGTTGCCCTGCTAAATGCACCAATATTCATAGAAGTTTCAAGGGCACTTTTTTTTTTTCTGTGCCCTGCTAAATGCATTCACAATTCACAATGTAATAGACCCGGCCTGAATAGACCATGGGATTTGAATTGACTGCTAAATGTAAACTTTACAAAGTGAGTGAACACACAGTAGAAATTTAAATTCAAATTTAAAGGGATGTTTTTAAAATAAAAACCTTCAACCATGAACATTTGTGGAGAATTTTATTTTCTGGGGATGGTGAATAAATTTTTAACTCGTTAAAAAAATGAGCAGGGAGTGTTTTCCTGGTTCCAGATTATGCCAATCTTCTTATACAATATCTTTTATCTTGAATGAACATTAGTGTTCAGCAGTCGTGCTGGATTTATTTTGTGTCGTGATTCAGAATAAATTGTAATTCAAGTCATCCAAAATATTTTACGCAGGACTTCTCAAAGATGAGGATACTTCATCCCTTCTATGGCTACTGTACATTGTACGTGTAAAAAATGAAACATGTTATTGTCAGAAAAAGATTGGTGCTATAAATTCTGACTAGCACCACCTTTTCACTCACTGTGAACCCAATATAAATGTCATTTTATTTACCCAATGGTTTCGTAATTTAAAGGAAATTTAAAAAAAAGGAAGTGACATTTTAGTCTTTATCGTAGTCCTAAAATCGTTAAATGATCTTTAAATGCTCAGTTGTTGTATAAATGTGAGAACAGATCCTTGCATACTTTGCTTGGACTTGGGAAGCAAGAAAAACAAAGATTAACAAAAACATGCCCACTTTATTTTTTAAGGTTACTATAACTACTAGTACTAGAAACTATTGGCCTAAGGCTCCCCTGTGAGCCTTATATTGGACTCACCCATTTTAGAACTTTTGCATGTAATTGTAAATCCGGGAAAAAAAAGATGGGGGGGACACATGAGTTGTGAATGTATTAAGTACAGTGTTTTGAAAAAGCTATATATATGAGTAGTATAAAGGAAACTAAAGTTATTTTTGGCTGAAGACCAGAAAATGTTGAACTATCAATGACCATTTTGAAAACATATCAACATTAAAGAGGCCCAGAATGGCCGAATCCTATGGCTTTGGGACTAGGACTAGGAGAGCCTTTTAGTTTTATAGTTTCTAGAACAGAAGTACTTTACTCTTTAGTCAGGTTAGTTTTTTATATAATCATATCATTTTTACTTTAAAATGTTGGAAAAGAATAAAGATGCAAAATCCAACCCCCACTTTTTCACTCATATGATCAAAAACATAATCATATCCTGGTACAAATTCCACTCATCACTATACTATAGGCTAAATATTGTGACATAACAATACAAAGTACAGAAAAGTACTACTAAACTATCACTCAGTTCTTATCTTGGTCATGGTCATAATGGTTTGAATTTAGAATTTAGAATCTTTTCCTAGTAAAGTACATGGTCGTAATTAATGAGGAATTGGCAGTCAAATGTACGGGAAAATTTATAAAATAGCAAATCACGATGCATTTGTACCCCCCCCCCCCCAAACCAACCAACCAACCATGGTGAACATGGGATGGTCAAACTATGGTCAAACCAACAAAGTTTTTCCAAACTGGAGAAGAAAAAACCTTTAAAAATAATAATATTCGGACATGACACACAAAGGAGAGCAATGATATAGACACGAGGAAGTTCCCGAAATGAGACAAAGAACTTGTTTCCAATCACCTTGTAAAGTTACCACTGAAGATTTCGTTGTTCATTCAGTCAGTCATGCAGGTATTGTCGTGGCACAACAAACAACGTGGATGAACAGACGCCAACTGCACCAGCCAGACGAGTAGAGTACGATACGGCACAACCGCTTCAGAATTTCCTGCGAAGAATTTCCAGTCAAAATGTCGCCTTAGTGACCATGAGACTCCAATATTCACCAGATAACTGGCGATATAAGCAAACTTATTTCATAGGAACGTTTAGTTCTTACTTTTTGGTCGGGTAATAACAACTATTTACCAACAAAACTTGTCCGAGATTTCCGTGGGTTCGTTGTTATGTTGTCTGCACACCAATTTTCGTCCGGTCGATGCGGATATTTTTTCGCTTTTAATTTTTAGACTTGTGCACGTCGCTTGGATTTACAACATACCGGTGGGAAATGTTAGACTCTTTAGAGGGCGCCCTCAAACAACGTAAATAAGAAAGTTAGGAGGTAATGCTAGGTTCGATTTTTGGCCGATTTGATCCGAACATTTCGATTTAAATTTTATTAAATAACCCATTTTATAGATTAGAGAACAATTTAATTTAATGGTATTGTATACACACACAAATCTACCACTGATAATTGGTAGTTAATTTACAACTAATCATTCTAAATGTGTGCTTCTTTACACTGTACATGTAGTTATCTTTTCCTTATAAAAAATGCCTTATACCATTGGAGAGGCTACGTAACTAATACATACTTTCTCAACCCTAAAAATCCGCCATGTGTTGGTGCACCCCACTAATTAGTGACTGGATCAAAGCGCAGAGGCTCGTAAATTTGTCTGTAACTGTCAGAATTCAGGGTCAATGTACTTTCAGCACGTACGCCTTCCTCCATTATTTCTTGAACTCTAGTGAATTCAAATGGTCCGAAACATTTTAAGGTAGGCCCTGTGATGAAGGACATGGGTTGGCTTGCAAACACGGTTTGCCAATGAAAAAAAAGAACTTTAAAAAGTGTTTATTATTATTATTATTTATTTTGCCATTTCTCAAAAAACAAACAAACATACAGTACACAATAGTCTTTAAAAAATATACATGTCAAGTTGGCCAGGATTTACAAAAGTGTACTCAAACACTGTGACTTGAAAGTCTGCTAATCTAAACTTGAAAATTGGAATGTTAGTAAAATCATGGAGGTAGGAATTAAAAATACATACATTTATAAATCACTAAAACATTAAGAACATATACATACAATTTACCGAAACTACGACATTAACATTTGGAGAAAAAAACAATGATTAAATAATTATAGATAAATAAATAATTTACTAAATTTGACAGTTTTACTCGTCTCGGCCATGAAGCAGCAGCAAACGTATACATTATCCTTCCCTAAAGGAAAACGGGTCTTACCCCCCCCCCCGACTCTTGTTAAACTCATTGACTTGGACGTGACACGTTCAACCCATACAACAAGGACATGCTCAACCCTCCTAACACCAGACCTGCCAGCCCTGTGGGTGCACCCAACTAATTAGTGGCCGGATCAATGCCCAGAGTCTTGGGATCATCAAGCGTGGACGGTTCTAACAAGAGGGACTCTTTACTGAACAGAGTTGTGTATATATAGCGGTTTATTATTCATGACTTCTGTCAACACAAACGCCGTCCTCTTGTTACGCAAATACACCCAGAAGGGCCAACCATGGAGGAAGGTACTTCCTCCCCAATGGGCCACGGGCCAACCAACACTGTAAAATTCACAAAGCCGTGACAAAGCCACACAGATCCACTAAAGGCAAAATCCCTATGTGCCCACAGAATTCGTAAGGTGGATGATCCGTGCCGTTTGTAGCTACCAACAAACAAGATAGCAACTAAATAAACGTCACCCACGTATGTAAACTATTGGTAGGGATGCTTCATTCCAGGATGACAAAGTTCACGCCATGCCGCTGATTATAACAGAATGCATTCAGAACTCATTGATTGTTGATACACAGTTCATCGATTGCTGAATATGTACTTAGAAGGAGAATAATAAAGCATTATGCGGCTGTTCAGAATTGAAAACTGACTCATCGACAATCTGTGGTGAAGAAGAAGACCATACTCTGCAATATTAAGAAGAATTGAAGGCAGAGGAACACTGACATGACACCAGAGGAACATCCATGACACCAGAGGAAGGGAATTGAACTTCGACGAGTGCCGAAATAAAAAAACGGCCTTCTAACATAAAGCAAACAGACTGTTTCGGAAAACTTAAAATCGATTGGATTAACCCGTTTAGAGGAACTTTAAAACCGTCATCGAACCATTCGGTGACCGCCGGAGCTCAGGATGGCTGATACCGGGGGAAATGAAACCGAAGCCCCGGAAGGTGTAGACCAAACACGCTCACAGAAAACCTCGGAGTTTGTGCTTTTACTGAGGGACAAGGAAGCGTTGAAAAGTGCCTTGGATGAGAAAGAAAAAGCCCTCAACAGCGCCATGGCAACGACTTTCGAACTTTACCAGAAAATTGAAAAGTTGGAGGCGGAGGTAATTGTTTTTGATCCTAATAAAATCACGGAGGAAGAAGATATAATATTTAAAAATAATAAATATGTAAGTCTAATAGCCTACTTATACTTAAAAGGCACATTATAGTGTAAGGCCCGTTGGTTTTTCGTGTGGTGTTCTTAAAAATTATTTTCCGACGGTATTAGTTATGTTGTTGTTACGAATTTCTTTAAAGTTCAAGATAATATTAATAATGACAAGCAGTCAAATGTAAACAAGCAGGGACAAGATTTTGTAGACAAATCCATAGCAACACACCACCACATGACTGTCACAGTTATACAAATATTACTATCGCATTGGTCATCTGATATGTATTGACATTTGATAGCTAATCAATGGCAATACTATTCTGTCATTTCTGTCTTTATATTATATGCCTCTTACTACTAATGAATTTGTGGACCGAATTTATTTGTAACTTGGTTTTATGTAAAGGCATTTACCTGTTTATACTGTAAAATCGTAAACCAATACTGGTTAACTTTTCTGCCAATGGATCCTTCCCATGGGCCTACTGTAGCTTCTGGTTCAATTCATGGATTGGGGTCAAACACAGCTGGGAATGCAAACTTTAACCTCTGAAAGAAACTTGTACAGCATTTGAAAACTTCCCCAAAATACAGGCCTTAAAAAGTAGCCAATTATAATTACAACTGTATTTCTGTGTTTCTATTTTCAAAACACGAGAAATCCATGAAATTCTGTCTCGAACTGCTGGACAACGCCCCCCCCCCTCCAGAAATAAATAGCGTGATGCGATGCAATCGTTCTAAAGTGTTTTTCGTGCTGTGCTCCTTCGGGCTTTATTTATAGGTTATCAAAATTAATGTGTTTTTGTGTAAAAAAAAAGACATCGAGCATTTGTAAGCGTTTATTTCTGAGATTGATCTTCATGATAGTTTAGATACAAATCAACTTGCGGCAATAGATTGCATGCATATCGATACAGTTTTATTTACTCTGTTTATTTATTTATCAATCAAATTTCCAGCTGAAAGCGTTGAAGGGGAAGGGTACCAAGTCAGAAAGTAAAGATAAGATGCAAGCTCCGTCTGCCAGTCCAGCAGGAGGCAGCACGCCAGTCTCCACACCTAAGGTAAGAAATGACTGAGTTAGGTTTGCGGTAACACCATGTGAAAATCTCTTTTGAGTAGTGTAGGTTCTGAAAAGAACCGGTGGTTAACGACTCAACGTTTCGATCAGTATGCTCTGACCGTCTTCAGGAGAAAGGGCATACTATCGAAACGTTGAGTCTTTATAACCACAGTTCTTTTCAGAACCTACACTACTCAAAAGAAATTTTCAAATGGTGTTACCGCAAACCTTACTTAGTTATACTTCCACCATGCAAAGTTTTAAATCCTACTTAAGAAATTACTGGTTCGAAAATGGTTTCAGGTCACTTCGTACCTTGACCACTTTAGACCCTGGACACTTCGTACCTTTTACAAGGTACGTGCAAAGTGGCTAGGGTACGAAGTGACTGACATCCTTCGAAATGAATCCCTCGCGATCCCTTCATTATTGTTTTGTAATTAATACCTTAATTACTTATACCGAGTGTACCCCAACCAAGACATGACATTGTCTTCATTTTTCGTGAAGACAGAGTTGAGTACATGTGTAGTGTCAATAATGCTGCAGTTGTAAATGACTTACAGACACATCCTATCTTTTCTTGAATAGAACGGCCGCAAAGTTCGCCCAAAGACAGCAAAGCATGCCAACCCAAGACAGAAGCCGAGAAAGGGACTCAAGCCTCCCGTCCCCGTGGAAATTAAGGTCGAGGTGTCAAAGGAAGCGGAACAGAAAGATACGTACAAGTACTATGAGGTAAGAGCGCCCTCTGTATGAATAATAACGAAGAGCGACATGAAGAGCTGCATACGTATATTATTTTTAAGGCTCGTCGCCGCTCGTGAAATAGACCAAGTAATGCCTTTAGTTGGTGTCTTATAGTTATCTGTAATCGAAATCTTCCGACGATGCATACTTTGAATTTTAAGGTAATCGAAATTGCTATTGAGGGTGTTGCTCATGTTTGACTAATAATTGTTAATTCGCTATATCATGAAACCCATTTTATATTCTACATCGTCATGACAATAGCACTTTGGCTTTACTTGAGATTGCTCTCCACCAGTATTCAGGATTCAAACCGTATACCATTCAAAAGGTGGTCCAAATCAGAAAAGACAAAACCAAACGCGAAGTTTGGCTCATGCTGGACAATGACTCTGGGCTCTCAGTCCCCCCCCCCCCCCCCCCCCCCCCCAACCACCAATCCTCGGACTTTCCTTGATGCTCTAAGGCACTCCAAAGACGAGCACAGCGGCTTTATCAGTCAGGTTACAATGTTCTTAAATGTGCCTATAAAAAATAGTGGCTTGGTCAGATTTTTCATTTGATGCTCGATATGGGACATGGTGTACCCCTTATTGTGTCTCATTGCGTTTTTGGAATCGCAGGAATTCTTTAGAGGATTTGGGGGGGGGGTGTACAAGAGGAAAATAGTGTGTTAAAGAATGGGAATATTTATTGGGGGGGGGACCCTCTGCATTTCGGGCATTTGATACAGATTTTAACTGACTATTCCAATGGTTTGAATGATATCATTAGGAGATCGCTCAGACTTATCCCGACCTGAAGCTGTCTGTCCTACTTGTCGCGGAGAGGAAGTTTGTACAAGCTGACGCCAATAAAGACGGGGTAAGTGAGAAAATGAATCCGTAATCATTGTTGGTTATGTTAACTTAATTGTCCCAAGCACAAAGTGCACTGCAGAGGAGTTTGAGGTAAAACGGGTGATCAACTTGAGGTATAAACGAGCGAGGAAGTTGAGATAACTGAGTGAGGTGTCTGCCGATATCGATTGCAGAAGGAAACACCAGTATAAGGACTTTGGGTCGCTGGGCGTTGCAGACATTGCACTCGACGTTTCAATCATGATGCTTTGATAATCTCCACAGGAAACGCTCATTTATAAAAACAAATCTTATATATATTTTTTCGTTGAGTTGTTGGTTCAAATCCCGCTCTAGTCAATTTTTCTTCGTTTAACCCCCAAATATTTTAACTGAATAGACAATTGATGCAGACGAGCTGGACAGAATCTTAGAGAGTAGCAGTCTACTTTTCACCAAGCAGCAAGTCAAAGATATTGTCCAACAAATCGACGCCGACGGATCCAGTGACCTGGACTTTATGGAGTGCCTTGCGGTATGTAAAATAAACAATGCCCGATATCTGTGGCAGAGGGTGTCCCCTAATTGTCCCCACACTTAAACACACTCCTCCCCGCTCTAGAATTCCAAAGAAGTCCTGAGATTCCTAGCCACAACGAAGACACAATAGAAGGAAGGGTTACACCATGCCACATATCGAGCACTCCAAATGATGTAGAAACCTTTATAATCGCAAACCTCTTTCAACAAGTTACTGCTAATGCACGGGTCCCAATTGCATAAGGCTGCTCAAGTAGACAATGGTATATAAAAATACTGAATGTTTATGAGTCCAAGTGATACTATTTTTATGGATTTAATGGAATATTCCATAATGGAAAATTATTCCATCTTTCAACAAAGAATATTCTTTCAAAGTGCAAGAACAAAATCATTATTAGTTTTCTATTATAAGCCAAGTCCACCTTTTTCTATGCACGGCAACAATTCTCATTTTGCCCACAATAGCGTGACGTTCATGAAGGGAATGTTACTTTCTACATGGCTTTCGACACTGGTTATCTTGGGTTTTTATGACTTTTTGCTCAATATTAATAAACAAAAAAAACCCCTTCTGTTTCGTTTCTATTCTTACAGGTGATAGATCGGTTACATCGAAACAAGAAGTCCAACCTCCCAACAGCCCTGGAACAAAATAAAAGCACAGTTTGTTCTATTCAGTAACACCTGCGTGCAGACCTTGTCCATTTTCATGGAAGTTCAACCTTAAATTAAGGGACGGTTTTCAATAATTTTGCAATCAAAAACGTAACAACGATCATGGGTATATATTTTGTGAACGCCCGCCAAAACACACCCCTGCTGGAGCATGACCAGCGGTTTTCATTGGGAGGGAGCAAGCGTGGTACGGTAAAAAAAATATATATATATATAACAACAGGGTTTGCCCTTAACTTTTTCAGTGAATAGCCAGCAGGACCAGCCAGCTTTTTATTTCACTGGTCTGTTAGCTTTTGCACTTATCATTAATTAAATCAACTAAATAGGAATGCTTTTCAACACTAAGCTACTCAGCCGTACCACTTTGAGGTATTCTGACTGGTCCTCAGGTGCTTTAACTGGCATCTGGTCAGCGGACGAAGGTTAAAGGAGAACAATGCATAGTTTGGGTACCATTTAAATGTATCGAACCATTCATTTTGTTTAGGGGGGGGGGGCAAGGATTCTACCCCCTCTGGTTTACGACACTGATTCCTGCACGCAAGAGAAGCAACATACAGTGGTGTAGTTTTGTAAATAGGTCAGTTTCTGTATAAATTCATTTCTTGTCTGAATATCAATAATGGTAGCCACAATTGTGGTGATAAAATTAGTACATGTATTGGTATGCATAGAGCAAGTGGTGTTTGTCACTTGTATTTAAATGTACACGTCCGTGTGGAGACGGGTTGAGGTACAACAACAAACACGGGTAATGAAAGCTAAGACCACCCGCTTGATTAAAAAACGAAGTTTAATTAATCAGATACAAAATTATTGTAATTAAAAAGGCACTGCTATCTGAAATAATAGGCCTAATCCATTACATGGAAGATGCCAGTAGTATCTAAACTATGACCTGAGCTGCTTATTTATTTCCGTGTAACAAGAATCATTTGAAACGCAGAGATGTTAAAGCAGTAATGTTATCTAAAAAAACAGTAGCATAAATAGTATTGATATAAACTTTTAGATCCTACAAAGAGTATTTCTGGTGTTGTGTGTTTTTTCCCAGTATCTAAAGGCTCCGTTTAATTCCTACAGTCTATAAATATATGGAAGAAGTCACTATACCTCACTAGTCTTAATAGTCTACGCATTGCATTAGATTTCGTTTTTAAAAATCTATTGGAAACAAAGTAAACACAAATTGCTAATTTAAGATTGATCTTAACTTTGTACACTCTTAATTTTCTAAGCAAAGTGTGACGTCACAATCTCAATCATTATGGTCATATTGTCAACTCATCTTAAGATGAATCTTTGGTGCTTTGTGCAATCGAGCCCAGTAGTATTACAGCGCATGCGCGATGTGCGATCATGGGAAGGGTCTATTGACATTGAAGGCTTGAAGACGGCCACGAGCATGTGGGGACATTGGTTCGGTCTTGAAGAACGAAGCCTTTATAAACGGCTAAGATAATCCGATTCCATATACCATTACTTACGGTCTCGTCTTTCGAAATTCATTCTTTCGTTCCGCATTTATATGCATTGGGTGCATTGGTTTATTGTGGTAATATGATTGCATGCCTAAATATTAGATATTAATTTAAAAGCTGAATATTTACAATTATGTTCACACTGAACATCGGAGATAACAACAAGAACTAACTGGATTTGAAAATTAGGGACTATGCCGTCAGATGTGGGTTCGAATCCAGTTCTTGTCACTGATGTTTCGTGAGCGAGCCACTAATCAATAATTTAGCCATACTACACATGTACATGTACTTATGAATGGTGGACAACTGCAAGATGGCGATTGATACTGCGATGGAATGTGCGTCCTTCTTTGGCACCAAAGGAGTCGAAAAGGGTTCAAGTATAGCATTTTTCCCGATAAATTCGGGGTAGCAATAGTGAAAGCCACCTTTTCAAAAGTCTGTATACTAATGTGCATGTATGTTATTTTTATATTACAATCAGAAAAGCAAGTGTTTATGATAATTTTTGCAACAATCCTCTAAAGCTAAACAGAGGCAAGGGAAAACGAATATTTTCTTGGCGAAGATTACTTGCGCTAGATCTTATGCTCAATGTGGTCCAATTCTCGGGACATCTGAGCCAAGGCGCAGCAAGGACAAAGACAAAATTTCAGACAGTCATCGCAGATGGAACCCTGCAGTTTGGAAAAAAGGAGGAAATCAAAGTCAAGACATTATGAAAACATTTCAGTGTGCGAGATCCGATACAAACATCGGTTTGTGAAAATGGAAAACAGCGCCCTCGTTTTCAAGAAAGTTTGTTAAAAGTATGAAAACGTCTTACAATGGTTTTACATGAAAGATCTAGATGCTTGATACATGACAATCTCCCTTGGCATGGATGGCAATAGCATCAGAAATACTGCTTGATTTTAGCAAGGTATTACAACAAAAGCAAACCAAAATATTGTTAATTTCATAACCCGATAATCATCGAAACCATACCAGGTATCATACCATAATACTAACAATAATAGTCAAATAATAAATAAATAAATAAATACAAAACACCACAACCAAATAGTTCAAAATTAAGAAGTTAGGCTTCCTTAGGTTATTCAAAGTACTAATGCATGATAGGCCTAAACCTCAGTTTCAAACTGCGCATTATTACTGAAACTTGGTCTTGAGCAGAACAAAACTGCCCCAAAACTATCCACATCATTATGTAGTGTATTTCTTTCTTTCGTGACGTGTAACTTACGTATATGTTTTCCTGCGTTCGAAGCTTCGTGCGCATGGCAACCTCACCACCAGGTACCATGATTGGAATGCAACAAGCTTCCCTCATTCTGGTAGCAAGGTAACAGTCAAAACACGGCAGACAGAAGAAGGCCAACAAACCTAAAAAAATATCAAAACAAATCTGGCTTTGATATAAAAACTGCCCAAGGAATTTCAACACACTTTCCTCTGATGAAAATTTTTACTCTCAGTACATTCGAATATCAAAGCAACAAGAAGCGATTTTTACATCAGTTAATTGGATGTAAAAATCCAGTACTGGTTATTGTTTCCCTTTCCACCGAATTGTGGTAAGCACTGTATATACTTATAGCGCATTCCACTACAGATGCTACTCTGGTGGGATTCGAACCCACGATCCCCACATTGTAGAGCACTGAGACACAACCGTCAGACCTGTTGACTCTGCTCGATTTCGAAAAGCACTAAGATTCATCTTAAGATGAGTTGACAGTATCACCATTAGTGATTTGTAATGTGACATCACACTTTGCTTAGCAGTTAAGATTGATTTGAGCTTGAGACCAATCTTAGCTCTTTATGAAATCAGCCATACGCCATTTGACTTGTAAAGCATCAAGAATACAAGAGTTTCCACACCGGTGTAAATTAAAAATATGTATACATAAATATGATAAAATTAGGATTACAATAATAGTGGTAATACATTTTTAAGTTATTGAGGATTAGGAAAAATATGTACTGCACTTTTGAAACGTTCTCAAGCACACCTTTATTCGTCTGCAAACTTTGGAATATGATTTGTATTGTGTAAAACTTATTTTTATAAATTGCATGCACAACGTCTATACTCACATGACTTCGGATCTTTCATACAGTCACACAGATCAGTTGACCAGCCATGTTCCGTATTGGGTCCCTGCAATGGGGATGGCATAACATAATTCATTGTTCTGTATCTATTCTTCTTTTTTTTTCAATCTTCGGTCAAGACAACAGCATAAAATAGAACAAAAATTGTTACAAGGAGGCAATAAAACGTCTACTGACAAACAAACAAAATCCCAAAGTATTAACGGACTAAAAGCAACTAAAATTTGCTTTAAATTTGAACAAAGAACAAGGAATACATACAAAGCCAGAGTGGGGTATCCCAAACCACCCAAAGAAACGGGAAAGAGCTGTAGACAAAAAGGAAAGACAACTAGAGCCACACAGAAACAAACTTGACAGAAAACAAAACGGATACCAACATTAAACACCACAGCTTCATTATCCAATTAAAACAAACGCCAGTTTGTTTAATGAGGTCAGCATGACAGCGTGACAATCGAATTCTCGACGTACAATGTTTTATCACACCGTATGTTCAATCTTTTTATGCAATCTTCACCAATATTAAAAACACGCATTCTATCACACAATGATTGACAATTTCGTACTGTGGTGTAACTATTAATAACTCCTATATCATTCCACACGCTAACAAAATCCAACAATTGGGTAACTCAACACAAGACAAACAGAGAGTGTTGCACGACCAGGCAGAAACAAGATAGCCGTGTACCAGTCGAACTCATGACACCTTATGCCGTATGGCACCTTTGCTGGAAACCTTTTTCTACATCGTAAGAATTGTCTGCGCTCAGTTAAGTATTTGTGCTTACAAGGTTTATGAAATTGGGCTTAGCGACCAAGCATTGCTAAACACCTCCTTACCCGGATAACGACAGTTCGGCTCTGTCCCTCCCGTGGTTGCTCACTTACTACTACTGTTCTTGTGACTGTGGTTGAAGAAGTCTCCATCGTTATGTATATCTAAAACAACTCTGAAAAAGAAGACAGATTCTGAGAAATGTATATATGATCAGTAATGTTCTCTGAACTCCATACCTTCTGAAGTTAGTTGTTCCGATCTTGATAAGCACGGCCATAGCACGGCCATAGCTTAATTACAGGATTCAGCCGACCTGTGATTAAACCATGCAGAGTTCGTGGAACCGAATCCCACCAGTAAAATACACTCTAAAAACTTCCGGGTCGGAATTGACCCTAATCCAGGTCCTGACCGATTTCTGGGTCAGTGTGACCCGGAACTGACCCAGAAAGGTGTCAAACTGACGCAGATTCCGAGTTAAAATCCCATTTTTAAAACCATTTTCCGGGTCAAGGGTCAGGCCCCCTGGAACCTGGGTCATTTCTGTCCCAGACGTTTTTAGTGTGTTTAGACTGTGAATTGTTCTCCCACATGACTCAAGGATCAGTGCTAATCACACTTAGTTGTAGGGTAAAGCCAACATACCATTTCGCTCTTGGCTTTTGAAAGAGACTCCCCTCTACTTGTCACAAAACACATCATTCCAGTTTAAGCTTTCGTCACAACTGACTGGGTACATTGTCATAACCGTTTACGTTTTGGTGTGAATGCTTGCGTTTTTTCGAATGATTGTTAGGTCGTATCCGAACTGGCGGCCACACCTACGGCTACGACTGTTGCTAAAGGGTGCTGCTACGGACATCCTATACTTCAATGCATGATGACGTGGAAATCTAGCCGTAGCCAGAGCTGTAGCCATCAATTCGGGTACGGCCTGTGTGAGAAGATTGTTCACACCCCTGTTTCGAAAAGCTGATGTTAGAGTGTAAAATGTCATTACCCCAAAAGAGCGCCGCGGTGTTTCTGAAGGTCAGTCTACGTGTGATATTCATTCCATGATTGAGTATTAAAGCGGACATTGCAGGCATTGATACATGCGCAGTTAATATAATTCTCATACTAGATACACGGGGTACAAGAATGGGCTGCACTTAGGTTTCGGCCATATTTAGGTACAAGACTGTGGCTACCATTTATATATAGCCTGGGTCTGCTGGGCACATTTAGGGACAATGAAGGAGCAATATTTAGGGCAGAGTTTTAGGAACAGGATTAGGGCTACATTTAGGTACGGGCTATGGTACAAGGCTGTAATGGCTTCATCTAAGTCCGTGCTATTACAAGATTGAGGCTACTTTTAAGCATATTATAGAAAGGACCACTATGATTTAAGTAAAGTTCTGGGCACATTTAGGTACAAGGATGGGGCTTTGACACATGGTGTTGGGGCTTCATTTAGGGCCGAGTTATATTTAAGAACAACATTAGGGCTACATTTAGGTACGGGCTATGTTTAGGTACAATGTTGTAATGACTTAGGTCCGGGCTACGGGCAGCCATCTGTAGTGTAGGACTCCCTCTGCACAGAGGAGTAATACAAGCGTTCTCTATATTCACCTTTCCTTGACAAATCCACACACATTTTTATTTCACCTAGGGTTGTGAGTTAAGAACTCAAAAACTTGTCACAAAGTTTCGTGAAAAACCTTCCACGCCATTTTTTTCTCGAAGGAAATCGAATCCCCTTCTATTTGATAAGCAAGAAACATGACACTAATATTCTCTGCTGTACTCGACCATGCATGGTTTATTCGTTACCTCCATGGTCCTACAAAAGGTTCATGAAATGTAAAATTGTGGTGTAGCCCGACAATCTGGGCACGTGAGTATATAATAGGTCTATTTCTATGTGATTATACTATTTTAACAATAGGAGTTCGAAGGCCAAGGGCGCGGGCTTATAGTGTACACGACAACTTCAGTTAAAAGTATAAGAGCAATGCACAAAATATGAAGCGCAGTGAGGCCTTTTGTACTCACAGCACTGAAGAGTTTTAAAGGTAGGGCCATGGGTTGGTTTTTGTTCACGTAATGCTGATTTAGAGGTAAAATTATAAAGAAATAAAAGTCACATATGAAAGTTTCAGCTGAATATAGTGATTACTTGCTGAGAAAACGGCACAAAACTGTCATCACAAAAAAGTCAAATCAACTCGTACTCGTTTGGCGAGATGACAGCGGGTACCAACCGCACCTCTGGGCGCAGCATTCGCAAACGGACACTAGCCCTAAGAAATCTGAGAAACGACTTATTCATGAATCGTTTCTCATTTTTGTGGGGTGACAAATTTTCAAGAACTTATTACTTCGAAGGACATTTTTTCCCCAAAATAGTTTGTACTATCGACAGCTGTAGTGCTTCTCACCAAATTAAGTATGGTAGTTAGTTGTTGGAGTAATTGCCAATATATGACCCCAGCAATGCCTTTAAAGATGTCATTCATTATATAAATAGGTATGTGTATAAAGTCATTTGTAAGCAAAAAAATAAGAAAATGCAGTGTAAACAGGGTCTCTATTTGGCCATGCTTGCTGGAAACTTTCTTTGCACGCGTTTATGGTGTGGGTCCGAAAACGAACAGTTAAACAAAAATACTATTCAATCAAATTCTCAAGCGTAACATATACACAATTTAAAAAAAAAATTGTTTTGCTCGCAAAACTTCTGCCAAAGTGTATTCATACTTTGTCCTAGGCCTGACAACTCTATGATTGCGAAACAAAATCTGGCGCGCATCCAACGTAAACGGACAAAGTTGTATCTAGTGTATCCGCATCCGTACGCTTAGACTGACGCTTGCAAAACCTCTCTATTAAAACTGAGAATAAAACAGCTACAAAATAAAAACAAAGAATAAACCGGTACAGAATAAAACCGAGAATAACACCAGTACAGAATAAAACCGAGAATAAAAGTGAAACAGAATAAAACCGAGAATAAAACCAAGAATAAAACCGAGAATAAACCCAGTAATTTGCGAGGTCAATACTTTACTACCAAGGAATAATAAAACAACTTCTTAACTCCTGGTTGTGTTAATTACATCGGTTCTGGTGCCCCAAATCACATGGAATATCCCAGTTCTAAGCCGCTCCTAGTTGGATCTAGTTCTTACACTGTTTTTCTGTTCCTTGCTCTATGGTTTGTCAGACTATGGAGGAAGGGTCACACACCCCTATTGAACCCCAGGGAAATATCTACGTGGAAGCAATAATTTACAGGCAATCTCAAAAAGAAGGAACGTTGGCGTACAAATTTAAACACAGTTTTATTGGGGATGTCATTGTTATAAAAATGTTCCCGTGCTAACAAAATATTCATCTTGAGTGCAGTGCGGTTGGTTGCCTTCAAGTTGCCTACAGGCCCTCATGGTTGTTTGGGGTAGAAATACAAGTGCATTTGGAGCTAATTCTACCTCCATGCTCTCATTGCCAGTGGCCTACTGTACGATCATGTACGTGTACGTACATGTACATTGTACATGTAAAGCCTACTGCGTGTGTGGTGTGCGTAATGTCTAGATATACATGTATATATGAGAACCAAACAGGGGCGTCCAACACTTTCACTATTATTGAAGGACGGTTTGGTAATGTTAACACAAAACTGAAACATACACAGTCGATCAGTATTGATCTCCTCTGAGTTCAAATTGACAATACAATCAATAAAGTGGCTTACCGGTACTCCTATACCACTCGATACTCGATCCACGTCTAGACGATACTGTTGTGGTAAATGGCACGCCCATGTAACTAGCTATACTTCTACCAGTCGTATACAATACAATGTAAGCTCAGCCCTGTGGCATACCAGAGGACGGTTCATATGGTGATGTTGTTGTGAGAAGCAGTGAACCCTATACTGAAGACATTAATATGGTAATGAGGTACCCTGCTGCTGGTTGAGCGCCTTCTCAACCTGGCAGTACATTACGGATTGCAAGCCACAGGCCACTGGTGTTATTTCCTTCCTCCATCGTGTGTAGACTGGTAGACCACGGTCTCGTGAAAAGACTACAGCAAGAACCCTAACTGCGCAGGCTAGGAATACAGCCGGGTGCCTCTTGACGATAAAAAAACGGTCTTACAGATGGAATATAAACTTTAAAACAAGTTTGAAAAACAAAAGCCATGTTATAATTATCAACAAAATATTGAATAAAACTGATGCAAAATAGTTAACTTCAATGTTCTTTCAGTTGGAAATCAATCTAAAGCTCTTACCCCCGGCTGTTCCAACAATCATCAGATTAAAACAAATATAATTGTTCACTTCTGAATTGAAAACGACACGAAATAACATTAAAAAATCAGATAAGATGGCATTTCATTTAGGTCCTCTATATGTTAAATTGTTCATCTCAGTTTTTGTACCTTATTGTGCCTTGTCTTGTATTGTGCTTATACCGGAACCCAGTGAAAGGGACATATCAAATAACGTACACGTGAATAAATAATTTTAGCTCTTCATCACATGCGCTCAAAATCATAGAGTGAACGAAATTAGAGTGCACACTATGACGAACTGAAACTAATTCTTCTAATACCATAGGGCAAGATTCTTACGGTTTTTTTTGTCTTCTTCTCACCATGACCCCAATGGGCACCAAACCCATGGGAAACTATTGCTTCCAAAAAATAAATTATCGGCCGGCAACCCAGCCAGTTGAAAACAAAAAACACGTAGGTAGGCCTAACGGGTCTACGCTGTAACTTTCGAGACATAACTTGTTTGAATCCAATCGGTTGTTTCTCTCGTGCCCTGCAATGAACTCAATAAAATTACATAAGAAAGAATTAAACAAATTAACTAGTGGACCATGATGGCCAGAAGAATCAAAAGCCTCTTTCACACTTTGGAAGCAAAATCCCAGGAACTCAAACCCAAGGAAACTGATTATGCTGTTCTTTGGAAAATGAAGGAACGCTTCTCATCGGTTTGTCAGGTTATATAAGAGTCATTTCTGACAACAAAGTCTGAAACTGGAATGCAGATCTTAAGAGGTACATTGAAATGCTGACCTTTTCCCCTTTTGACAAAGGCCTGGAATTCTAGATACCAAGGAGCTATTTTCATCCCTGATGTTAACTTCCCTGAGGTTATCTCGCTTTAGCAGGGGTTTCTATTTCCCGGGTATTAATGGCTATTTCCCAGGATTCAAATGTACATAAAGAGATCAACCAAAATTTCCCAGGAGTTTCTCGGGAAATTCGTCTACCGGTGGTGTGGCGGCGGTGGTGGTGGTGGCGGGGATGTGACTGTGGAGCGTCCGCCCACGTCTTTGATAAATGGCTCACTCAGACACTTGCCCTTTCGCCCTCCCCCGAAAAGTCAACAGATCGCCCCCTATACTATCTATCACCGCTTAAGATGTGGCCTTTTTTCGTAAAATATGTCTACTGAAACTTACTCTCTCAGAAGAAAACAAATGTTGATAATAAAACCACACCATTACAAAACTTTCACAAGTCGGTTTTATGACCGATTGCCCTTTTTTGAAATACCAAAGCTTGGAATGAAAGTATAAGCTTTAAACACATTTGGCTTATTGTATTTGGGGTTAAATTATATAGACCCATTTCCTGAACAAAAGTAAAAAACACCCTTTAATGCAATGACGTATTAATCGATGGTACCGTGTGAAAGTCTATATATGAACTTCATTATACCATCTCAATGGTTCATTAATGCAGTGCATTTAATATAATTTAAATGTAGCTACCAATTGCCTAGGGACATAAGCTGCGTTAAGACCTCGTAACAGTTTGTTTACAGAACGAGTGACCTTGTACATTCCAGGGCCTTTCTGGCAGGTAAGATCTTACACTGGGTCATATGGGCAATTTTACATATTGTGTCGTAATTTCCACATAAATTTAAGAGTTATAAAAGTAACAGCTGAACAAGTTTTGAGAGTGCCCCTTTCTTTATATTAAAAGTTGATAAAAACAGATTTTGTTTTCTTCCATCGATCTAGCCCCCCCCCCCCATGTGCAAATCGTGCCTGCAGGACATTTGTGGCCCTTTTGTAAACATGTGATGTCACAGGTCACATGGTATTAAGGACAAAGTTTAAAGTTATCAACGATCTGATTTTCAGTTATCTGAACACCAAGAATACAATCACACAGTCAAGTTGTTCTGGAAAAGGTAAATTATTCAGTTTTATTGTAAACTTTCAAGGAGTGGTTGGCAAAAAAATGGTAATGCAGGGATAGTAACACTTCAATAAACGGTACTTTGTTGGGTCCTGCTAAAGCTATCAGAAAAGGACCAACGTTATCCCACACACAGAGTTCGACCATTCTGTCTAAAATTAAGGTATTATACAGGATTGGTAGAGCTGACAAAATAGTCGCAGACAGTATTCGTGTTTTATGTGACTATGAAATATTCAACCTGTCAAATGCGGGCTTAATCAGATGTGTAAATAGTGAAAATAAAAATAAATGCAGTTTTCATCATGTAATCCCATTGTCCTTAATCGGTTGTAACAACCAAAATCAGCAGTTGTGGGTTAAAAAAAATATATATATATATTTTTGTTTTTTAGAATATGACTTCATTTCAGAGGGAAATAATTCACAGAAAAAAGGTACTGGTATGAACTTCACAATAAGCTTTGAGACTAAAATTAAACTTTAAAAAAATCCTTACCAATCCTGTATAACACCGTTAAACTAGTTCGACGCCACCTCTCAACACAGGTCTACAGGAAAGCATTACAGCATGCCTTGTTTAATTCGGTTTTAATTAGTTGATTTACTCCATTCATACATTCGATGTATTGTTTTGAGATATTGTTTCGAATTGTCTCTGTTGCTTTACGTCAGAGCCCCAATGGAAATAAGCTTACGTTATAGCCTTTCGTGTGTTATCCCTGTACATTGGATGCAATTTTGCCTTTGGCAATCAAATTGAAGTTTGAAAAACCTTGAATAATAATAATCAAAACAACGGCGAATAAAATTGTGCAATGTTTCTTGTAATTGGGTGTTTTATTTTATTTGTATATTGTGTCACGTTTCCTAAATGTATTTTATCCGAAGCAATAATAATCTAATCAATTCAATCCAATGAGCCTCTCCAGGAGAACATTACAATTGTTTTCCCGCCCAGCTTAATTTGTCTTTTTCACGAACAACTATTTGATTTAACCACTTTTGATTGACATTGGATTTGCATTGTATTAATTGTGTCTTTGCCGTGCAGTGCGCATTATCTTTAGATTAGACTCACGCAGTTATCTTTACATGCAATTTGACACCCAAATAGCTGACCAATGGGCAGACAGTAGCCGCGTGTGACGTCATTGCCATGGGTATTATCGTATTTCAGTGAAGCTCTCAGGCAGCTACAGCTACGGCTACGATTGTTGCTAAGGGTGTTGCTTTACATACTACACTTTATCGCATGATGACTTTAGCGATCCAGTCGTAGCCGTAGCCGCCAATTCGAGCGCGGTCTTACATTTCATCCAGATATGACGATTCAAAATATACCATTCCCAAGCTCAAATTACAATTAATTCAGCTTAAAGCATTCATTATCTTGCATAAAAATATATCAGAAAAACAAGCAAAGATCACTCGATATAATGTACCGCCCAAAACCACACTCAGTTCCAACAGTTGTAAGTCGTCTTTACGCATCTGATCACAGCTAAAGTTACTTAAAGGCACTGCTTAGGCCTAAGTCACTAAGCCTTCATAAAACACAATTTCAAAGCCGAAACAGAGAGTTGTCGATAGTGATTGCAAAAACATAATCTATAAGCACTTACAATACTAGTGTATTCTACTCGCTAGCATTAAATCTATAATTGTCCTACTCTTTGCATTGTATCTTTCGTTAAACTAAAATTAAGCGAGGATTGCGGCAAGAAAGGTCTGTTAATATAAGAGGCATAGTGGAGATAACATTGGATTAGTCCAATGTTGGCTTTAGTCCAAACTGATCAACCATCAGGCAACTTCTGCAAACTGATCAACCATCAGGCGACTGGTGGATTCTGCCTTTAGATCCTGTGGTCGATGTGGTCCAACTCTCGAGACATCTGGGCTAGAGTACAGCATGGGCAGAAGACGCATGACATGCAGTCATTGCAGATGGAGCCCTGTGTTGTTTGGTAATGTAAAAACGGGAAGAAGACAAATCAATCAGTGAAGATCCTACAAAATCTACTTAGCTTTCACTGTAGCTATGCCTGAATGACTTTTTATTTGAAAAAGTAACCGATTAAAAAATGTGTTGTTTGAATAAGTAACTGGTTTAAAAAATGTGTTGTTTGAAAAAGTAACAAGTTAAAAATGTTTTGGTTGAATACGTAACTAAACGCATAAAAAACTGATGAGGCGTCTGTTATGCATCGCTGTCCCATTTTTAAGGAAGACGAAAGTGTTAACGAACTCACACACATAGTTGGTGGTTTCCATAAAAATGTTTTACAAGGAAACTACTTCAAACTGTCATGAAAATCTGAATCCTGAATAAAATGATGGACCAAAATGATAGACCATGTTAACACGAGCTCAAACACCGCCCCCGTGGGGTTAAAACAAAAACGCATTTTGCTCTTGTTCAACCTGTTAACTGTTGTCTAGCAATGGGAGGGTAGGACGGTCAGAGAAGGGAATGGGATCTTACTTTGATGTTTTCCGAGGTGCGAAGCTTGGCGCGCAGTGCTACCTCCCCACCAGGGACGCAGCAGGCAACCAAGTAGCTCTCTTTGAGTCGCTTTGCCAGCAGGCAATCCAAACACCACGTGCACAGGAATGCCATCAGACCTAATAGTAAACACACAACTTGATCAGCAAAGAATTGGACAAGTTACATAGCTTTGTGGTTAGTTTCGCACGGAGCTCTGGAAGTGCCACCCTGTTGAGATCCTGAGATAATTTATTGCAGGATGATGACATCATAACCGTAAGATGTCGACTTTCTGAAGTAAGATTTCGTCTCCCCTATGTATTGTTTCTTAGGACGTCGACATCATGAAAGAAAGATGTCGTAACCTTTCCTGAAAATGTCGAAGATAAGTAATCTTGGGTAGACAACATTCTACTTTCAGGATGTCGTCATCCCAAGATAAAATACATCTGCTAGACAACATACTCTAAAAATGTCGTCATCCCGAGTCAAGTGTTTCAGGATGTCGTCATCTTACATTTATGATCATCATCATCCTGCAGTAAATTATGTCAGGATCTCAACAAGTTTGATGGCACCTCCAGAGCTCCGTAGTTTCGGGAGGAATTGGGCTTGCAAACAACTTTGGTTGTTCTGTCAAACCTGCTTTCATCTCGAAATACATACATTGATACAATCAACTTCTTAAATGCAAAGTGTCTCGAAACTTGAGGAAATGCAGAAAAAAGGTTAACAATTTTGAATGAAGCAAATATTGTCATTAAGTTTCTTCAAATTGTTTCTTTCTTTTTTACTCAAGTGTGTTTGTCTTTCAAAATTAGGCCTATCGTCAGAATAGTCTTGGGCCCATACCAAGTAATTCTTTTGAACACCATTTCGAAAACTAGTAACTTCGCTGACGAAAGTAACAAAATCTAAAAGAACAAAACAATAAATGCGTCAGAATCACTAGAAACATTTTGAAACTTGAAGATTGTGCAATGAATTTGTACAAACTTACATGATTTCTTATCTTTGGTGCATTCAAACAGTCCAGTTGACCAATCATGCTCGTGCTGAGGGCCCTGTGTGGAAATCATAAAAAATATTATATTTTATCTTTTTTTTTGGTCACATTAATTATTTCAAAGCTAACTGAAACTATTATTGTCGTCGCCAGCTCGAACAACCAAGTCAGTATATTTGTGCAATTCACATTTTCTTTATATGGATGATCAATGCAATAAACCACAACAAGAATTCATCAAAAACAAGCAAAACCAGACAGTTGTAAAATGTATTATTTTGATGACGAAATATGTTATGCTGTATTCATTCTCTTTGAAAACACTGAGCTATAACAAATATCACAAAAAGCTAAGATTGGTCTTAGCTGCGAACCAATCTTAACTGCTAAGCAAAGTGTGATTTCGCAATGAAAAAACATTCGTGGTTATATAATGACAACTCACCTTAAAATGAATCTTAGAGCTTTGTGAAATCCAGCCGGTCTCTATATAGATTCAATTTTAATATGTTCCTATTGACCTTTTATTGCGTACAAACACTTGTCATTTTGTAGGAGCGGCCTTGGGAATCACAAAAAGTGTAATTAGCACAAATCTGTCCTTTTGAAACAAACAAAACTATTCAACCCCACCCCCTTTTTGATAGAGTATGTGCATTTTTTGCCTTTAGTAGTTCAATTAATTTATCACTGCTATTTATCCTCCTATTAAATAATTGTATTTGTTTCGTTGCCAACCAAGATTAGCAAACTTCAGCGGCTGTGACGTGTACAGTCTACTAACGAATTTCTTGACATTAGTTTATTGAAATGAATGCACACTTCCAAAACAACTAGATCATGCTGTAGCCATCTTAGTGCCATTTCTGATCAAATTAAAGCAATTAAACCGAGGCTACAAGGACACAAATAATCAGGCACCCTAATAAGCATATTACACCTATTTTTAGACTCGCAAACCGAAGTGAATTTCACTGTGTATGTATATACATGTGTGACAATAAAACAATTGAATTGAATTGAATTGAATTGAATTGCCAATGAAGACTGGGAACAAGGCAGCATTTAGACAATGGCCCTTTCGAAACCACGACTTCGGCTTTTGGGCTCCGGCTTTAATAGCGTCAGTAGTTTTGAACGAGTACACTTACGGTACAGGGTTTCAAATTGGCGAACGGAGCCTAAGCCGAAGCCAAAGCCAAAGTCGTGGTTTCGAAAAGGGCATTCTATTGATCTTACGCGGATGATGACTGTACGGCTCTCTCCTACGGCGGGCTGGTCCTTGATGACGGTCGTCTCGGTGACAGTGGTAGTGGTTTGCTGCATGGTGTCCTAATCAAACATCAAACAATACACGATTTAATCACATACATTTCATGTATAAGACATTGGAAGTATTTTTGGCTCCATGACTTTTTTGAAAATGTTTCATATTTAATAGTACATTCAGAAAATGTGAAATCAATATCTTTGATCCCACTCGAAACACTTTTCATTGGCTTCAATGTAAAGTTCGTAACTATGACAATATTTTTCCCCCACAGGACTTGGAAAGCACAAAGTATACTGCTTGTAAAATTGAGAAAATATAATTAGCTGCAAACTGCTTACCAACCGAAAGAACCTATGGTATAAATGCAAAAAATAGTTAATGGCCTGACGTTTCGACCCTAAAAGAGACTTCGAGAAAGACTCTGCCAGGGTCAAAACGTCAAGCCATTAAATGTTAAGTTTTTTGCATTTAAAACAAAAACTCATATATCTACCCCGATACAGTAATTAAACCATCAGCAATCACCCTTAAAAACACATATATCTCCGCTATGATTAATGTAGTTGATATCGAATTAAGCGTGTCTGCTGTTTGGAGGCCCTGTAACATTGGTTACCGCAGCCCTCTACCCTCCTCTCAACGTTTTGAAATTGTCCTTCTTTGGAGTTCCTACACCCCCAAAAATGTAAGAAATTGTAGCAGGCCTAAGCATGCGGTAACCACGGCTATATTTCACGTTATCATTAAATCAAACACCTCAAAAAGTTCCCCTCAACATAGTTCCCGAAATTTGGATGCAATTTCCTTCAATATCTTCATCTGGAAACCTGGAAAACCATGTAATGTGATTGTCAATCGTTTCCCGTGCAGACGCCACTTATGTCAGTTTATTTACACAGTCTTGTCCGAGACCCAACTTGTCTGCACAATTAATACAATTCCTTTTGATAAATTGTCACAAAAACATTACCATGGCATGAGTCCAAAACAAAGCTTTATATGAGAACATAACAGTTGGCATTTTTGTACCTACCAAGTGGTTGAGGAGAGCTTTGGAATGACCGATGAAAAAATGTTCTGTCGAATAAATTGTGCAACAAGTCCCAGTGTACACCAAGTCTACGACACACCCACCGAGCTGTATGCCAAACCAAATACAGGTTGGGTTTTTTAAGCCAGCGCCAGCAGTCGGAAGAATTCTATTATTGAAAATTTCAAGCCCGTGAACATGAAGCCATTTATATGGTAATACCAACCGACATCTATTGTTACCACAATGACCCATTTGGAGTGTTCTGGAGGGTACTTTTTTACGAGGGTTTACGTAAACAACCAGAAATTGTATTATTGCAGACGAACACCTACGCGGAGTCTGTGTATTCAGAAGGTTTTACTACAAAGCACTGGGGCTGGATTCAAGATGCAGTCTCTGAAACATGGTTCAACAAGTCGCTTGCAAGGTTGATAGGTTGATAGGCCTAGAAAAGGCCTGGGCTAAAAGCTCCTTTCACACCAGAATTTCCCAGGAAACTACCAGGGAAATGTGGTTGACCTTTTTACACTTGAATTGCTAGCCCTGGCAAACTCCCGGGAAATATCCATTTCCCGGGAGAAAAAACTACCCCTGCTTGGTGTTCATTCTCACCATGAAAAAGTTGTATCAAGTGTGAAGCAAATAGCCATTGGTTTAAAACTCCCAAGGAATTTCCTGGGTTTTATCATCCTGGGATTTGGCTGTGCAATGTGAAAAGGGTTTACACCATGACAATCTTCGTTTAGACGATTTCATTACTTGAGACTGAGACGGACAAGTTGTGATTTCACACATGAGGGTTGTGTAATTAGCCCTTCCCATGAAATATGCTAATTACTTTCGCGCATGCGCAGACACTTTCGTTTGACAGACGCCATGGAGTTGTGCGTTATGCCAAGCAAGAGTGTTAGTGCGCATGCGCGATGTGCAATTTACACATTTCATGGGAAGGGTCTATTGAAACCGCTGCTGGAATTTGGAAGAAGGCCCTACTGCTATTTTTGGAAATGGCGTTCACTTCACTCTAAATACAAATTAGTCACACGACGACAACACATCTGCCTCCCTCCATGACTCATTACAATAAAATATTCTAATAACTCGAAAATATTGTTGTTGTTGTTTTCTGGTTACCAGTTTCAGCTTGGTCACAAAAGTCATTGACCCCGAGAGCCAAAGTAAAAAAAGCCCCTTGAATGGTTTCTGGTATCACTATTAGATATTAAAGTTCTCTGCTCAACAGTTTTGGTCTCCAAACCTTTTGTGTTGGGCCCAATCTCATAAAACTGTTCCCTACAAAAACCTGCTAGGCAGAAATAGGTTACCAACGAAGGAACTGGTTCCCTGCTAATTTCTGCTTAAGACAAATTTTGCTAAGCACCTTTCTCTCTTAGCACCTGATGGGCCCAACCTCATAGAGTTGCTCAAGCACAAAAAGTAGCGACGCGAAACACAAATGTGGTTACCAGAATAAGTTAACCAGCTAAATTGCATGTCACATACACCATCGTCAACTGATTTCCTGCTTGGCTTTGCTTAAATGAAAACTGTAAAGCACTGGCCGCTCAATTAAATGTGGTCCACGTGCCCAATTTCATGGCTCTGCTTACCGCGGAATTACGCGCTTACAAACCAAAGAATGATGAGATTTACAGGGCGTGGTAAGGACAAAAGTTCTCAGTAAGCAGGGCCATGAAATTTGACATGACGGGTTTCGGACTGCTAAAACCTTCTGGATTTCCCCTCGGACCTGTCAGTCTTTATGGCAATGTCCGAATTAGTTGCTTCGGAGCAGTGGCTATGGCCCGATCTCCAAACAAGAAATGCCTCATTCTACAGCGTTCCCTCATCGCAGCCGACGGCCACAGCCGTTGCTAAAGCTGCTTGGGTCGGACGCGGAATTAGTCCCATTCTCTAGACTGGCTTACAACAACAGCAATCACACCTCGAACAAAATAATGGGCATTAATCTGGCATTAGTGTTTTTGATTCAAAAATTACTTTGCTTCTAAAACTACACGGGGGAAAAGGGTACGTTGGTACGTTGGAACTCCGAATCGCCCCCACCTCTCCTAACCCCACCCCAACATAATTAATATGTGTGGAATAATCAAAGATACCATCTACAAAAGAAATAATCAGGTTTCCCGACAAAGGTGAACAGTACTGTAAAATAACCTTTATTGATAAAACTGTACAACTTAAAAGTAATATACATCCTTGCATTTGATCTCTTTCAGTCAAAGCTGCGCTTCAAAATTTACAAATATTTATACAAAACGTGAAGATTTCCGATGCAATCCGTTACTGTCAATACTTTCTCCATAAAAGAAATCGTTTTCAAACTCGGTACAAATGAATAATTATCGCATATGAAACTATATTAGTATAACGTAGGAATGGTAATAATTGATAATTGCAACATCTCAATTTCCAATCTCGTAACAGTTTTTCACAAGTCTGCGTACCGAGACACTGGATGTAGCTTGAGTGGCTTTGTTGATACAATGATGTTGCAGTGAAGAGGTCATGCGACTCAAAGCGCCCGTAGATAAAATGGGGCATCAGGTTGGCTGGGTGGTGCCATCCCTGTCCTTCGCCACAGTGGAGCACGGTTCGAATCCCGGACCTGACCCTTGAACGTGGACTGGGTGTTCAGTCCCTGCGTGAGTTGGGTTTTCCTCCAAATGTACAAGTGACATTTTCTTCATCATCCTCTCTTCACAGGTATCTGCAATCGCACAGGACATTTGTGAAGTTTCCTTGGTTTCATTACCAGAATATATCTTTCTCTCTAGTCGACCGAGGTCGGAATCATATTGAGATTTGCCCATTCTTGGCTAATTCTTCCCTCCTTAAGTTAAGAAGGTCAGTTGGAAGCACCCCGATGTCCCTGGCAACTACATCTGATGTCCATGTATCTCAGAAAGATATACACTAATAACACTCCATCCTCACGTTACATTATTGTTTGTGTTCTGCTGTTCATCATTGATGTTCATGGGTCAATGTGAAGGTCATCAAGACTAGGGGCAAGTACAGGAGGACTACAGCCACATGTCTGCTGATGAGAGGAAAGGATTGTGAGAAGCTCCTGCCGTTCGGATTCTAATTGTTGAATCTCTCTGATCAGTTCCTGATTGTTGGATTCAAGTTGATCGGTCTCCTGCAATAATACGATACACTTTTGTTATACAACCAAGTCATGGTATTGGCACATGTCAGTTAATGCTGTTTTCATTATTAATATCAGGATCACAAAACCCTTGTCATACCATAGAGTGAAAACCTTGGTCTGTGATCATAATTGGTACAACCTTTGTCGTGTTCCCAGTATACGAATACTGATTCTGACTCGACTTGGGCTCCGGTCCCATCTTGGGCTCCGTTGTCACCTTTTGAGCAGTGTACAACGGGAGCCCGGAGCCCGGAGCCCGGAGCCCGGAGCCCGGAGCCTCATAAGCCGAGGTTTGGGAAAAAAACCTTGGCCATATCCAAATGGACGGCTTTGGCTGCGGCTAAGGCCAAATTACTAACAAGGCAATTGTTCAACGTTGCTAAAGCAGTAACTGGTGGTGACAGCCGTAGCCGAAAGTCGTTTAATTCGGACACTACCTTAGTCGGGCTACGTTGATTTGAGGTGGATTTTGTGTACAAAATCTATGTCAAGTTCTTCCAAGTGATAAACCCATATAATTTCAGTGCCATAATAAATAGGTCAGGTTGGAGTCCTTTTACGCATGGAGGGGAACAGTTGGTTAGCAGCCATTGAGTAATCGTCATGTGTTGGTGGTTTCTCGTGGTTTCTCATGTATGGTAACCCACATCGAAGGTTAGTCATAAAGCAACCATGGTGGTAATGTGTCCTTCGATGGACCGGGCATCCTCTGATAAAACCACGGACATTTCGTTGCGCTTTATCATACATTTGGAGTGCACTTATTATCGCATAATAGCTTGGAATTATAGGGAAGATATTTGTCCTTGAAGCGGCGAAACGTTTTAATGTGTTACCGAAACCACGGCTAATTCTCAAGCATAGACCCAGTGCAAGCTTCAGTTTCAATCATTAGGCAAAATAACTACAAATACATGCCGATCTACAGAAATGCATGGGCAAGCCTGAGGTAACTCGCTTCGTGAAAGCATAAAACTGTCCCCAGACTTACCTTTACAAGAACATACGTCCTCTCTCGTCGTTTTTCCCTGCATCTTGAGGCAGCAACCCTGTTCCTCTCTCGGCGAAGTTTTCTTCTATCTTCCTCCTCTGGTGTCAGCTGAAGAAACAAATAAAGGAAACACAATTAGGCTACATGGTTTTCCCCTTCACAAATTCAAGATATATCATTAGTCAAAATAGTCACACAGTGTGTTTACGTAAAGTGCTGTTTCACGTAGATTACGGCTCGCTCATAAAATTGAAAAACCACAAGGACAAAGTAAGCAAATAAGCAGATCTACATAGCTGGAAATAAATGTGTCTCTCACTCGTTTCTAGAGATTTTGTAGTCTTGATTGGCGACTGTTTTTGTATAAGTCACCGGCAGAGGGCGCAACATCGACTGGCTCGAAGGGACTTGGCAAGTCTACGAATCTTGATCAAACCAGCTCGTTTAGACCCAGATGTTTGTGTGATTCAGATATCTCTTCTCCAGTAATTCGTGTCGCACTATCGGCGACTACGGCAAAATGAACGTCGCCAATCAATACTTATTTGCTGTTAGAATTTGTGCCAAGCTTGAGACTGGAAATGCCGTGCGGTACAGGTGATAGAAATACATTAAGTTGTTTTGCGTAAGTAGTGAGAATTTTGAACCAATGAATGGTTTCATGAATACGGGCCAAGATCTGCTTCAGCACAAAAAGTAGCTGAGCACAACATTTGTATGCGAACACCAGAACAAGGTTACCAGCCAAAACACCATTCTACAAGTACCAGCTGTAACTGGTAGCCTGCTTATGTTTGCTTAGCAAATACATTTTGCTTCGTATGAAATTGGGCTCTGGACACAGTAGCCCAATGGCGGTCGTTTTTAACCATAGTTTTGTCGGGAAACGCAAAACAAGCCCAAAACAACATTATCTTGCAAGTGCTTATGGGTTTGTTTAATGCTGCAGTATTATTTCTTACATTTTCAGGCTTGGTGAACCTCCAGTCAAGTTGGACTGCCCCGAGACCTTTCTGCAATCTCCTCTGTAGTATATTGACCCGCAGCTCTTCTCGCAGCATTGTGCTGTGCATGAAGTCCGCATCGGTTTCAGTGCTTTGCTGGGGTGGCGGGCTTACGGCGTCAAAGCCATTGTTGATGGTGGTCAAGCCGTTCGCAGTCATGTCGAAGCCGCCGGCTGGTTCCCACAACTCGTCACCAGGCATGACAATACGTTCCATGTTGGTTCAACGCTATCTTTTGAAAGAAAATGACAAGATAATTTGTTATTCTAAGCGATTCCAGGTTATAAAACACAAGGGAAACTGACACGGGTAAATTTGAAATGATTTTGGGTTGAACCAAGAAAAATTGAGTAGAGCGGGACTTGAACCAACGACCTCCAGATTATACGTGCTGACGCGTCACCACCGAGCTATCTAGCCCTATGATGGCCGTCTCTCTATTTTGTAAATATCTTTGTACGGGGTGCCAGCCAGAAGCCATTCCATTACAAATCACAAGTGAATGTTGTCAGCTCTCGCGATTTCTTCAAATTAAATGAAAAACCAATCAAAATTAACGATAGTCCGTATGAAGGGACCGTTTAAGTTAACATCTATTTAGCAGAAAACAATAGGCCTAAACCTTATGAGTTAATAAATACATATTTGGCTAAAACACACAACAAACGTATTGCCTATATATGTACATGTACATTTTGAAGGGTTAACACCCTAAACACATTTGTCTGAACAATGAGCGATAAAACGTCCACTTGCAGCCGTGACAAGCGGTCAAATTAAAAACATCGATGTTAAATCGAGTCGTTTGAAAAAAAGTATTATTGACATAATGTCGAGCTTCCTGAACATATTTGGACGCTCCCAGATTGCTGGTTCCCCTAACCCAGAAAACGCCGGAGCACGCCCCTGCACTTCTGGGCGAGTCGGGTCGATTTGGGCGTTCTAAACCCACGCGCGGTTTACTGCGATTTCCTGATACATGTATTTCCAACCATCACAAACATTTTGGGCTTTGTAGGCTAATGTTTTCGAATCGAATATCCACCCAAAATGGATCATCTTAACATTTCAGGTCCCCCCCCCCCCATTTGGTTAATGCACCAAACATGTCAACAAGAAATGTAACTTGATGCAGCATCAATGTATACAGAATGATATTATTTTCATTTAGTACATCAGGCCAAGGAAAAAGGTAACAAAATCGCCTCTAGATGCTTGCTGTGAAAAAACCTACATTCATGTTTTTGTTTTTTTATGAAACACCTGATTTAAAACCCTGCTTTTTACAATACTGACTTAATATGACCTATAGCTCTCATAATTATGACCAAGTCATAATTATATCTCATAACGATCTGTTATAAGCGATATGAGATGTAATTCGTAATTATGATTTGTAGGTCAATTATGACTTTCTTTTTCTATCTCTCTCAATGTTTCTTCCAACACTTCTGTACAATTCCCTAAAAGGTAATCGAAAGAAAAAGTCAGAGAGATTTAAATAAATTAATTTGGCTTAACACTAGTCAAAAAATACCGATTCCAATTACGACCAATATACAATCACGAGCTTTGGACAGAACTGACAGCTGTGTGATAACTATGTTTCACGAAGGAAAATTGAAACTTTCCACCACTTTTGTCTTCTCTCGACACGAACCTATAAATGACCTCCCAGGGCCGAGTTTTAAAACAATCACATCTGTAAAATCTATTAAGGGTTTTTTGGATTCCGGAAATAAATAACAGCATGTCCCCCGTAGAGGGCATCGTTATAAAGGTACATTGACACCAGTGTGTGAGATTACGTTTGACGAACTTTGCGTAACCCTCTGCCTAACCCTGAATGCAGCCTGCAGAATCGATCGGCTGTTTTGACTGCAATAACTTCTAAAACCAATAGGTTTTTGTAGGACAAATCTGAAATCACTAATTAAGGCCACCAATTTGGGGCGTGTAGTTTGCTCTCGCAACAAATAAATAGAACACAAACATCCCTGTTACTCCCACTTAAAAACACTTGATTAACAATTCGGTGACTGAAGTTTGGCTAAATATTAAAACAAGAAGGAAGTTTATGTTGTAAATCATATGATGCCATTGCAGTAAAAGTTCGCACAAGCAATTCTAACTGCAACGGCCTTTTCCAAACCTCGACTCATAGGCTTCGGCTCAGACTAGAGCTCAGTCATCAATTTTGGAACAGTGTACATTCTGTACGGTGTTTCCAACATCAACAAAAGCCTGGAGCCGAAGACGGAGCAAAAAACGAAAAAAAAAGAAGAAGACTAGACATCTTTGTGAAATCAAAGCACTTGAAACAGCATGGCGCTCACGTAAAACTCGACATGGTTGGGACTAATTTGGTTTCGGCAGTTTAAATACGCGCAAGACTTACACAGTCCATTAAACAACCCCTGGAAATTATTACCCAAGTAATAAGTTGAAACAAAACTCGATTGAAAATGAAAATAACTCATTACAGTAAAATGTGGCAGCAAATCATTACTTTCCCATGACCTCAATTATAGTTTCCCCCCAATATAGCCTACAGTATTTGTTAGTGTTTATGAGATATTGAAACAAAGCTAGGACAAATTGTTGATGTGTTATAAAAAGTCAATAACATCTATCGTTGCTGCATTGAATGGCCCACAACAGAAATCTCAATGTGAATAACCGATGTAATTAAAAATGAATAGCTTGAGTGAGACTAATTGTTAATGTACAGCGACCTGGCCCAAATTCAAAGAGCTGCTTAACCATTAAAAAAAGTTGCTAAGCACAACAAGACTATGCTTACCAGAATAAGGTTACCAGCTAAAATACCTTTTAACATGTACAAAATGGTACTGGTACTCTGCTTAGTTTTCCTTAGAAAAAAAAATGTTCAACAATAATTTTCTGCTTATGCAGCTCTATTTACATGGCTACAACGATGGTTAGATGGGCTTTTTGGTGTTCAATGCGGCGGCAAGTTCTGTTTCTCCCATTATTGGGTCAGGAAAGGGGAAAATAGTATGGTACCTTTGGGATGACAGTCGCTGACAAATCTGTACATCGTCGGATTTGTGATGTAAGGTCATTAGTTGCAATTTCATACGGTCATAATGATAAAAAGGTCTTTAAATGAAAATGCGCATCAATTTGAATACAAATTTATCAAAAACAAAGAATAAATGTTTTACTTAGTAAATGAATGTTTCCTTTTGCCAAAGAAATGCTTCGAAGACCACTCTTGATCAATAAACTCCATTAACCAGGAGTTCAAATTTGTTTTTTAGATGCAAAGGCAATTCGATGAAATCTATTAAACTGCACTAACAACCTTTAGTCGGGAGCAGACGACATTACAAACCGTGCAAATATCAGTTGCAGATTTAAACTTTCTCATCAGGAACGTTGGGTTCCCAAGTGCATTGTTTTAGAACGTGACGGAAATGAAAACTCGCCATTTTAGGGATCTCAAAAGTTTGAATACATACGAATCTGATGGAACAGACCATGCCCGACATGGGGTAGAGGGTGCCCCAAAATTTTCCCAACACACTTTTTCCTCCCGTTGTACCCCCTTAAAATCCTCCCCCAAATTCCTGAAATTCTAAGCTCAAAATGAAGACACAATAGGCGTACCTCATGCCCCACTTCGAGCACCAAATGTGACGGAAACAACAGCAATGAGTTTGAAAGCACAATGTGTGAGCAACATCAAACAAAGTATATGTCACGCTCATGTTTTAGGTATGACTTACAATGAATAATGTTCAAAGAATTACAGTGCATTCAACAATAAGTTACAAGAATCAAGCCGGCCTCTACGTCTAAAAAGATACCAGCAGTCAAGCGATTGAGACGTGGCAATTGTTTGATTCCCTGCCTTACGTGACATAGCCCCCCCTTCCACCCCAACCCCTGGCGGCACTCGGTAAACATTAAGTGCACAAAGTTTTCCCCAAAATGTAGGCCAAGTGTAAATCTGAAGTCAACAGTGCGTACACATCGCATACTTCAAAGCAAACAAAGCCTGTCTGTCACTGACATACGAACGGATGACGAATTGAGCTCAGGTTACCTTCTGTGTCAACTGGTATACTGGATGAACTTAGGCATAAGTCACACCTTGAAAATGTGCATCTCAATAACCCAAACCAGGCCCCAAATATTAAGCCTACAACTGACGATAACATTTGGCCAGGTTTCGGCTAGTAACAGGTGGCCAGGTTTCGGCTAGACTAGTGTTAAGATAACTTTGTACGAACGTGGAGGAAGGAACTGGGGTACGAAGTTCGACAACTTTTAGCACTATAAACTACGTCACTATAAACACAATGTCTGTGTACCCCGAAGCAAGTTAACGTGTTAATATTATAACTTTAAGCCTATATTCCTCTAACTTTTTTATAATAATCAACTCACCAATAATTTCAAAAAGTTCAGCTGAATGTTACGCTCAAGTTGATGTCCTCACCAAACGAAGCGTCCTACTGTCTGAGCTCTAAAGTTCTGCCAGGGTTCGTATTTGCCTCGGTTTATATTTGCTGGAAGCTGTGGCAGTGACTCAGTACTGCGGTTTGGGGATGTCCTCCGATAGCTGTGACTAATGCATCCTTCCGGGATTCCCTACACAGGCTTTTCTAAAGTGATGTTCCCCAAAATAAACCGCAATGAATTCAAAAACATCAACAGCCGGGATGGGCTTTTGTTTTTGCAGTGACAAACGCTCACATGACTTGGCACGTTGACGAGTGTAGCATCGAGTGAACTTTGCCTGATGGGCAAAGTGTTACAGCCAGGAAAGCTGGTTGTCTGCAACACAACAGCGATTGAATCTGTCCGGGAATAGGGTTCATACAGGTCAACAAACATATCTTTTCCATCTCTACTTCTTTAACCTTTGTGGCTAAGGTGGCAGTTAACCGTTACTCTCCCGATCTGGTTATAAATGCAAAGTTACTCCGTAGAGAAAAGCAATCTTGAGACAGAGAGAGTTGCTGCTTCGCCTCGTGTTTTAAATTCTCCTCTGGGATGAAGGGGTGGTTACTTGAACTTTTCGGACGGAGAGCGAAAACGATATTATGGTTGGTGTTAACACACATGGGCATGTGATCAAATCATTTGAATAATGGCCGAGGGTTTACCTCAGATATGGAAGACAAACAAATCCCAAGTTCGTTTTTTAAATAAATATATTTTAAGTATGCACGTTTTTGAAAAGAAAAGAAAAAAACTTTGATGGTCATACGTATGACAGCAAGTGACATTCAAAGAGTTTCATTTGAGCCTTCCGCAACGTAAAGAGGTATCAACAACTCTACAATAGCATTTAAAACAAAAGCATTGGACGAGATACCGACTGGCAAAGTTTTATGCAATCATTCTAAATACAGAGTTGGGGTACGTCACATTTCACACAGGAAAAAACAAAACGTTAAACAGAGGAAAACAACAAAATGTTTCCAGGAAAATTTACATCATGACCGCAGTTGCGTCCCGGCTTTTCCCGGAGTAATCAGATTGCAAGTTGTCGGTGATTTCATTCCCCCAAAGTAAACATTAAACAGAAATCCAAATAAATTAACAAGCGGACAGCAGTAAACAAAATGACAGCTTGTTTTGTTGACGTCTAAGGTTATAATATACGATCATGTGTTATTCGAACACCGACATTTCGGCCTTCAATGTATCAGTTTCTCATGCGTGTAACAATAACATTGGAGATACCACGCGTAGTTTTGGGTAAAACGAGAGAACTTGGTTAAACAACTTAAAGTGTACACACATCATCATCGACCAAGCTGAGACCCCTTCAGGAGTGTGACACACCAAAAGAAAGGTCAACACAAGCTTGAGTGACATTACAATAATTGGCGATATCATTAATAAGCTAAGGGTAAATTGAGGTATAGTGCAGTGTAATTCTCGCATGGGAGTGCAGTGGCGCACCTCTGCCACAACAAGCAGACTTGGGTTATGTGGTCTATTTTTGGCGTGAATCATAACATGTTCCATTGACGCATTTCCCTGCATCTCTCATGTATGTTTACAGTGAAAACTTTTGTAGCAAACAACCGATTTCGCTTACAGGATACCAGCAGGCCGGAAAAAGGTATATCCCTCAAACCGAGGTATCGAAAGTATATATGAGCATGCAAGGCGTTCCCTGATTGGACAAGAGGCACGTGACCGGAAAATATCCGCCTATGGGAGGCTCAGCCTTGGGAGAGTTGGGCAAACAATGGCACTTACTACAGTGTCAAGTAATGTGGACGGGTTCTGTGTTATGGCAACGAGCTTTTTTAGTTTGGAAGGCGGGGGAAGCTTTTCTGTTTGTGTGTCATCGCCGACAGCATTCGTTTTTTGTTTGGTTTTGTTTTTCCACTGGCTTGTCATTCAAAGTAAGTGATTAATTTCTCGCCGTAGAGTGGCATAAAATAGTAGTGACACACACAGTTGTATAACTGCACAAAATGATTATTGTTGAGGCTACCAGTTTTGTCTTTCGCATGGGACATTAAGCCGTAGGTCCCACGTGCCACGACACGTAGTGCACCTACGAAAAACCACAGCACATTTACTCCAGTGTTTTTGGTTCACATAGCAAGCACACTTGTTTACAGGTTTCCTCAGGCTTGCGAGCTACAGTGGTTAAAGTTCACTTATGAGGCATCCTTGGTTTCATTACCAGAAATATATAATAGTAATGGTAATAGTAATATGGTTGTAGTCGCAGAGCCGAACTTCTAGACAGGGTCATACCAACAACCGTCAGGACGATAGCGGCATTTCTTTTACGCCTACACCTCAAAGACGCAGCAAAAATATCTTGCACAATTCTAACGAGGGGAGAAATGCATTGCACTCTTTGCTGTGAAAATGTACATAAATAGATGATCTGGTTACAAAATTGGTAACACGACATTTTGTCTTAATCACATTTTGACTTTTTGTCACAGTCAACATGAACTTAGGCTTAGACGTAGTTTTGTTTCATTTTTAAGACCCTTTTTGTACAGTATTTAAAGTTCCATTCGTTGTGAATGACCCAAAATGATTAGTTTTATCAGAACAAATTTTGAAACGAAAAAGAAAAACAATACACACTTAATACTTTTGTTTATGCCACGCAACATGCCAGAAATACTTCTAAATGCAAACTGCATTTACATATCTGCAGGTAATAAGAGGTAATGTTGGGTCCCAACATTAAGCCTTTGTATCTTTACTATGCCCCTTTTCGGCTCTTTTCATTTGAACGGGATTTGGTCAACCACTGCATTTGTTTGCCGCAACTACGATTACGTTGATGTAAGCTGCTTACAGCCACTTCGATCTTGAAGACAAGATACCGGATTGGTGTTCATCAGAATTGTGTAACTTTCAATATTACAGTTCATTGATTATGTAGTTCCTCCCAATACAAATGACCCCTCGCGTAGGCCGCCATCGCAGAGATCAAACTCTGGAAATGTGCAAGCGAATATGCGCCATGCACAACTATCCAATGATATGTCTTTCTTTTACCTCAGTGAGGGGGCTGTTTGAGCTTGTGACGCCATATGCAAATGCAAAGGATTTAATCCCAAGAGAAATATTCCAATGTGAAGTATTATCAGTTGGAAGGACACAGCACCTGAAGACCCCACAAATTACTGTGGCTTATTTTGACTACTGCAATCTAAATAAGTCTGACATGGTTGCGAGCAAAGTTCCACACCAAATTCCTTGTATTGAAGATGCTAGGTCTTTTTGACATTTTTATTTTACCCAAAACTTTTTATTTAAATTTCAAACAGCTCTTTTTATAGATTCAATAAAAATATAAGCTTTCATTTATGGTATTGCAAGAAACAATCCGCCAATGCCAAGTGGTGGATAATTTAAAACTGAAAATCAAGTATTGACAGTATCCGACATTATCTCACGCCCATCAGCGATGTACAAACAATTTTGCAAGTTATGTATTTTGTGTGTTGTCCGTGGCATATACAAAAGTTTTTGCATGTTCCAGTCAACAAATTTCTTTCAGCGCAAGTTGGTTAATGCAACTTTTTCTAAACCGTGACAAAAAATTTGACGAAATTTTCACAGGTTGATCGCACGGTGTATTAATCATTAACAAGAAGACAGGCAGTAACTTGCTCCTCCAAAAACAAATACTGTACTTTTCACAGGTCAATATAATCACATCAAACTCTCATCATACCAGTATTCTGTCATTCCAAACAGGCAAATATGTCGTCAATATCCGATGTCCGACTTGTTAGTGTTTTGGTTTCACTTATCTTGTCAAGTTCACACACCAGGGAGGATGCTTTCACTCTCTTCTTCTTGCATCGTTTCTTGAATACACTACTGCTGCCGGGAGGTGTTTCTTGGCTTATCTTGTCCCTCACCACGGTCTGTGCATTAACTGTCCTCGAGGGTAACGAGTCTAGTTCCTGCACTGCTTTACTGACCTGTCCTTTACTCTTCTTCTTTAGTTTTTTAAGAGCCAGCTTCTGATGGTTTTGTTGCTTTAGAGATTCTTTGGTTGTTTGACTTTCCCTTTGCTTGACGTCTTGCCTAAGACCTTCTGTGTCCTTCTTTGTTTTCTTCATCATTTGGAATTTGTCCCTCAGGAATTCAAATCTGTTTCTCTTTTTCTTAGGATGACCATCTCCTGTGTCTTTGGATTCGTAACTTAATGTCTGCTCACTCTCTCCAGGTTCTCCTTTTTTCTTGTCTATCATTTTGTTCAACTTCTTCTTGATGCCACGCTTCAAGAGTTTCTTAAGTTTCTTCCCGACCGTGGCGGTTGCTTCATCCTCCTCTATACTGCCCGTTCCATTTCCGCGCCTTGAACAAGTTGATCTCTCATCATCATCGTCTGATGGAACACTTGCTGCACATATTCCATTGGCATCCCCAGCAATCGCTTCTACCTCTAGCCGCGACAGCTTCGTCGCAGGCTCTTGTACAATACGGCTCTGTGATCGCTTCCTCTTTAATTTGACCTTTGACCTCTTCTGAGCAACCTCATCTAATGTCACTGGCTCTGCAGTTCAATAAACATAATGATTTTAAATATGGTGACATGTTTCCAAGTTAGTAGAATGTGTAAATTTGTATCCTTCTTTTCTTCTTTCAGTCAACTTCCTTTACATGAAACTGAAGTGAAATATCATCTTGTCTCTATAGAGGTGGTACAGTGATCATTACAGTAAGATCAAGGTGTTAGAAAAACAAAATTATCACTGTTTATCGGGCATACTTTTAGTCCATTCCTCAAACTTTCTCAACACCCTTGGGCCCAAACTCATGGCTCTGCTTACCGCTGAATTCTGCACTTGCAATCACCATTCTTCACTTACAGGGCAAGCACCGAATTGCTGCGCTAGCTCTGTAAGCAAAGAATGCCTAGTAACATGGAGTACGCACGTGCACCTCCAAAACATTCCCAGCTAACCTGAGAAATACACTTGACGTAAGTGAGGAATTCCCTACCTCTGATTCTCTGCTTGTAAGCACAGTTATGAAATTGGGCTCTGGTTTTTTCCTTACCTCCAAGGTCCAAAACAGGTTCCTTGGTTGTCAAAGACCTCTCCATGCTGTGTTCGTTTTCCTCAGTCTCGTTCTTCAATGACTTGCCATCACCTTGGTTAGAAGCAAACATGCTGTCCAACAAAGTGGAAGCCTTTTTCTTCGAAGGTCGCTTTCTGCAAATGTTGATATTCATACAAAATTACCTTTACTAGTCATAAAGTTGGTACTGGTTCCAATTATCATCAGAGAATCAAATTCAAAATCCTGCTTCATGTCTATAAATGTATTCTTGGCAAAATGATCAGTAACCACCCATCAAAGACGCATGTAACTTCATCATGTACATGGATAATAAACAATTGTTGCATGCTGTGATGGGGTCCTAGTGTTTTGTACACCCAAGGGGGCAAATGGCATCCTCTGTGCTGCCTCAGGTGCCATTTTCCCCCCAGTATGCAACAATTGATTTGTTATATCATGGTAATAGATTGGAGACATTGTTACGACAATAGTTGCACAGTTAAAAAAGCAGAAGAACAGTGGCAAACAAGTTGTAAACAAGTTGCTCCCTATGGAAGTGTTCCCTATTTTGCTTCAATCATCAATCTTAAGTTTTGCTACCTCACTCAGTCCATCAGCCAGGGGAAACACTGGAGTATGGGTAAAATTATGATTTATCCCCACTGCAAATATTATATCAATTAAAAATTGTGAAATGAAAGTGATCAGTCGTTAGGAATCAGAAACACTTACATATCATATCTCACAGGGTCATAGTCTGGCTTTAACCATACCAGCAAACTTGGTGGAAATCCTTCTTCCGATGTCATCTATCGATAGAAGAACAAAACAAAATGAACAGGGATAAGTTGCTGTTTTGAGTAAAGTCCATGTCACACAGAGCAACATTTTTTTCGGGCAACTTGGAGGCAACCATCTGCACTGCATGCACAAGGAACACTTCAGCAGCACAGGGAACATTCTCCTAGCTGTCACTCACTATCCCCAGGAAAATATAAGAAAACTCAAACGCAATGAATTTTCTTATTGGAGATTGCCTCGAACTGGTTGCATGTAAAATGTGACATGGCCTTAAGGTAGTGGGATAATTCAGGGGTAGGAGTCATTGCTGACAAAAAAAGTCCCTAGGATCCAAATTTTAGACGGTGTGTTGAAATGATGGCATTTCCATATTTAGTTACACCTGGAGTTTCAAGGAGCTTTCACGAAAAGTAATCTCAGTGCTAGAGAAGTAGATCAAAAAGGATTTGTTCATATCCTTTTTGTTTTACCCGGCAGACATTAAAGCCTGAATTGTTCTCATGCCTAATAAATATCACAGGGCTTGAAGATTTCTCTTTTTATTTCAAATTTGGAGGCCTGGGCTGCTTAAGCAGACAATAGTGCTCAAACAATTTCTGCTGATCAAAAGAAAGCAGGATACCAGTCACAGATATCACATGTGACGTGCTATTTTGACTGGTAACCTTATTCTGGTAAGTATTATTTTGTTGTGCTTGGCTACTTTTTGTGCTTAAGCAGCTCTATGAAATTGGGCCCTGACCTGAGTGCAAGATCTTAAATTGAACTGGTGTCAAGTGGAGGTTAAAGTTATAAATAAACAACTCAGTAGTAAGCCTGCCAGTCAGGAAATATCCAGGTCCTATTTGAGGTCAGTCTGTATCTAGGCACTATGACATCATCCATGGACCCGTGAGAAAATTTCACAAAGACAATGCACTATGACTAGAATGATTGCTTCCAACTTGAGTCATTTCAAGTCATTTCAAGTCACACTCAACTTGACTTGAGTCATCAACTACAAGTGACTCGACCTGATTTCAAGTCACTGGTGTAAATGAGTCAGCTCTCTGGCCAACTTGAAGCAGTTTTTGTAGCACTTTAATGACTGAGTGAAAGAAATATCACTAGCTTTCATAGCAAGTAAATAGCACAATAAAACACCCCTGAAACCACCCCCGCTGATGGAATGGAACGTACCAGCAGTTTGAGCCAGTAGCTACATGCGTAAACCTTGTACTGAAGTATGGCCCTAGCCGGTACCCGAACCAGGGCCACGGTGGTGAGAGGCAAGAGCTTTACGCACAAGCCAACCATCCACCCCTAGTACTAACTTGGATGCAATAAACACTTCCATTGATTTATGTAAGTTGCACATCACCGGTGCGCACTATTAACACTACTGGTTGGCAAAGGGGGAATGTCAAGCCTCTTTGTATGGGGCTAATGGTGGCGTGATTAACATATCTATGGCATTTGCCAACCAATAGTCTCTGTACGCATGTGTGAATGTAATTAGCATATTTCGTGGGAAGTTGGCTGTTGGCCATGGCTGTTGTTATAAACATTTGTTTTGTAATGAAATTAGTTCTTGTTGACGTAGTTGTTGCTACCAAAGCTTGCGCAATTTTTTTTTTTTTCAATATACTTTTGGGGTCATTGAAGTATTAGCAAACTTTCTGCTTGTAATTTTCTGACCAGCGTGGATGCTCATGATTTAGCTAGCCAACTTTGAACATATTTAGACTGCCAACTCACCCAAAATTAAATTTAACTTTACAGGGCTGAAACTTAAAACTATACAACATGCCTGGACCACATGTTTCTGCAGTTCTAATAACAAGTGTGCATGAAGTGCGCTTGAAAGTACTCAAGCATGGCGAGCGATAAAATAGCGATGCTATCTGAGAAAGATTTATAGTGCTTAACAATTTTCTGCTCAGCAAAAATATGCCGAAAACCAGCTGAAAATGGTAAAGATGACATGGCATTTTGGTTGGTAACCTTTATCTGGTAAGCCAATTTTCTGTGCTGAAGCAGCAGAATGAAATGTATACTGACCCATTGCATTAGCGTTGCCTTGAGTTTGCCCATCCAGGGAATGAGGTGAGAGTACCAGGAGGTCATGTCCTTCAGCATGGCTCGCATCATTACCCTACAGGAAGGAACCACTTCTGCTATTAAGGTCATTTATCCAGCAACACTCCAGCTGGTTATTCCATTCTGAAGTATATCAATCTCAACGCAGGGGCATTACATGTACATCAAAAAAGTGCAGGGTCGCTGGTCATGAATTTTTGGGCGCTCGCCAGTGTCTAGTGTCTAGACACCAATAACGCGCACTAAGACTGCGACCCAGAGAACCTGGCTGGGTACCAAGATCTGAAAATCTGAAACAGAAAAAGAGACCTGGAAGTCCAAAACTGAGGTAGACACCCCCCCACCCTAACCCCAGATAACCCAGCTAGAGATCCTAAAGTCAACAACCAAGGACCCTGGAAATCTGAAGCCAAGGTAGAACCCTTGGAAGTTCAAAAGCTAGCTGGAGACCTGGGGCTGATGGATCTGAACTGCCAATCAATCATACTTGCTTAGCAAAGTGTCATGTCACATTACAAATCACTAATACTGACAACTCATCTCCAGATGAATCTCGGTGCTATGCAGTCAGGCCCAAAGAATTCTGCGCTTACGGCATATTTCTACAAGCTGCAGCGAGCGTAAACGCAGAATCAGGTGAGCAGTGCCATGAAATTGGGCACTGGAAGTCGACAACCGGGGTTGAACCCTGGAAAATTAACCAAGGTGGAACATTGGACATTCAAAGCTAGCTGATGAAATGGAGGTCCAAAAGTAAGACGGCGAATTTGAGGGCCGACAGCTAAAACAGAGGCCTGACACTGACAGTCCACATGTCCAAGACTTTGGGATGCAAGTAATACGAATGTTGTTGGTTTCACATCTAAACTGCTAAATAGTGGTTTGAAACTTTCTGCTCTATTTGTTTCAAGCAGACCCAACATTTAAAGGGGAACATTGCATTTGGATCTGGCACTTTGGGCTATAAAACGTATTTGTAGATTATAAGTAGAATATAAAAGTAAAACATAATGATTGACATAAATATCCCTTGAAATTGTGTGGCTTTCGTGTAATTTCATGGCAGAACACGGTCCGCTATTTTGTAGAATCAAACTTTTGACACCACAAAATGGTGGACCATATATGCTGCTGGTTGTATTTCCTAAGGCAAATTTATGTTATTTATCACTACTCACTAATAACAACACACTGTAGGTATTTAAAGTGAATGAACAACTCTTCAAAGGAATCTAAGTAATAATTCCAAACAGCAAAATTTTGAGAGATTTGAAAGTGCCCCTTTAAATGTTGGATGCCTTTGCTGGTGTTGATCAAAACTTACCATATTCTGCTCACTATGGAAGAGTAGATCATGTTTTGTGCCAGGAATTGCCCTGATGTGATATTCTGAACAGAAAATCTACACGGTATGGTTAAGGTCAGTAGTACATTCAGTGTTAATTTCGCAATGTTATGCAAGTAATCACAGATGTGAATAGACCTGATGCACATGACACCATTTGAGTAGTGCGCCCTCGTCTACAGATCAAAAGGAGATTGCTCATTGGCCCATCCTGGGCGCTGCAAGTAGTTTACTCATTGTTTAACTTAAGTTGGGTTGAACAAAGAAAAATTGACTAGAGCAGATTTGAACCTGTGACCTCTAGATTGATGTGCTGGGGCTCTACCAATGTGGCTCTAATGGTGGCCATCTCCCTACTTTGTCAGTATCTTTGCTTAGATGTACTGTGGTCAAGCTATAGCCGAAGTCACTTGATTCAAAACAAGGTTTTAGAGTTTGTGAAATTAGAACCTGGAGTATTCTTAATAAGGATACACATAGACAGACTCTGCCATATTGAGGATGTAGACGCAAAGTTTAGCCTGTCCCATCAACTTGATGAGAATGTACTCCAGCATCTGGCGAGATGGGAGGCGGATAGTAGAACCTCTCTCGGTATGAGTGCTGCAAGTGATGTCAAGAAAAACAGCCATTTAACCCTTTCCTGCACCATTTATTTTAGTGACAGATTGATCATATTATGGACACATTAATTGTTTCCTCATTTCTTGCAAATGGCCACCCCCAAAACAGGTCACAATAGCACTCTCAGGAGTCCTCTTCCCCATCCTGAAAACTGTGTGGCCATTCAATCTTTATTCTTCATTTTACAACTATTTTTCTCAAGGGATTTAAACCGGTCGCTAGCAACTGGTCGGCGCGTGAAAGAGTTAAATATTTCCCTGGACAATTTCAACAGAAGAACTCTCGGTTCCTCTGAACCCATTGCACACAGTATAGACCTTTCTATGGTTGATAAACAAACCACGCAGCTTGGCATGGACGGCTGAATGTTAGCAAAATATTCAATCACGTTAACAGATGTTGTGGCCAAATTCTACATTCCTGCAAACTTTCAATTAGAAAAAACAAAAATAGATCCTATGCTTGGTTGCTTTGTTTCCAACAAATTCAACACTATTTTGGACTATGCGTGTACATTTGTACATTGCTACAAACTGTAGCTACCTGTTTTTGCTTAGCATTTATGGCTTCCCGTGGTTTTTTAACCTTGGTTGGCAAAACCTTGGTTGGGCTGTGACGCTGCAATAGAAAGGTCTATAAAGTTAATTACCAAACCAGTGAACTCTAATGAACTAAACACATGCTTAAAGAGGCACACTGCCTTAGATGGCTTTAAAAGAGTTTGTAAAGAAATGAACATGGTTGGAAAGATGTTTTAAAAGTGTACTGATTCACATAAATATCCCTTGAAATTGTGTAGTTTTTGAATAATTTCATTACAAAGAACCAGCCCGATAGTTTGTGGAACCCAATTTTTTACTCCACAAAATGGCGGACCCTATGTTCCGCTAGTTGTCTTTCCATCACTACTCACTAATTGCAACACACTGTAGGTGTTCTAGAGCAGGAACAACTCTAAAAACAGATAAGGAGCAATTCCAAACAAATTTGAAGCCAATGTGCCCCTTTATACTCTTTGGTTGGTAACATGCAAAGCTCAATCCATTACCAAACATTCATAACCTGTAACATGTACTTGTATGGCAAGTAAAACTGAATTGGAAGACCGACGGTGCCCAGATGGAATCTTTTGATTTACCAGGGTTTTATATTCAGTGACAGGCTCTTGCATGAAAAACGAGCAAGTGTAATATAAAAACACAATTCTAAAATGTACCTGGGAAGTCAAGAGAAGGATTGTAACACTGGTGTCATATGACTACTACAATTTAGTTAAATAGGAATGTTTGGCCTCATGGGAGGGGAGAACACCCACATGAATTTACATGCTGTTAATCCTTGGGATGATTACATACACATAATAAACACACATGGTGCGTAATCTATGCGACCACAAAGGGAGTTTTTCATAGACTTGCCCTTGTCCTTGACCAGTTCAAATTTCTCATCAAGTGATCCAGCTCATTTATTAGGGCCTATGTGTTGAAAAGCCTTTTATTTGAAATATGGACAAGTGAAAAGCCTGGCAGACCAGTGAAAATGACAAGCTACAAATGTAGGGCTCAAAGTGTGGGGGGGGGTACAAGACCGCAGGGTTCAAAATATTTACTGGACCAGAATTGTGTGTACAAGACCAGAATTGAAATGAGAAGAATAAATGGGAATGCCTACCCAGTTTAACAAATGAACTGTCGGAATTTGAAAAAACACTATGATTTATCTCATTTGTATCATGGGCAAGTACTTTTCAATAATCAACAGAATTATTTTTATCAGACTGACAGTCAACATTTGAACACGAACATAAGACCACTAGACTTGTTCGGTCATGAGTTTACTAGCCCGATGCTAAAATCACTGGCCTCAGGGCCTGCGGTCCAGTGTTAAATTTTTTCCATGGCTGGCTAGTCACTGAAAACAAAGTTAAAGGGCTAGCACATTAATCGGTGAAAATGGGCTGGAAATGAGGAATGGAGAGGACAGACAGCAAAAAGCTAATGGCAAACACAAAAATGAAAAAATTGAAGTAAAAGCTGGTATTCAAAACAGTTTTCTTCATTAATATTCACATCAAGCAGTCAAAAAGTATCAGGTAAAAGAGTGAGCTGTATCTAAACCATGTAACCATGTATATTCCAAGGCATTTCCTGGCATTTCCTGGCATTTCCTGGCATTTTCCTGGTCATCTGGGAAATTTTACAGTTTGTGTCGTAATTTCCACACAAATTCAAGAGTTATAAAAGTAACAGCTGAACAAGTTTTGAGATGTGTCCTCTTTCTTCATATCAGAAGTTGACAAAAATTGTACAGTGCAATCTTCATTAATTTAACATTTTCTTCCATTGTGCTGTGTACAAATAGTGCCTGCAGGAAGTCCAGGCTCTGTAGCTCTTTTGTAAACATGTGATGTCACAGGTCACATGGTCTCTTAGGATATAAATATTCATTGAAGTCAGCAAACTTTTCTTGTCACTTACATTTGACAACAGCAGACGGCATCTTCGATAAATTTGACAGGAAGTGTGGTTTGGAGTTTGGACAAACACTTTTGGATCTACACGTACCAGGTAAAATGATAAAAATCAAGACTAAAATTTATAGCAGACATAAATGGATTACTTTACCTCTGTTGAATAAGATCTTGCATCTATAAGAACCACAGTGAAAAACATTGAACCCTCTTAGTTCTGACATAAGATGGTGTTCAAAATCAAATTTCATAGCTCTCCTGCTTACCGGAATTCTGCCCTTTTGTCACCCTGTTAAGTACATGTATGATCATATGGGATGTAAGTGCAGAATTCCGCGGTAAGCACAGCCATGAAATTGGGCCCTGGTCTGACACCAACACTCGGTACATCTAACCGACACTATGAAGGAGCTCATTCACAACCAAAGATTATAGAGCGCCGAAGGCAAAATGAGGGCTGAAATGTGAAATTTGCACTGGACGCCATTTCGGCAATCAACTCTTTTGATGCAACAATAGGACAGTGTAGACCATTGCTATCGATGATATTTACAAAATATTTGCTTGATGAAATAGCACCCAAATGTAGGTAGAGCTCCAGTTCCCCATCTTGAGCCTTTCAAAGCTCTATATAATCTTTGTTCGCAACAGACTAAATAGAGGCTGTGGTCTTGGCTCCAAGGCCCTACAGTTGTATTAGACACAGAAAATAAAATCATAGCCGACAAACTGCTATCATTGGAACGTGGTAAGATTGTGGCGGTAGTTGGATGGATGATAGTGCCCTCTGTTGGCGATGATTTTCTTTGTCAGCCACGGCAATTTCTTCGTCAGCCAATGACGATTTCTTTGTCAGCCAACGATGATTTCTTTGTCAGCCATTGGTTATTTCTTTGTCCACAGCGATGATATTTTTTTCCTCAAATAATACAACAGCAGCATTTTGGAACTAAAGACTAAAGAGGCTGCAGTCAGTGGCTTTTATTTCCTCACCTTATTCATCATCTGATACCACCTCCATTGTCTTTGTTGATTATTTACTTTGTACAACAATCGGTTCAAGGTGTATTGCTCACTAGACAGACGTAATCCTAAAGAATAAGACATTTGTAATGCCTGCAATGCTGTCTTCAGTCTATACACATCATCTGTGAAAATAATCATATTTAGTATGGCAGTTAGGTGATGAGTTATGTCAGAGTATGTCAGAGTATGTCATGAGGAAGATATTTGGCTATAAGGTTCATCACAAATTTCAGTTGTGAACAATTATTGAATATTGGTAGAATAACAAGCAATAGCAGCCATTTTGGAGCTTTTGAAAGTTGCTTGTTACTTTGTTATCTCTACCTATATTTTTTCAAAACTCAAATCTCCAATGGGGGTTTTGAATTGTGTAGGGCATTTGTACACAGGTACCAACAAACACATAAACATTCACTAGATAGTAGAACCCTACACACATGACACATGAATCAGACATGGTTCTTGGTTGGAGAGAAGACCCTGCCAGCAGATAAAGTCCAAATGCTAAAAAACGTTGTTGGGGGTACAGTAACTTAGACTACTGTGGTGAGCCAACCTGTGAATATGCTGACTGCAAAAACTTCAACATTCTTTTGATTTTAAATATTTATTAATCTGAAAGTGAAAGCTCACTATTTTAGAGACAACTTACTTGCTGAAGAATGAAGTGCTCACAAAATTGCCATTGTTTGTATCATTAATTATATAATATATGGACTGGAGCAACATGTCCACCACAGTTTGTGGGTAGACTGAATCACTAATCCCATGTTTGTGTGTACTGTCTGCGCAAATGAAATTGAGTGTCCGTACCCAAAGTTTGTACTTTCATTGTAGTTGCTCCATATCCATTCCGTACCACCACTCACCAAGGGCAAGGCTTCAAATCAAAGTGGTAGGTTGGGCAACTACAGAGAGTTTCAAAAACTCATATAAAGTTACAAGGAAGGCATCATCAATTATATTACAACTAAGTTCATCTTACTGAGATTCAAAATAACTGTACACACCTTCTTCAACTTCGTAGCAATTGTACGAACAACTCGCAATAGGTGGTGGAGAAACTTCACATCGGTTCCACATGGAGGCTGACATCTTGTTCTCCCTTTAGAGTCTGGTCGCCTTCGTATTAAATGATAGAATAATACACGAAGACGTCTGGGTGTGATACAGGGCTCAAATTCACGTTTTAAAATGTAGCGCCCTCTAGAGGTACGAAAGCCCAAAGAAGTACGGGTGGATGGGCGTGTTGGCCCGGGGGGGGGGGGGGG
>CM021526.1:29087240-29102770 GCA_010994315.2 Pisaster ochraceus | reverse complement strand
GGGGGGGGGGGTTATAAGCTCAAACTCTAGAATGAAATTAGGTTTTATTAGGGACTCATTGGCCATTACCAAATGTTCTTTTAAGGTGCTCTAAATCTGTTGCAAGTATACAACTTAGAATTAATCATCAATTGAGCAAAGTAGTTTTTTGAAAACACTTTTTAAACATTGTTTTACTGCAAGTTTGCTCAAAACAAGACTAAAAGCCATTCTTGTTAAGGGGCCACAAGAAGAAAACATTTCAGACAAAATAATTCAGGGGAGCTGAAGGTATACAGCCCTCTGCTCTTTTCCGATTTTTTTCTTCGCCCCCTCCTACCTTTCAAACAAAAAAAAGTCTAGGTAGGCCACTGTAACTCTTCAACAAAAAGTCTCAAAACAACAAGGAAATAGACACAATCATCGGTGACCCTAGTCCTCATAATTGGTATACAAAGTAAACGAACCAAGCAGGCAAAGCCCACACATGGAAAAGCATGGCTGCTTCCCACCTCATGGCAGACACACTCAGAAGCAGCCCTGCTTTTCCACGCACACTGAGCGTCACTTGCTTGGTTTGTTTCCATTGTTTACCCACTATGAGTTGAGTGACTCCAGTAGCATAGCCGATTGAGTCTATTCATCAGACAGAAATAAAACCAAGAAACAGAATCATTTCATACAGCATTAATTTATCTTTATTTCACATTGAAATAATTATAGTTATGTAAAATTACCCACGGCTCACACAAATGTCCACCAATCTTTGGTCGAGCTGTTTCTTTTGAAGCAAGACAATGTGAACAGAATAGATCCTTGTCACGGTACAGCCATCTTTCTTTTTCTCCAATTCAACCCGATAATATTAAAGTGAGGCTAAGATTTAAACAAAAGTCTGGTAGCTTTGTACGAAATGAGATAGATAACTATCATTGCCATTGTGTGTACAGGGATCCCAACAGTCTGGTCCCTATTTATGAAATGAAATAGATAACTATTTTCGCCACTGTGTGTTCAGGGAACTCAACAGTCTGGTCCCTAGATATGAAAAATAAAATTTATAACCAGCATTGTTAGTGTGTACACGGGAGATCTAACAAAGATGGCCACACCATGATAAGAATCTACAGATTAGGATCCTCTAACAAGCAGCAGCAATCTGAGGACAGTATCTACGGATAATTTCTCATCTATACAAATTCTATAGAAGCAACTATTAGCGACCAATGAGTCCATAAATTCCGATATCTAGAATGGTATTCCAAGATCATGCTGACGATCGTGCGACAGCTCTTTCAGCAGACGAACACACTCAGTGAAAACACTCAGTGAAAATGCTTTAGCGATTCTGTGTTAATTCCAACATGTTGAGATATGCCCTGTACCATGTAATGTCGATAGAAACATTCATAAATATCTTAAATCTATAAATTAATAAAATCATAAAAAATCCTCACACATCTGAATATTAAGTTAAATTGGGAAGATTGTGCAGCCCTGCCATTGCCAACAGCAAAATGGGGAAAATTCATTTGAACAGTGACGCTAAAGGCTATTTAATAATTGTCCAATTTACACTAACTACAAACAAATTTACAGTTAATTTAAATGAGTAACTTTCGTCCGGGCAAAATGTCATGGCAATGCGGACTGTATGCCAAGAATAGACGTTTAATTGGCAGAAATTTAGGCGCTTACATCAGCACATAATCATAGCACAATGTTACGGAAAATGAAACATCCTGAAAATTGGTTAACACTTTCCTCTTGGTCTGGAGATGAGGCTCCCTGAATTTACATTGAAGAGGTTTACAGACTCTGTACATCGTTTCAAATAGAAATCAAGAGGTTTGGTTATAATGAGGGCGAGTCCCTCATCTCTGGTGTGATGGAAATTTTGCAATTTCAAGAAAACCTGAAAGGGCAGGGAGATCAGGAAAAGTCCTGGAAAATCACAGGCCTGTCATTGGGTAGCAAAGACATTTTGAACACCTTGTGTAGTTTAATGGTCCTCCCTTCTCATAACCAGACTGTTCTCTAACCAATCCGAGTAGTAATTCTGAGCCCAATTTCATAGAGCTGCTTCAGCAGAACAACAGTGCTTAACAGTTTCCTGCTCAGCAAAAGTAAGCAGGCCACCAGGCACACATGGCACATGTAACATTGTGTTTTGGCTGGTAATCTTATTCCAGTAAGCATAGTTGAATTGTGCTTAGTTACTTAATGTGCTTAAGCAGCTCTGTGAAGATGGGCCCTGATGGAAAAATGTGACTGTAAGCGCATAGTATCTCAATTGAAAGCAGGGCCATGAACATTGCCCAAGTTTACCGCCTTTTTACATTTAAAATCAATACATCGTGTTCCACCTTGTGATGTACATTTACCTTTAGCTTGATTGTTCTAGGTATAAACATTTGACAACAAATTCTGGGGTTTCTACATGGTGCTATGTTAATTGTTAAATTCTGAACTTTTGGAATGTGTTACAATAGGAGTTTATCAGACGCACAGTCTATACACACATTATATTGAGTCCTACAAGAGTACATGTATATGTTTGAGTTTCAAAATCCGTTATTTTTGGTCTTTTACCAATACACACACAAACCATGGGATATAAGTATCCCAAATGAGAAAAAAAAGGAATAAACCAATAAATAAAAACCAAGCTGGTTACACAACTCTTACTTTAAAGTATCAGCTTCAAAATACATCTTGCTGATCTGTGGTAATACCAACTCCCCTCAAAAAAATGTATAAATAAAATTTAAAAACAAGCAAGAACAAAAGCAATTGAACCAACCTTGCTTATGAAATTATTGCTTGACAAAATATGATCTAGTATAAAACTTCATGAGAGGCAGGATTTAGATCCATCATGTTTTTTGTTGTTTTTCTTTCTTCATAAACTAACCAATATCTTCAGCCTTTCAAGACGAATACTAAACCCTGTCTCGTCTGAAACGGATGTATCATGCAAGTATTACGACTACGGTCAACCTACAACTCAAAATGGATGTCTATCAGTCTAGTTATGTCATCTACCAGGATTATATTGCATTTGATACACGTAGGGTACACGAGTATGAAGGAGTAATCTTCAACTCAAAAAACACACAGGTAGTTAATCAAAATAAACAAATGAAGTCCATGTACACTTTTGGTAACGACCTAATTTTAGACTCTACGCAGGTGAAAAAAAAAACCCACAACATTTAAAGTTTTATGTCAGTTTGTAAGAGAAACGTTAACTAAATTCATCATTCCAGAAGGTTTGTAGAGCATCTCATTTTACAAGGTGCTTCACTAGAAACTAAAGCAAGATCTGCAAAAACAAATTTCTCAAATTGTTATCCTTGGTGAAACATAAATAAAACCCAACCAATTCTTCAATCATTTTTCAGAGGAGAAATTGTTACAAGACTCGCCAAAAAGGAGGAGAAAAAAAAGCAACGTCTTTTGCAGTTTTCAAATGAAAATTTAGATAGTTAAAGATGTTACCAATAGTGTATAGAGACTTGATTTCTTCATCTATTATAAAAAACTGAACAGTCTTACACTGTACATTTATGTATTGCTTAAGGTTTGTTTAAAAATTAGCAAGGATAGTTTTCTAATCCTAAAGACAGCTATATTTGTTATTATCATGCTAGTCATTGTGACCCAAACTCCTACCAAATTTCAGTGTTGTAGTCAAGTACATTTAAGTCATGTATCAAGTACTGCCAAGTTCTAGGGTGGCCGAGTAGTGCTCAAGTACAAGTATACGAAACATCAAGTACGAGTGCAAGTCACCGAGTACTGAGTATTCTGATATCCGAGTACAGAGTCCAACAAATGAGTACCAAGTGATTGGATCTCCGAGTACAAATACTTTATAAAGAAAAAATACTTCAAAATGAGGTATCAATACATTTATTGTTTTTTGTTAGCTGAGTACGATTCCCAAGTACGAGTATCGACTACTACAACACTGCCAAAATTCCACCTTGTTTGTATCATCAACTTCCAAATCAGGACCAGCAGACATTCCAAAGGAAAACCATGATATACACTAAATGGTATTTCAGTTTACCACTTTGGAATCATCAACTTTATTTGGCTGGTTGATTTAGTTAATGTGAATATTGATTACCAGTTGTGCAGGCCACTGGCCGTGATGCCCTGCCAAGTTGGCCACAATGCCCCTTAAAAAAACATGCTTGTGTCATGGCCAACTTGGCCGTGACTTACTTGGCCGAGAATAAATTACTTCTGTGATAATCCCAATCAAATAAACAATTTTGTTGGTGCCCTTTGTGTGGCTTTGGAATTTTGATGAGGCCAAGCCTAAAGTTCCCCCTGGTGTGTGATTTTCTGTAAGTCTCACCCCTTTTCAATTCTTGGTTTCCCCATTTGACCTTCTGGTGCACAGATTCTCTTTAAGACAGTTGCGTTTTAAAACATTCTTCTCATTAAAAGGGTCATGCAAAGTTGTGAAATTGCTTGATAACCCCCACAAGAGGGAGCTATTTTTTATGAGAACTGTTCGATGAATTATTTTGGATGGTTATGAGCAAGGACCAATGCCCAATTTAATAGAGCTGCTTAAGCAAAACAACATTGTATCACAATTTTCTTCAGAGCAAAAATAACCAGGATACCAGTCACAGATGGAACATGCTATTTTGGCTGGTATCCTTTTCCTGGTAAGCACAATTGTTTTGCGCTCAGCTACATTTTGTGCTTAAGCACCTTATGAAATTGGATCCAGCTGGTCGGGTGCACCAAAAGGCTCAATGATCTAATGATGGGGAGTAAGCATTTTTATTATCAACCGATTAAAAATGTGACTTTGAAATTACTGAAACATTTACTGTCCGTATTGCTTTTGAGTTATTTCTTCAGCTTTTAACAACGCTTTGTATCATACAGGCGCAACATGCCTCAGAGCACATTTCGGCAAACACTGCTTGCAAGTTCCATAAAAAAACCACATCCAGCAAAATGTTACCTTAGTGATTTTGAATGCTAAAAAAAAACTCCCAGAAAATAAACTCTACTTTCAAAGTGACACTGACGGATAACAAACGTTATCCCAAGATTTTCTCAAACATATACATGTACTCCTTTACATAATCCTGCCATCCAGATTTACAACATGAACTAACTTGGGGTGACAAATATCATAACTATCAATTTATACCCACTTTAAAAGGCACAGCTTTATGTACAATTTGTAAAGCATCAACACTGACCGTTTCTTAAATGCTCATATTTTGAAGTAAAACAAACAAAATCCCGAAAAGCGTCTACTCAAGTTTTACATAAGTCAATCCTGCGTGTCTATAAATAAATGAAATGAGCAAGACTTAGCCTTTTTAGAATGCTGCATTTTGGAGTGAAAATGGGTAGATCTGCTGTATCAATGAATGGCAATAACCATAGTGATTTGGCCATGACATCAAAACTGTTCCAAGAGTACATTCAGACAAGAAATATGGGAGGCACAGCATTAGCCCAACAGCTACATATTTTAGTTCTGTCCAATCAGCATAAGATATCACTATCCAGAGTTCTATCAATGAGATTGATAGAGTACACAGAACTGGAGGTGAACAGCAGGGCTTCGTTAGGGCTTCGTTAGTCCTGCGGAAAAATGGATCCACAGCTACCTCAAAGGGAGTCGAACAGAGGACCTCCAACATTCTACAACAGCAAGAAACCACTGAGAATGTTCAGTGATGAGAGGTCGGAGAGATGCCTGACCTTGTAAAGCACACAAGGAATCAACTGTGCTGGACATCAGAGCAATCAAAACGATTCTTAATCTTGTAGGGTGCTGTGGCCGAGTTCTTGTGGTTAAGTCAATGGGGTGTGGGTTTGAGTCCTGGTCAGGACACTTGTTTCCTTGAGCAAGGTACTTTACTGTAATTGCTTCTCTTCACCCAGAGGTATAAAATGGGTACCTGTGAGGGTAGAGGCTGATATCGTGTTTGAAAAAGCCTTCGGAGGGCCACGGCAGCAGGTCTGTAATCCTACTCCCTGAGAAATGATATTGGCCCACTGGCCAGGGCACAGAGCATTGGGACATTATTGTATAATACGCTATAAGAACTAGTTATCATTATTTAGATGTGATTGGAGGTGTGTCAGTTTGAAAGACTAATGTAGCAGTGTTGACTTCCATGGATGTTATTTGAAGTCATTGACCCACCTCAAGTCACTTATACCCAAAAAGTCAAAGCACTGGGGCTTAATGTAACTGAAGCCCCAGTGGATAACTTGGTTTAGGGGCATTTGAATTCACATAAACTTTCCGCGTGTACTCTTAGTTGATGTTTCAATGTCATTTCAGTGTTCACCCACAGCGAGGTTCAACGCAAAAGGTTTTTCGGCTTTTGTGCTGGACTAAATGATGACAATATGTTGCACAATCTCGGTCCAGAGTTTGTAACAAATCACTGCAGACAATTTTCCACTTCCGAATCCCACATAACATGTAGCTGTGGACTTGTTTACTGCTTATACACTGAGAAAAATCTCCAATGACTGTTCCTTTTAGAACCGATAAAAAAAACTGTTCATTCACTCATCCATAACGATATCTTCCTAAATTCTGTATTCAAAATGCGAAACTTGTGCTTTCTTAGGGCAGATCTGTACAAATGCCCAAAACAGAGCCGATCTTCCATACACATTTTCACTGCAAAAATACTGGTAGCGAATCACTGACGTATGCATGTGTTACCAGCATACATTAATTACACATTTACACTGAACACTATAGTGTACATATATATTTTATATACTGTCAAACTATGGTTACAATAATACAAGAAATACACCAGTCAGGTTGTGATGAACCGGTCTAATTGGAATACATGGCCCTTTTCTGCTGCTGCCTTCTGGGTACCAGACAGAGAGTCAAAAACTTCAGCTCTCAAAAGCCTCAGTAGAATTTGAACTCTACAAGAAAAAAATGATGTGAGATAAAGAATTCACACATCAACTTAACTCTTAATAGATGTTTTTGAGATAAGACTTTCCATCCATGAAAAAAAAAGCAAGAAAGGATGGAATGGAGCAGCGCTTTGAAGGACTTGTTAGTAATTCTCGGACAGTTTTTTATCAGAAAAAGCCATGTATTCCTCATTAGCTCCCACTCAAGGTCAAGGAGGAATGACATTTGGTTTAATGGACTTTGAGATTAAACATCAAACTTTCCGCTTCAATTCATTTTCCTCTTGGGAAAACTCACTGATGAAAGTATTTTATTGTCTCAGCCGAGAATGAATTCATTTACAGTCAATATGAGGGGATGAGGGTTAGAATCTTAAAGTCCAGTCCAAATGGATGCCAGTTTAAGCAGTACCAAGCGTTTATGATTTCATTACCAGATAAGACAAGATTTAATATATACAATAATATGATAGTGATCACCATGACAATGCATTGACATCCATGGCATGAAGTGAATACAGTGATAGCTTATGCAAGATAGCAGTTTGTGCAAGATCCTTGGTTTTTTTTAAGCGAGGTGACAGTATGTACCCAAAGAACCACTGCGAAGCAATGTTTACGAAGACAGTCAAGTTTGTTTTGTTTATACTCTAGACTGCGCAATGTGTGATACCAATGGAAGGGAAATGTGGGGATCTGACTGTTGATGAATGGTCTAACACTAACCCCCACTGCACTGGCTTCACAAGAGGGCTGCTGTCTGGCCCTTAGTTTGCCACTTTTTGAGTTAAATGGCATGTAATGATTGCACATCTAACCATAGGTGTGTCGCTCCAACGCCCAATACACAAAGCACACAGGAAAACTGACTCTCAAAATGACACAAACAAAAAAGGGGTTCACCCAGGTGTTCCTGGTTTGACCTGGTAAACCATTACAGGTGCTATGTAAAGGAAAAAGGTCACATACTTCAAAAACGTAGCTCCACATACCTTGCGGGATAAATTGTAATAATGTTTGAGTGCCATGTGCATCACTGAGTGACGGATTTGAGTGCTATGTAAGAAGCATCTCTTATTACTATTATTTAGGATTTATCAGGGGTGATGACGTCAAGTGAATGAGTCAATAGTGATTATGTTTACTCATTTTATAACGAAGGTGTAAAATGTTGTGTGCCACATGGATTTGTGAGAACCTTTGCACTTTCCATTCTTGCACGTCCTTCATAGCATGACAAACTTCAACAGTGGCTAGTTGTTATTGGTGAGAATTAAAACACAAAAACCTCAATACCCCAAGGGATGATTTCAGTATCAAACAATTGTGATCAAACTACCCCATCTGACGAGTATAATCCCTTGGGACAAACTTAAAAATAAATGCAGATTTGGAGAAGTGGAAGACCAGATGGTGAAACATCTCCCCATAAACATAAACAAAATAATGCTGTTTTTTTTATTAAGAAGACAAAGTCGTAATTGCTGAAAATTTTGCGGTTATTATAGTTCAGTTAATGTTACCCTTGCTTCAAATTATTTCAAAAAACTATTAACGCCAAAAGCATTTCAAAGTAGCCCGAATTCCTTACTTATACTTCAATTTCAACAAACTTTTGAAAAAATAACTGCAGTACAAAAAACAAAACCAGGGAAATGTAAAGAAGAGCAATTTTATGATCCCGGATTTAGAAAACAAACCAATGAGTCCGTTATAGAAATACTTGATCTGGTTAAATTGCAATGTGATGAGTAATGATATTTGAAGTGCGAGTGGAAGGAGTTTTTGTTAGTGGAGCTTCCCCCTTTGTGATTTTGTTTTGTCAACATTGGGGGCAATTCTGACAACTTTCCGATAGCGTCTGCAACCGTTCAAGAAATCAGGAATGATATAAAAATGAACCAAATGAGTTTAGTATCACTGGCTCCATCACAGGAAATACCAAAGCCATACATGGGGATGAAAGACCTCAGCATTTCTAGGTGTTTTTTTTTTAGTATGTGAGTGGCATTTCTATTGAGGAAAATGACCAAATAAATTCAACCTTTTTTTTTAAACTATAGGAAGTTCTTCCACTTGCTCCTCGGATCCCTCTATTTCAACACTAGGGACATCTAGAAAATGAAAAATGTGAAAAAAAAACAATCGCAAAATGAAACTAGACAGAGGTAAGTTTAGGTGAATACTATGGAAACGAATGGATAAACTGAATATCAGGACAATACAACACTTTTTAAAACAAGGTTGTTCCATTATACAAAAGGGTTGGTTGCCTTGGGACATTAACTGCTTTTGAAAAACTTTTGTGCATGAGCGGTTCTGGCCGTTGAAATTGAGGTCATTTAACAAAAGGGACGTCCTCGGTTAGAGTTTATGTACAAACCCAACAAGGACATCGCTAAAATAAAAAAAAACTAAGAAAAGAAGAGTTGAATTGAGGGTCCCCGATTGGAGGCCGTTACAGACTTGCGTGTGTGAGTATTTATTTATTTATTTATTATTATTGTTATTTTTTTGTTGGGGGGGGGAATATGTTCGCCCCCCAATGTTAAAGTTTCCAAGTTAAATTTAAGTAGGGGTGGAGGAGTATATTTTACTGCCTAATGCAGTCAAGATTGTCAAAATGTTAGTCCAAACCTGCCATACTGTCACAGCTTCACGATTCTAGTTTTGATAACCTCTGATTTAGTCATTTGTTTCCAGAAGCCCGAGGGACTGTTCCTTTCAGTTGTTCAATTTTAAATGCATTGAATTGTGATTACACAACCATTGTCTCACACAAACTATCACCATAAGACAATTCAAGATAGATCTTGTATACACTGCCGTGACGGTCACCGTTAATAAAACACCATTGATGGCTAAATTTGTACAATTCTTCCAACTGTATTAATTGTGCTTCCAATGCGAATAAAACACTGATATACATTCCTTTTTTTTTGTGGCCAAATACACAACATGGGTCGGCGAGCCGTGGTGGCTGATCCCCCACAGCGAAGCTTTGTATAGTGTTATATTACAGAAGACGGAGAAGAGTTGAGTGGTCAGAAGTTACCTGTCTGGCGTCGACTTGAGAGGTTGTCATGGCTTCCCACTCGCCCACGTTGACTGAGCTGTATTGGAGGGCCGGCCTGTGCGGATGAAAACATCAAGTACAAAAACCATCAAGGTCTGTACGAACCTCTCATAAAATCAAATTCTGGGCAAATTTTGACATCTTATATTCACAGCAAATGATTCCAGCATAAGGAGGCCAGCAGAAACACTTAGTGTGAATGTTCCGCCATCATAATTTACCCGGTTATCATATTTAGTTTGAATGAGTGTTTGGCATCAAATATTAATCAGGGCTTTCTAGAGTGAGTGATGACAAAATGACTGCAAAAAGCATCATGAAAAGTATGGAATGTCTACTTGAAATTCAGCATGCACTCAGACAACTAGAGCCCAATTTCTTAAAGCCGTAAACCACACAAGGTTGCTTAGCACAGACGAATCTGGTTAGGCAGTAATGGGTTACCAGCCACAATGTCACATAGTGTGTTACTTGTGACTGGTACCCTGCTTATTTTTGTCTGCTTCAGCAGCTTTATGAAATCGGGCCTAGGTGAGTTACGCAGAAGCTAGCATGAAGTGTTAGATTCTGTATCTGTCAATCAACTACATGAATACTGCTTGAACACTAAATGCCCCCCAAATGTCTGCGTGGTCAAGCTCCTTAAATGAGCTGGATGTCGATTTGAAAGCCAGATTGAGCCAACAACTTAAGGCTTTCAGCAAGATCCTTTAAATGCTTCTCTTCATCTAGGATTATAACTGACCATCTCAGAGGGCAGAGATGATTATTTTGGTCAACTGACAACTGTATACCTCCCAAGGCCTCAAAGATGCAATCAGGTCCCAAGTTCAAGGCGCTGCTTACCACAGAATTCTGCACTTACATTGCTCTGTGATGTGATCCTAAAGGCTGTAAGCACATAATTCTGGGGTAAGCAGAACCACAAAATTGAGCCTTCATTAAGTCTTCACTACCTTCATATAACATAGTACACTTTTTGAACTGAGTAAATATCCAGGACTCAACATTTTCAAAGAGCCTAATTCCCAGGTTTATTCACAGAAAAAATTTCAGATTTCTCCTTATAATTGTTCTGGATGCTGTTTTTCTTTTATTTTTTTTAGAGAAGTCTACTTACATCATCATTTCCCCGACTGGTGAGGACTGACATGGAGCTAGCTCGTTTCATGCTGTAAAGCAAGGAGAGGAAGGCAGGGAATGGGCAACGTTAGAATTAGAACACCGATAAAAACATCTCGCTTGTTAGTTGTCAAGAACTACTCACATGCAATTACAGGATGTCGAACCAAAAACAAAAATCAGATGGTTTTGTTGTCTGTGGTGGTATAAATATCAACAACTACAACATCTTCCACATGTTTTCCAGTTGAATATTAACCTCTTTTTAACCCCCACTCATAATACGATGGATTATCTTGCAGGTTTGACGTTACAGAACAAATACAAATCTTTGCTAGGTACCCCCTTCACTTGTTATTCGGAATTGAAGCAAAGTTTTTCTGCACATATTGCACATGAAGTTGGAGGAGTACAGTGGATTATCTTGCAGGTTTGACATTTAACAACAAAATAAGGGCTGGCCCGTTACTTGCTACTCGGAACCGAAGCAAATTATTGATTAGATCAGAAGTCTGAAGTGCAATGAGCATTTTGTCAGCCACAATTTGTGTAGGAATTTACCGAAACAATCAACACCAATCCTACATCATGCAGGATTGCTCTCTTTTAATCAAGAAATTTATTAAACGACAACAATTGTAATATTTTTTGAAAATTATCTTGACATTGAGAAACATGCTGACTGTACACTTTTAGCCTTTGAGAAAGAGTCTGCTATGGTCAAATGTGACAGCATTACCAATTTTTGCATACTATAAAATCCTGAATAAAGTGCCAAGATATTTCATGACAACTCCTTGCCTGATCTATCTCAAATGAGCTTGACATCAAGCTTCACAATGAGTTAGACCACCTGAACAAACAGGTATATGAGAGCAGTTTCTCAGACAAAAGGCCTAAGCAACCTACCCACAGTGCTCAGCCTAATGTTCAAGTAATACATCCATTGCATATGGCGTCACAAGACCCAAACGGCACCCTCCCTGAGGTCAATGAAGAGCAATCACTGGCTGAGAAACGTGCACAAATTTCTATTGTTTGACCTCAGCAATGGCAGCCAATGCAAGAGTTCTATAGGGGTTTGACCGCTTCATCTGTAGTGTACAGTTTGCAATGGCGGCACTCTGAGAAACTGAACTATGACCCGTCTCTTTATATAGAGATTTGATTGCAATGACTCTCCAAAATGCTCAATTGTTCTTCATCTTGTCTTGATCTTTGATTTGCTTGACCCGCTCAAAGATTGACAAATATTTCACCGTGAGGAATACGAGTCAATATCGTGACTACTGGGAATGATTCTTTCCCATCAAATTGTAAAGATTAGTGGGATTACGATATCCATCTCAACTTTAATCGCGTTATTTCCCGCAAAAGTTGTTATATTGGCATATCGTCACATTTTAACAAAGAAATATGACAAGAAACTTTTAAAAAACAACTTAAAAAAACTAAAAATATATATTTGTATATACAATCAGCAGAATGTTCTCTGTACAATAAAAATTAAAATTCATGCACCGTGGATCGGTCTGGAATCCAAATGACATGTATTCACTGAAAATAAAATGTGACCAAATTAACAAAAAATAACACAAACAGGCAGAAATTCTGCGCTATCTCATCACCATTCAATAAGAAACGTATTACTTAGAAACTAACAACCTTTCAAAGACGTGATAATTCCTAACTCCTATTCTTAAACGAACATATTTTCCTAAAATCAAAATAGCGATCACTTAAAAGTTATATTTGCATATCTCTGCAAACTCTGATCTGGACATGTCCCTAATTTATCTCATGGAGTTTGCGCGACGACACTGCACTGCAGAGATCAACGTAATGCTTGCGATAACCTTTATGTGATAAACCCTCGTGATATCGAAGTAAGATTTGAAACTTTGCATGGTTGAAATACAATCTAGTGAGGTTTGTGGTTAATGCAATGTACATAAAATATCTCTTCATTTCAAATATCAAGTCATAAACCAAGGGAAACCGACTGGGTAAGTTTAAAATAATTTGGAGTTGAACAAAGAAAAACTGACTAGAACAGGATTTGAACCAACGACCTCCTGTTTAACGTGCCGGCGCTTTACCAACTGAGCTATCTAGCCCTATGTCGGCAGTCTCCCTGAAGAATATCTCTTTGTGAGTTGCAGTGATTCTTAAAAGGGCCAGAGTTGTTACACCATCGGTTCTTTTCCCAACCACCAAAACTTATAGCAAGATATTTCATGTAAATGTTGTTACCTTGTGATATATTTTCCAATAACCCTTGTAATAAATATATCTGCAATATCCGATGTGATATATCGATCTGAAATATCCCTATTTGTGATACACTCTTTTTGCAATACATTTATTTGTTAAATTCCATGTAATCTATTTATATGTAAAATCCCTTTTTGCGATATCCCTATTTGCAATATCCCTATTTGCGTTATCCATATTTACAATGTCCTTTTGTGCGATATCCCAACTTGCGACATCCCCATCTTGAGTTTATGAAATCCAACCAGAATGATGCACAATGTGGACTTACTAATTTTTCCCAAAAGTGTTTTTCTAAAAACTTATGTGCTTTAATAAATTCCTGTACTATTTTTCCTTTCAGAATTTATACTTAAAGTATAAAAAAATAAAAGTATAAAAAATAAAAAGGATGCAGGATGTTGAGTCAGCACAATGTTAAAGAAAGCTTTAAACTCTACTTGGCTCAATGTGACATTTCCCATTAGTTCTATTTGTAACATCATTTAAATTCTTAAACAAGCATTTGTAAGGTTTCAGAACACTATCTGATAACATCAGCTGTCAAGAGCTACAATGGAGTGACGATTCCCTATCGTACTTGCCCTTGTTACCAAGAAGTACTTTTGGTGAACTTATACTTATATGCCCTGTTTGTCTATATTATACGTTGATAGGCATGTACTATAACCATCTTTACACTTAACAAATGTTTCTAAAATTTCAAGTTAATTCTTTCCCTTTTGAAAAAACGACAGGATAAATATGTTGGTTGAAAAACACGGCCAGTAAATGTCACCAAATACAGGATTGCATTATACCTCCGAAAATATGCAACTGATAAAAATCAACATAACAATCACATTTAAATAATGGTAGAGAATACAAGATGGATGAACATGCAGCCACAAAACTGTTGTACGAACATTAAATAGTTGGTCATCATTTAGAGAAACCTGGCTATATCCAGGAATTGCTCCCGGCGAGGTCACCCCAACCTCTCCGTTTTCATTGGCTCCTCTGTGCCAAGCTAAGGAGCAATTACTGTACAGTAAGCCAGCGTTTCCGTGGTGCACGTTTGTCTTTTGCTTTTTGATTGCATTCCAGAGACACTTAAATACAATGTGTGACACAGAGGGTGGTGCACTATGTGATACACTGGGTAACACTAGGTGTGACACACAGGGTGACACAAGGTGTGACACACAGGGTGACACTAGGTGTGACACACAGGGTGATACTAGTACCTCTATAGGAACGGAGAGACTTCTAGAAACTTCTATGTTGTTACTTCTATGCAAACTGGGTCAGGGTGGTACGTGAAATGGGATAAACAAATAGGACAAGAGACAAAAAGAGATAACATTAAGCTTCTTTTTTAAGTATGAAGAGGACGAAATCGGAAGACCGAGAACTAGCTGTAAAATCAAGAAACCATTCACGGCTTCAATAGCCATTAAAAAAAATTAAAGCAATTTTTTGATATTTTTGAGTCATGCAAACTTCTTTAGACTGAAGGGCAGACCTACGTTAACAAGTTCCTAACATAGTTTCAGGCATAAGAAACAAATTGATAAGAAAATTATCTTTTGGGTCCCTTCACTAATCTCACATATTTTTTTCTCCAAATCTGAGGGAAAACAAAATGTCAAAATGTACGCTGTCCATAATATTGATTAACTTCTTCCTTTCTTAACACAGATCTAGGAATGCTTCTTTGAGATTGTCACATCCTTACACAAATCTGCTCAGTCAGGGCTGCCAAGTTTCCACTTGCACGGTTTATCAACGGTATGTTCGTTTGCTCTAAAACATGTTTCTTTTTTTTTAATGAAGTCAATTGCTGCCGATTAGATGGGTGCTGCAAGCGGGAAAATGCATCACACACGAACATGCAGCATGACACAGGGTGCAATACCTCAAGAAAATCAAATTCTGTATGTCTCAACATATTCTCAGACTATGCTTTGTTATAAAAAACAACAAGTTTTTCTTCTTTGTTCAGATTTGGCGAGACACAATTGCAAACCTTATGTCATTTTTATCTGATAAAGGCACTCTCATAATTTTCAGGTAATCTTCAAACTCCTAGTATTACACAATTTTCTGGTTAAGTGGTAAGTTGTTCTTGTTACCCATTGCTGTTCTTTCAGCCCAT
>CM021526.1:29065215-29075280 GCA_010994315.2 Pisaster ochraceus | reverse complement strand
ACCCTTCAGACGAAATAATTTCACAGGCTGCTTGCTGCCATTACCATCTTTATCACAAGTACACTTTCGGATAACAATTAAGCAATTTATTTTTGGGGCCATTACCAAAGTATGACCCTACCTCTAAAGTACGCGATTGTTTTTCTCAGTAAAGTAAAGAAATAATGCTGATTCCTAAAAATGTTTGAAAACCTGCAAGACTTGCACAGTCTATTGATCATTTGGAGTCAACTTTGCCTTGTTAATGATGCATTTTCTGGGTGCGTTTCAAGCGGCATGTGGTTGTGTGATTTCGCCCCTTAGGAGTTGAGTAGTGTACATGGTACAGGCCTGATACTTTATTCTTCTAGAGGGCAAGGCAGTTTTCCTTAGTTAAGGGCACCTTTATAAGTGAAATTTAAAACTTTACTAGAACATTTTAAACAGGCACTGAGGCAGTGACCAAGGGCATGGAGGCAGTGACCAAGGGCATGGAGGCAGTGACCAAGGGCATGGAGGCAATTGCCCCCTAAAAGATCGGGCCTGCATGAAAATAATGTGACTGGCTCTGGCAAAACCCTTAACTTTGACCCAATTTCCAAAAATTTGATTTGGACATTTATCATGGAACATAACCATGCTCCCACAAACGTTTCAGATTTGTTTCTTTCTCCACCAGAGTTTAGAGAAAATGCTCTACATGTGATTATGTGAAAATCTGCTACTGGTATACATGGGGTCAATTGGTGAAATTGTATGGGTGTTATGCATTATCAGTTTGGCCAGAGCGAGTTTCATGGGTGACATGTCTGCAAGGGTTTTGTGTAGAATGCAATTATCGTTATTGTAACTGCTTCACACTGCAACGTTTACTGTTATGATTAGTACCTGGGAAATAACGTAAGTAATCAGCGGGCGGGAGATGGGTGGGGGGGGGAGGGGGTCAACTCAGCTGCCAACTTGCAATCAGGGAGATTTTGTCCAACATTCAGGGAGTATTTAGAATTACATTCAACACACTGGGAAAAAAGTTTTCATAATCAGGGAGATTTTTAAGTTTGTTCATCAGAACATTGAAAGGTTGGTTTATTTTCAGGGAACTTTCTGCAGAATCAGGGAGAGTTGGCAGCTCCGTTAACTCCAGAAGGTGTGCGGTGACGCATTTTTGGCATGTGAAAGTATATGGGGGTGGAATTGCCTCTACTTAACCCTTTCGTTACAAAATTGTTTTGACAGAAACAACCGCTGGTGACCACATTGTTTGACCACTCAAGTGTGAAGCACACTTTCTCACACTACAGAAAGCTTTCGTTCAAAGGCCATATATACAAACTCTATTATCACATTGAAGATATTTTTTAAAGCAAAATAAGTAACCATAAATGTGTTAATTATTAAATTCCCTTTCATATAGACCAAAAATCATTGAGATTGGCCAATTTCTTAGTCTTTGTTTCTTCAATGTGATCTGTAAACTCAAACACGGTGCTCCGTATGTTTTTGGCATTTAGGATCTACCCACTCTAATTTGATGGGATTGCATAATTAATAGCAACCTTAGTTCATTTTACCATCGTTTGGGAAGATCTGGTCTTCCTCTTTCCAACCATAGTAAGCTTGGGTATGGAGGTTGTATAACAAATGGCCTTTGTGCTTAGGCTTGAGTGCTTTTTTGTTTGGATTGACAAAAGTCGCCTATGGTAATGAAAGGGTTAATAATAAATAAAAATGGAGTGCTAAATGTAAGTCCTATGTCTAGTGCCTTTTTATCCTAATCAACTTGATATTTAATTTGACATTGGCTTCTCCAAATTGGACAAAAAACTACTCCAGTGATGCATTGCTGAAATTTTTAGTTGGAAAAATCAGATGTTAGCGAATGGCAAATTAAATTAAATGAGAAGAATGCTGCACGCATACAGTACATACATTTACAAATGTTAGAATATGCAAACTCAAGTTGTAAATTCCAGGCGTTTTAAAACAAAACAAGTACAAAATGAATGTTAGCTCTCTACGCATGCCAAAATAACACATGCATTAGGTTTTCTGTTCAAACCAAAAAAACGGGTACTCGAAAGGCAGATGATACTGCGAGATCAATTTCAAACGACTGCATAGGATACAACCCATAGAGTTATAAGAACTAGAGGGCGTACAAAACCATGTGACATGGCCCGACAAAAAGCATTTTCGCCCCTTGAGAAAATGGCGCTTACCCAACAGGTCACGCACCAGTTCACACAACCAACACCCTCTAGTTCTATTTTATAACTCTACGACACAACCACTGCAAGTTTCTTCTCATAAACAAATAGACATGATTTGAACTGTGTGCGGGAATCGGGGAGAGACGCCAGTCAATATGAGAACAGAGAGCGTTTACAGAAACATAACGGCGGCATCTACGCTATTCTATTTACTCCACTACAATCTGGATGATGTGAAAATGACAAAAGTGCAGTGACACAAAGCAGTGTTGTTACCCACTACCTCAAAAGATATTCACCAATATTTATTCCATGGGGAGCAGGTTTTTTCCCAACTACCGTTTTTTCTTCCAAATGTTCTACACCGAAATTTGCAATTTCTGACCAACAATGTAAAAACACTACATGTAGTTCTAATGGTGATATGTATGCATTCTACCTGAACCAGCACCACAATGGTACCAATCTTTTGACTGCGTGCTAATGTGTTCACAGTGAAATACCTATGAACAAATTCGCAGAGGGTGGCATGTACATCACAGTAAGGGCTGAAAACCATTGTTGCTATGTTCCTTTTGGTCTCTAAAGGCTTTCTTTAAGTACTTCAGACAGCAGGTACATGTACTGACTTTGTTATGAGGATTTTCTGTCTCGCTAATTCAGGCATGCCACTGCAGTTTGCCAAAAATAAAAATACAAAGTGCCGGGCACAGCAAGACTTTGCACTGTGCTTTTTAACGTTCGATTTGCACAGCTGAGAAACTGAAAACGAGGAAAAAAGAAATCAGCTGATCAGCTGAAAAGTTGCACGGCTGCTAATTTCTTGCTAAGGAAGGGGGTGACCATTGTGTTTCTTGTAAATTCAATCCATGGGAAGTGGGGTTGGCTTATGGGATACAAGCGATGCAGATAACACTCATTGTTATGAAAGAGAGAGTTTTGATTAGTTTCTAAATAGAAAGTGTGTTTTGCATCTGCATACCAACAGTTTTATTTAACATGTGCTAGGTCTGTTCGTTTGGGTCAACTTCCACACAGTGCGATCAAATCAGAAGAAACTGACATACATGTAATGCTGGTATTTATTTTTCCAATATTTCTTTTGGGGGGAGCCAGAAAACCCAAAGAAAAACCTGTCAATCAATGCATTTTTTTGATTTTGGCAGTAAATGAGGCATGCAGAGAAACTTGCAAGTATGAATCTCATGTTTACATAAACCAGATCACAAACACTGCAAGATGAGGGCAGTTATCAGCAAGTACTTGTTTACTGACTTGGAACATTTTCAGGAAAACAAATCAACAAAAACAACACATTCCATTGGATTAGAACTATGAGTTCAGTTGATGTAGAGTACTACTGGATGGCTAGTTTTGTTAGTATGTATTTTTAACTCTTAGCTTTACAGCAAAATGTTCAGCCATGTCTGAAATGAGAGCTTCAGCTGGTACTCTGACTGCCCCAATTCCAGCATTACCTAACTGGCAGGGAACCAGTTTCATAAAGCACTTAAACTTGCTTAGCCCACACAAATAAGCAGAAACAGGTACTGGCCAAAATGCCATGCCGTATACCATGGTGTTCCCAATACAATGACATGTTCCCGGTTAGTATTTTGCTCAGCCATATTTGCCGATTACCAGCTTTATGACATGGGGAACAGCCGTAACATACGCCAAAGCCACTCCAATCAGACACAGCCAAACTCTGGTCAGACGTCTATTGCATTGTTTTGCTGCTATCAGGAAAACTAACCCCAGCTACCACAAGAAAGACAGCTCTCTTCACCAAGCCCTAAATCATGCTTCTCAATTTCCGTTTCCAACACGGCCTCGAAACCCAGTACTCTAAGACAGTGCCCTTGAAACCACACTGAAAGAAAAGATTTTTAACTTCTTTTTAAATGTTTGCTTGTGCGTCTTGAAAGAACAAACACTAGTGCCTTGCGTGGTCAAACGAATACTGCAGTACTTACCCCATTCCACGATGTGCCAATACTCACTTCCTCAGCGCCATCATGTTTCTCGTATGTCACGCTGTCGGTGCTCTCCCGCCGCGACCCTGAGCCGCCGCTGCTGCGCCGATGGTCGTGTTTGCTGCGGTCTCTTAGGCTGGCTTCATGGCGTGGGACGTCGGTGGAGAGATCTTTCGTCAGGAGTTCTCGCACTTTGGATTCTTTGACTGCATCCATAGCCTTCAAATTAAGATCAAGAAATGGACGGATGTGAATCTAGCTCATTCATTCAGTTTATTAAGTCATTCTATTTTGAGTTATTTGATAGAGGAAGTCATTAACTTACATTCTTTCGAGACCTTAACGCACATTCCTCAAGGATCTCGGCTGCTTCGTATTTGCCCTGTCGTCTATAGAGGGCGCCAAGGTTCTTCAGAGTTGTTGTCACTGTGGGGCTACTACTGCAATGTGGCAAAAGATCCAATAAAAACAAAGTAAGTGACGATGCTTTTAGATCCGTATACAAAAAAAACCTGATTAGTCTGTGATATCAGGTTTTGCTTGGCAATCACGATCGCTGCATTGGCTTACTGATCTTAAAGATCAATCTACGCGCTTTGTGAAAAATCCATCCCCGCCTTGCGCGAGCATTGTTTTAACAAAAATCCGACCCATGATTCGATAAAATATCCAACTGACTACAAAAATCTCTTTAGCAAAAAGTACATGTAGGCCTAACATTGCATCTAATCAAATCAATACTATTATTTTTGGTTTTTACCATACACATCAATGAGTGATAAGCATAGCATACTAAGTGCCCCCCTTCCCTCGCCCCTGAGTCCGTCGGTGGAAAAAATCCACTGGTATTTAGTCGAGTGGGATTCGAACCCATGACCTCCGCCATTCTAGAGCAGATGTCTTAATCCCTGACATGCCCACCCAACGAGAGGCCAATTCGAATCCTGTAATAAGCACTGTGTACTGAGACAATTTTACAGATACCATCCCCAAGGACTTTAAGTTTCCAAAAGGATTTCTCTCCCATAATGTTTAGCTCAGTGAAATTGCTCAACAAACTTTATAAAAACTACTGCTACCTATGTCAGAAGAAGATGCTACATGCAGCCAAAGTGGGAGAAATTACAATAGTTGGTTTTTAGAAAAACAAGAAGTGAAGTCACCCCCACCCCAAAAACACCACCGTCTAGCTAAAAACGAGTCTTGTACCCAGTATTCTCTACTTGAGAAGCATGCAAACGTGTAACTACGCTGGAGAAGATTTTCCCAGTTGGGAATTAACAGCCTACCTGCGATGATATTCCGCCACCTACTGTAATCTAACATTCAACGAGACAACGTACATACACTTGTTTCAGACACAGACACAAGACAACAAAGAGATCGCAGAGGAATATGAGGGAATATACCTGTACCTGTCAACTTTGGCTGCCTTATGCCAGCCACCATATTCACCGTACGGAGCATTGTCCTTAAACTTTCCCTAGTACAATGACAGGGAAATGGAGAAAAAAATAAGGGGGAAAAAACATTCATACGTTAGAAGTGTTGTTTCAGACATGTCTTTATCAAACGACGGCTGTGAGCAGAGCTGTGTTAATACAAACCGGTACTATGTTTGATATAAACCCCTAGCATTGGCCGCCATCTTTGATGTCAAACAATGCCGGGAAACATACACGCGTGTACACAACTCTCAGCCAATGATAACGTTTCATTGACCTCAGTGAGGGAACTGTTTTGGGGTATTGTGATGTCATATGCAAGGGGTCTATTGACCAAATTCACCTGACACCATCATCACAGCAGACCCTTCTCATTGACGTCTCAAGTTCCTACAGCAGGAGGTCTACCATGCTAGAGTACTGCCATGAATGAATGGGCCTTGTCTCACAGAGTCATTTTTACAGGCACTTTGAATGCAACCAACGACACTGCAGGATTCTCCCTATGCACAAGCTAGTGTATCGGGCCGATACGCCAACATTTCGGCTGATGCGCCAACAAACAAAAAACAAGAAAAAACTAAATAATTTCTCCAAAAAATCAAGAGAAAACCATAAAGAATGCTCCAGATTGCACAATAGGGCTTTTCCAACCAAGATAAACACCACGTAGAAAACATTCCGAAGACCTTGTTTCCATTCAGTTTGCTTTGGCCAAACATCAAACAATTTTGGTCCAGAATGCCCAACAGCTTTAAAAAACCTGGGGTGAACTCTGAACTGCATACACTAGGATTACTTCAGACATTTTTCAAACAGTATCTTACAGTTCCCAAGAAAACTGTCTGGAAATTGACATGTGAATGCTTTTTCTTAATGGAGATTGCCTAGAACTGGTTGCCTGTAAATTGCCCAGTGTGACATGACCCAATACATAGATCCATCCAGTGTTCCATTTCGTAGAATGTTTGTACAGTTTTAGTAAGGTGTGTGCGTGATGTGCAAGTGTAAGTACTTCAGCATGATGAGCAATCGTCATCTGAGAAGGGTCGATAATCTTGGTTGCACTGTTTCGGGCGTCAATGTACGCAGCAGAATTTTTTTGGTGCACTGTTAACCTCAAAATGGGGAGCGTGGCAGACAATAAACCGCATGTGACGCTGGTGCAAAGGGTAAAAAATTAACCTTTACAAAAAAGTAGACACATTTCATTGAGCCGACGTTGACAGCCTTTCTAAAGACTTGTTCAAGCTATTTAATAATCAGACATGCAACTTGTCACTACCCCAAAAAGAGGAAACTGCCTCAGACACAAATAGTTGTATTGTTTGTCAGTTTACTATGGCACAAAAACCCAAGAAAGACGAGTAAATAGCTGATCCGCTGTTGCACGCGTCAATAATAATCTCACCGATTTTCTGAGGGCAAAATATAATCAGAAACAGATTAAAGTAGGATGAACATCAAGCCTGTTTTAAGGACCAGAAGAATTTCCCAAAATGGTTAATGGCCTGATGTTTCGACCCTAGCAGAGTCTTTCTTGAAGGCTAAGAGACTAGAAAATATACCACAAAATTCTAAGTGATGTTTGAAGCTTGGCAAGTTGAATTATGAAATCAAGTGAGATTTGAACATTCTTTTGTCTTTACCAGTCATCGTTCATACCTTTTCGTTCCTACCATATCGTCCAAACAATTTGGTTTAGAGATAAAACAACTTCACAATCCTGGAAAGAATGGATTTGCAAATGAGCAAACACACCGGGGGCCCTATTTCATAGAACTACTTAAGCAGCAAATAGTGCCTAACAAACTTTTGCTAAGCGAAATTGAGCAGGATACCAGTCACAGATGATACATTTGGCCTTGCTTGTGGCTGGTAACCTTACTCACGACTTAATTGTGCTTTGCTTCTCTTTGTTCTTCAACAGTCCTATGAAATTGTGCCGTGCTAAGGCAAGGCGTTTTTACTCTGAAAGTTGAAATACCAATTGGTTTTGTAAAGACCTTGTCTGCACTCCTTATTCAAATTTATGCAAAAAATGATGAGTGCGCACACCAGCAAACAACTTAATGTTTGGGTTTCGCCGTGACATCACAGGACGTGCTTTACTTCGAAAGACATTACACACATAATGTCCTTCCCGTCAGCAGCGCCCTCAATGTAATTTGCAGAAAGTGCTCCCTGTCAAAAAAAGATTTCTGTTCACCAAAAGAGAAGTAAAGTTTAAACGCATGTTTTTCCTGCCTGTAGCGCCCTCAACAGTTTACAAAAAGTGTTTTGTGTCAAAAGATTTCAAGGTACAATCTGTCAACAGATAAGTAAAACTTCAGCGTACAATGTTCTTCCATCAACAGCGCCCTCGAAGTAGTTTGCGAACAATCCTCTCTTGTCAAAAAGATTCTCTTCATCAGGTGTACTATGTTTTCTCGGTCAATAGACAAGTAAACTTTCAGTGCATTTAATGTTCTTCCCATTTGTAGCGCCCTCGACTTAATTTGCGAAAAATGCTCCATGTCAACAATGGTGAAAAAAGATGTCCCGTATTTAGCATACAATGCGCTTTTGGTCAACTGCCCCCTTAAGGTTGTGTACAAAACAAATATAACAGGCCCTACCTTCTCCTGCCTCTCCTCTGCCTGCATCCATATGGGCTTGCTATCCTTGTCGTCTGTCCCCCCAAACTCTCTCTCATGGGCCCGGGTTAAGACCTGCTTGTATAGAGTCTCTGCCGCCTTGTACTTCCCTTGCTTCAGGTACGCCGAGGCAAGATTGTTCTTCGTCTTGGCAACGTTGGGGTCATCTGGACCCAGTTTAGTCTCGTAGATCTCCAGAGCGCGCTTGTAGTACCATTCCACCTAAAGCGCCAATCACGTCCAGAAAGGAAAAACAGCTAATAATAAACACAGCTTTGAAGTCCTTTCTAAGCAGTTAAAATACCAATGTAATTTTATCACCGATATGGATTTTAAGGTATCAATGTTTATTCAGTTTGCAGTAACATTATGTGTATATATCTACTTTGCTGTGTAGATTTATTCTTGAGAACTTGTCTTGCTATTTACTCTGCTACCTAGGAGCTACTTAGTTTTAAAAAAAAACAGTCCTGCTTATGGAGTACTTTCTGGGGAGGTAGGAAATCAGCCAGGACTGCTACTTTCGCTTAGTGGATAGAGGAGACTTCTCGTTACTAACTTCACTGACACAGAGTGAGTTCTTAATTGGTAAAGCATTTTTGACTAATCTGATCCGTAATCACTAACATACTTGGGGTATCGATATTCCAAGTTGGGTCATAGATGTCAAGGTCTGAAACTAGGGTCAACATTTTAGGAGGTGGGTTGAATTGATGGCGTTCCACCTTTCAGTAGCCCCTGGAGTTATAGATTTCAAGGAGCTTCTGAGACAGTATCCTCAGTGCTAGAGAAGTAGATCAAAGAGCATAACTTCTCCATATCTGAAGAAAATAACAGCTAAATTTACACCATAAAAAAGGTTTGAACTCGGAAAAAGGTCTAGCATTTGTCATCTCTGCATACCAGGCTTCCGTTTCATAAGAAGCTGAGATTGATTTTAATATAACATTGAAGGCTGGCACAGTTCTATCTGTCACTAAAAACCATGGAATGATACTGACACTGAAAGTGTATCCCACAAATTGCAAATTTATGCTGATTTCCGTTGAGGCACGGACCTGAACGAGGACAACTTAATGAAAACCTGAGACTTGTGGGTCAGTTAATACAACCTGACTTACCTCTTCATATTTGCCTTGGTTCTGACAGAGCAGTGCAAGGTTGTTCAGTTGCTTGGCAACATCCGGGTGTCCTGTTCCGAGAACCTATCAATGAAAAATTGAATTAGTACTGACATGAAACCCACGCAGTTCAAGCAAAATGTTTAATATCCTATGAAAAGTAATACATGTACTTTTATTTAATAACAATAGCATTTGGTTCTAGCGCACATATCATAGTCGCTAGATCAAAGTGCCTTGCAACATTATCATCCCCGCTTATCAGGCATACTTTTAGACCGTTCCTCTAACTTTCTCAACTCCTTGGGGAGCATACAACCATAAGCAGCTTAAATTAGCACTAAGGGGTTTTATCCATTTATACACCTGGGTTAAGAGAAGCAATTATGGGTTAAGTGCATTGCTCAAGGACACAAGTTTTGAATCCTTACCAATTCCGTATACTACCAATGGTAAATTTGTCTTTTCTTGTTCCAGAGTTATTTTAAAATCTTTGTTCCTGCCCAATGGCAGCAGTCAAATGGCACTTAGACTCATTTGTGAATAAGCGCAGTATAAATGATATGGATTTCTTTACCTTCTCCCTGATCTCCAGAGCTCTCTTGCACAGCGGCTCAGCCTCCTTGTACTTGGCCCTCTTGCCATACAGCACGGCAAGGTTATTCAACGTCGCTGCAACCTACAAATAGTGAAAACAG
>CM021526.1:29032750-29049973 GCA_010994315.2 Pisaster ochraceus | reverse complement strand
TTGTAGGCTTCTGCAGCAAACAAGTCTGAGTAGGAATGGAATTTATTGATTTATGAGTATAAATAATTATAACAAGCAGCAGATGTGCCTAGTAAAGTGTTTATCCACCATCCATGTATTTACCATGTATACCCCAGGCCTCAATTTCACTGACCAAATAATAAACACAAACGTGCAATTACTTGAGATTCTGGTTTAAAAACCAAAAACAGGAATTTCTGCACTGTTAATGTCTGCAAATTTGTTATTTTACCATTGTTTTTTCTTGCTTTCCTTAAATGTGTCATTACTGTTCAAATATCTACAATTTAATTTTGTGTGTTTGCATGTATACTTTGTGCCATTAAATTTGTGGTTGAAAACCAGGATTGGTAAATTTTTTCACTCTAAAAGCTCACTGAAATACATTGTAAAGATTGTACTAGTATCCTCCTGAGAAATCTCTCCTGACACTTCGTGAAAGTCAACAAAACAATTTGACAACAAATCCCTCTTGCTTATTTTGATTACTGCCATCCAAATGAGCCCAAATATAGGAAATTTGTAAAATTATTTTTGTATCATTGTTATAATTACTAATCAAGTTCACTGTTTGGAAGCTGCAGTAAGGACAAAGACAGGTCGGACACTATGTCCGGGCAAAGCAGCTTTTTCCTTAGACATTAGTAAGGCAACTCAACGAGGTACAAATATGAAGGTACAAATATGAATATTTCTACTGGGACATTTCAAAGGGCACCAAGGCAAAGACCAAGGGTTGATGAGGCAATTGCTTCATTTGCCCCTAGTGACGTATCAAGAGCAAAGAGCCATCGTAAGTGTGTCCAGTTGGATGAGCTCATTCAGTACAAATTACAAAGCCTTGCAATACGTACATGACTACATGTACATGACTCAAGCACAGTCACTCCTTTGAGATTGAAATATACGAAGGTTTTCCTTGAATCAGAGGGTAGAAACAACACACAGAACACCCTTGCTTTCTTTTCCCATTCAGTTTCCATTCAAGTTTCCATTCAAGTTTCCATTCACGTGTTTCAGTAACAGGGCTATATTTTTACACTGGGTTGCAGGCTACTAGTTTTAGTGTTGGGGTAGTAAAGTTATGACCAGACAAGTCCGGCTGTCTTTTTTTTTCTTTTTTTTCAATACTAACAACTAATAATACATGTACCTTACTGTGTAATATCTTGAACAAAAACATTGTTAAAATGTTGACTTTGAGTCTGATAAAATATCTTTCAATTCTATTGAGTAATGAAGTATTAAACTTAACCCTCATAAAGACAAACGAGATGAATCTTCTCTTACATGTCATTGTGCTTGTTCAAATTTAACACAGTTAAATGCATGTTAAACTGCGGCAGACAATTTTTTCTCATTTTGATTCTGATCTCATAATAAAACAGCTGTGGTTCAGTTAACATTTTGACAGTGTTTGAGCTACATGTACAAGCCCTGCAGTCTTGTGGATTTTCTCCCCAAATTTGAGCCCTGGGTGAGTCGTATTGAGTTGTCTTTTAATTGAACCCTTCCCATGTTGTTTTTGGCTAGAGACTGTTCTGAATCCTCCAATATTCTCCACTAACTCAACAGCAAATTTCTTGGACTTGGGCAAGATTGGCATTCCTGATCGAGTGACAAGAAATTGCTATCTTGGGCCTTCAGTCCCAAATCCTCCACAATCAGACAACTTCCTGAATAGGATTCTGGAAGATTTTGGAAGGTAATAGTTTGAGTGCACTCTGCTCAACAAATACCATGGAGCATTTACATTTGGGAGGTTAATCATTCTTACTCGCAGCTGAAAAGCTGAATTGCGAAGGACGTGGCTAAAGTGTGTTCGAGCAGCAGGCATGGCAGGCATGTAAAGGTGCCTTTTGGCAGCCAGCCACATCGACCCATACATGACTACGGAGCACAGCCACTGATCCAAAATGTTTGGGTGGGAGGAAAACCAGAGGGCCAGTAGAAAAACCCTCACTGCATAGGAGAGAACCATCGTACAACTCTACTCACATTATGGTCCTTGTCGGGAATCGAACCAGGGCCACAGTGGTGAGAGGCAAGCGCTTTACGCACTATCCACCCATGCCAGCAAATAAGGTATCAATTAAGTAAAAAAGTAGTTTTTAACACAGATTTTAAGAACTTACATGAACTGTATAGGGCATTGCAAATTTCTTTGTATGAATTATAAAACTATTTAAAAATGAGGAATCCCCTCTACTGACCCCTTGCACAATTGTCAAACACGGCCACTGTCTGCCGCACATGCAATTTCGGAAGTCAAATTGCATGTAAAACTACCTAAAATGCCCTCTAAACTGTAGGCCTATAAGACACAGGGACATCGACTCCTAAAATGGCGCAACCAACATTATTGTGTTCTTTGGGACTAGGCGTGGCAGTGTGAAAAGGGACAATACTACGTTACTTCTCCCCAAGAAAGTTGAGTAGAGAAATCTAGAAACACTTTCCCGGGTATGATCCTCCGACGATTGTGAAAAATAACTAACCTTGGCTTCGCCGAGTCCCAACTCCAGGCTCTCCAGAGATTTCTCAATGATCCCAGTCTTCTCCTCAACCAGGTTGGAGTCGCCATGGTCCTTCTTGACCACCTTGAGAGACTGGTAGAGACTGTTCAGGATGTCATTGTGCTCATTCTTCAGCTGTTCCAGGCCCTTGATCACCTCCTTGGTGCCGTTACTGATGGCCTCCTGGTTGAGGGTCTGTGTGGTGGACATCTTGGATTGGGGAAGAACTCAAAAACAATAGATCTGCTGAGAGATTGAGATGGGGACAACAATGAGAGCACATCTTCTTAACCCTTACCCTCCCAAATCCTTCTATCTTCTTTGCCTAAATGAAGGATTCAGAAGGACTGAGGGCTGTGACCTTATTACAAATTGCTTATCACTGGGTCAGGCATTCCAATTTTATCAAAGTCAAAACAACTTGTGGAAATGGTGGAATTTGACAGAGGACAGGAAGATATTGGAGGATTAAGGTCACCTGTAAGCAAAAAGGCCTAGGGAGTCAGTGAAGGTCAAATAATATAGGTTTATTTGTTGACTGTTGAAGGGGTTGGAAAGTACTTGGATTTTGGAAAGCATACATACATGTACGTACTGTACATATAAAACTAAACATTCACTTTTAAAAACAGTAGATTTGTACACCAAACAAAGTTTATTAAATATAAATTGTTTTCATGTTTCTCTGTCTCACACTAAAAGTAATGCAGGCCTGGAATCTCTTCTTTGAGAGGGGCAAGGACATTCTCAATTTGGCAAAAGGCAAAATACTTCCAAATGGAAAAACTTAGTGTCTGTGCAAATCTTTTGAAGGAGCACCAAGGCCAAGACCAAGGCAACAGATGGCTTCCATGACCTCCATGTAATTCCAGGCCTGCTGTATAAGTGTACATTTTGTTATCTTTCTATCATTTATCAGCTCATAGTTTTAACGAGGCTTGCTCTCATTGTTTTCCCCATTTTGGGCCCACAGGTATAATGGAATTGAACCATTACATGTAATTTTCCATGACAGTAGGCACGGCTTGGCATGAATGCATGTTGATGTACGGTGTACATGTACCATCTGTGCTACAGTAAGCGTACTGCGAATATTTGCTCAATGTAAATATATTCAATGTCACTTGTTTGTTACATCCAAGTTGAGACAACAGCAGTGTTGTTAATACATGTACGTATACATGTACGTTATACACTGCATATAATCAAAGATAAATGTCAGGCATTTACAGTACAATTTTTGAAAACAAAAACTTTTTCAAAAATGTACACAAAAGCCTTCATGTGTACAATACATTCTACATTGCACAAATACATTGTAGTCACAATTATGCACAAATAGTCACAAATAGTCAAAATTATGTACATTAAAGTATGCTGTCAACACAGTGCATTTTTGTGCACAGAATTTACGTTTTAAACACATTTTATGCCAGTACCCGAATTTATTTTTTAAAATGTTCAATGAGTAGGCCTATTTTTGTATGTTCAGGAAGTTACATGTACATCAAAAAATAAGTATAAATTGCTCACACCGACAGCTGTAACTCCATCCTCTTGTTGTTCGTGCAAATGTAATGTCAATAAAAAAACCTGTTTTTTACTTTTAGCGTTCTCATTACAAAACCTAATCTCCATGCACCCTGTACACATAAATTATACAATCGCATGCACGGTGTACTTGCTCAATTATCTGTTGAATCGACGAAGCACGTTCAAGGTTTTGAAATATGTTAATTACATGCACTACAGTGAATTACAACCGAGCATCTCGCACCAAACGGCGATTTTCCCACCCCAAAAGCCATTGTCCAACGCCAGCCGGTCAAGCAGTGGGTAGAGTTCCCTATAATAACCCATCCTACCTGGTCAGAGATGATGTTTAGAGCCAATTTTACATGCACTGGTCACCCCATCTGCGACGCTCTAAAATCATTACCACTCCCTCGTAAATGTGATGCATCTATGGTGGCTTCTACACTACATGTAATGCAGCATCCAGCCGCGGCTCTCGTCCTTGCATGCACACGGCTTCATGATTTTCCCCTCTGAGGTGAAAAAAACCTCCTTTCAGTTGACGTCATCTGCTCTCTGATTCGCCAGAGAGGATGGCTTCAGGTCTTTTTACTTGGAATATTACCTAGTGTCTGTGAGCTTCCGTGTACGTGTGTGTGAGAATGTGGGGGGATATTTAATGTCTCTGCATCAGTCAGTCGTGGGGACCTCTCAAGGGGCTGGGTGGAATTTATTAATACAATCTGTTTTTAGTGAATTCCCTTGTTTGTGGAGTGAATTTCTCCTCAGAAAATGCAGTGGTTTTAATATTTAATGCTAAACAGTGTGAATGCTATCACAACCAATTCATGTACAGTTATTACATTGACAACAATTTACGACAACTGTGAGATCTAAATAACATGAATTATACAATTCTGTTTGTACATCTCCAACCAGGCAATTCTATTCAATGTTATAAATAACTACAATGACGTAACTTGTGAATACATTAAAGGTAGATTACATCATTATTTGCAGACATGAGAAGAAAACATCCAAGTTGCTCCAAAATAACTAACTTGACTGCGTGTGCATGTGTAAGTATCCAGTAAATCGTTTGGTGGATCTCAAATTTCGTTTATAAGAAAAATCCATTTTTTTAATCATTCTCCCTGTAAAGAGGGGCTTCAAGGTCGAATTCAGTTTGGTGGCGAACTCTTTTTTCCCAGCGGAGAAAAAAGTCTCCAGCCTCACGCTACAATAGTGTAAAATGGCATTACATTTGATACTCTTTCAGAGCGAAATTCAAAACATGACACCATCGGATATCAAAAACAAATGGGTCTCGCAAAGAGGAATTTTTGCACTCCAGTCGAAATTCAATGCCGTTTTGATTGAATACCAATTCAGGAATGAACATTCTCTGTGCAAATATGTAGACCACAATGAAAGTGACGTCATCCAACACTTTTTAAATTTGACAACAAATGTATTGAATTGGAGGGAATTTTGATTCACGACAAATTAATATTCCATTAGAAACGGACCATCCAACAGTAGGACCAGAGTACCTTAAATAAGAGATGGAAATTAAAAACTAAAAAGAAAAATGAACTATTAAATCCCGTCAACTCCGTTATTGAAAAGACTATTCATTTGGGATTGAAAGCATCTCCAAAAGATGACTGCGGTGCCGAATTACAGACTTCCAAACATCACTGCCTGCCGGAGGTTATGGCGGTCTGTCTGAAGGGAAACATGATGCAGTGCGATGAAATTGGACTTGGACATTAGTTAGACAGGCATGGCATAAGAAGAGATACGTTTGGTTTTTGGGGTTTGATTCTTTTTGTTTGTTGGGGTGTTTGGTTTGGTGTTTTTTGGGTTTTTTTAAACTTGTTTATGAGGATTTATTGTCCAGTGAGTTAATGAAGTTTTGCAATTAATGGTGCATGAATATGGTACTTTCTCAATAAGAGAAAGAAAAAATCTCTGTTTGCTTGTTGAGTCAGGGTTTCTTTGCGCCAACGGAACTCTTAAAGAAAAAGGATTCCAGCAATTCAGAGAGAATAATCTTCGGGGGGAAAATTCCCAGGGTTAACTAGTTGGTGTGCTTCAGGAGACTTTCCAAGTTACATTCAATTACTTAGTACCCACCAGTAATGAAATACATTGTAGTACATGTGTACATGTACATGTAGTATTGGATTAAGAAAGCATCTGCATGATGAGTGGATGAGTCAATGAGTCACATCGATTGAACGTGCACAGTTTCTCAGAGGCATTTTATACACTGTACATTTTATATCTAGGCAAATTTGTTGTGGCAAGGATAATTTAAAGTCGGACTTTGAGTCATTGCAAGACATGTACGTACCTACAATGCATGATGGGCAAGCCAAGAATGTGAAATTTTCTTGCATGATTTCCTACAGCAATACTTGTTCAATGCAATTTCAATGGGCTTCTAATAACTACAGGTTCAAACAACAGGTTCAAACAAGGACAAGTATGTATGAAGTGGGCGTAGTTTATGATCGAATGTACATTACACTTGCCAAAAGTACACTGTATTTTTGTATACACTTACTTTGTACACAAGAGGTGTATTGTTCATAGAGTAAGTATTGCTTGAAAACAATCAACCCCATTCCCTCCCCTTTCCCCTCCCCTAAGGCTGACTACTTCAAAGGCAACTGGCCCAAGTCATTGCATTGAGGAGTGCCCTTTGAAATGGTCTATAAATTTAGATTTTATGGGAGACTTTGGAACTCTAGGTGGCAGCAGACTTACCAGGTAAATTGTTTTAATTGTTTACGTATTTCTGAGCATGCTCACATTTCCCGAGAAAAATGGATTTACCTGGTAAGTCTGCTGCCACCTAGTGTCCCCACAAAGTATCAGGCCAGGCACCCTCCCACCACCGCCACAACCACCACGCCCACACACAGGGTGTTGTAATCAAAAACACTCACGTCTTCACTCTTTCCTTTTGTATGGCATGCATGGTTTGCAGTTTGAAAATCCGTTCAAGTCGTCAGGTGTTAAAATGGACTAATCATTCCCATGAAGGCCAGGAATTGTAGGAATGTGTTATCGATGTGAAACCGAAAGATCGTTTATATTATCAATCAATTATTGCAAACTGGTTTATTAAAAAAAAAAAACTCAAATCTTGCAGCCAGGTAGCTGGTTTACATTTGAATTTGTTCAAATGTAATTCAAATCGTAAACAAGAGTATCAAGGATTTATTTCATGGTTACAGTAAGGAAGACACAATTAACATTTTGTAATTTAAGAATTAATTAATGGCGTGATGTTTCAACCCTAGCGTATGAAGCAGAGTCTTCCTGAAGGCTTTCTCAATTGTATCCGTTGAGAAAGACTCTGCTGGGGTCGAAACGTCAGACGATTCACACATTTTTGCATTTAAACCACAGGTCCTTTTGGCTGGTAAGCAGTTTGCAAAGACTAATTTTATTTTCTCCTTACATAATTTACTAAAAACATAAAATAATCAAGAAGAAGTAAAACAATGACTGAAATTTGTAGTTTTAACTTGTGCTCTACCATAAACATACATGTTTGGGTGACCTCAATCCACTATACCCCACTCAATGGTCACTCATCAATCTACATACATACATTATTTCAAGATGCAAGACCTCCGTACTAGCATGGTCCACTTTAGTGCATCTCTGTACAAAAATGACACATTTACTTTTTACCTCGAACTGTACATTGTCATGAAATGGATCTTTAAAACCACTTCACGTAGGATGACATGTTTATTCTGCAAAATTTTTCCAGGGTATCTGCACACTTTAAAAAGTCAAATTTAAGACTTTTTAAGACCATTTTAAAGCTACCCTTAACAAAATTTAGACCAAAAATAAGTGAATAAAGCTGAGATTGAGAAGAAACAGCTTTACCCACTCACACTTCATGTTACTTGTTTGTACACACCGTAAAATGGTTCTTTACGAGCTGATTTCTTAAGACCTCAAATAACTGAATTTAATACTTTTTAATGCTTTTTAAGGCCTTATTTTTGGATAGTTCAATTTAAAACTTTTTAATAATTTCTAAGATCAGCAGAAACTCTGTTTTCTGGACTGGCCTACGGCGGCACAACTTCAGAGTGCCCTCAATTTTAAGCTGGCAGCCAGACAATTTCCAATTCCATAGTGTAGCATGCAATGTACCATCATGTACCCGGTGCTCATTATAAGAACCTTTAGTTGTCTTTCCTTTATAAGTCAGGGTTTCATTAATGTGTCAACAATGTTTCCAAAAGAAAATGATTACTCCAGAAGTTCCAAAAAGGGATCAGGCATCCATTTGGTCATTGCCTTGTTTACATCGATACAGCTTATTTTGAACAGAAAAAAAACTTACTTACTAGCCTGAAATTTTAATTAAAAATGAATCAACTAAAATTTGACGAAAGGTAAATGTCCCCGTACAATTGCTACCTTTGTTTAACTCATGACCAAAACTAGTTTTCTTATTCTGATTTACCCAGAATTATGGTTTTGATCAAAGAAAGTTAACTTAAACTTAAAAAGGAGCAACTGAGCAAGAGACAAAATAACATAGAAAATCTTATCAAATTGGTTTTCATAACATAAACAAATATCAATTCATAGAACATAAACATTACCTAATAATATTAATAATAATACTTTTTTTTTTAAAATAAATCAGTGGTCAAGGTAATTTAAAACTAAAACTAAAAGACATTCTTATCTTACAATTTTACATTTACATGTACATGGCTTTTTTTTAATAAACAAAAAAAGCATGACAAAGTCTCAAAGTGACATGTCCCAAATAATGATATCGTTACGTCTGTTTGGCAGTTTACGTAAACATTCCGAATAACTAATTAACGTAAATTTATACTTACCGCATTCACGCCCAGCCTTCTGCCGCCCGGCTGGCTAGACAGACGGGGAGTGTTCCCACGTCGGCCCCGTCGCCCGTTAACTTAAATAGTTGAAATGATTAGCCGATGAAAATCCGAGTTCACGCCAGCCAAAGCCGTAATATTCGGTAGGATCTGACTGCAGAAATTGCAGTCAATTACTAGAGTCTACCATCAACTCAAACCTTCCAAATGGTGCGACACAATTACCTACGAATAGTGACAGATTCCACGAAGCGATATTGTTCAATTTCCACACCCGGCGTGAAAAAGATAACAAAGATGGCGATTTCTAATTTTAATAATTGTAACGATACCAATTTCCGAATAATAGAAGTAACCGAAAAAAACTCAGATTTACCAGAGTCGATATTTTAAAAAACACTAAATTTTGCCAACGTAATGCTTTTCTATAGGCGAAAGTGTCAAGAAAGATAATGCAAGTTGGAATCGATTAAAAAGATTGTTTGCTTCTCAAGGAACATCGACTCCGTATTGGTAGTAGTACCGATAATGTATGATTTTTTAACGAAAGAGGGCGCTATTTCAAATTAGTGGGTTGATGATGGCGAGTGAATGGGCGGGGCTGCATTTTCAACCGCCCCTCCAACAACTGAGCCTCATACTGTATTGTCCTATTAATTAAACGTGACTTTTGTTTTTACAAAGAAGAATTTTCAATTTCATGTTAGTTTTAGCGGCGTACACTGTCTTTTCTCATGATTAAGGGCTCCCAGAACAGCCAGCAAATATAAATCATGTACACATTCTGAGAAACAGCAAAACATATGCTTACATACAATAATTACAGTCACCGAAAAACAGGAATTACTATTGATCATTTTAAACCCCAACTTTCCCAGTTCAACATGAAGAATCAAAAACATTGATACTGTTTCAAACAGTTAAAATTACTCGTTCGATCACTTTATATTTACGTTTATTACTTTGAAAGAAGATCACAAAACACAACCAAAGTACTGTATACGTCATGGACATAGGCATATGGTTGAAATAACGTCTCTGAAACCCATGCCCTTTTGTGTGTCAATGGATGCACTATCACGATTCAAATACGGGTCCCTTTTATCCAGATCTGAAGAGAAGAATTGCAATCTGGTCAAGGTAAAAGTAGATGAAATGCTTGGTCTCGTGCGTGACGTAGCTTCCGAAGTTTCTTCCCACAATGCAATGCCAAGTCGGGTTATACTTCCGGTCGAACTCCTTTTTGACGTAAGCCGCGATGTCTTTCTCGATGCTGTATTTCTCTATGCCCGTTCTGGCGCAGTATATGGCGTCTTGTTGCATGTTGTCGGACATGTCAGCGTTCTTGACCAAGGCTTTCTTATGATCAGTCATGACGTGAGATTGGTGAAGAACGCTGTGCAAAAGGAGGAGATCAAACAATTGTTCCTTGCCACACAAGTATTTTTTGTTTATCTTTACTTTAGAAGCGAAACTGTCCTGCTGACAACTAAATCCACGAACTTTCAACATCATTACGGGTCAATTTTTCCTCTTATATTTTATTTTGTGTAAGCCGAGTTTATTGTAAATTTCGATGGTAGTACATGTATACCCGATAGTTAGTTCCTATGACTTTGTAGGCCAATGCGTTCATTTTCACAGACTCACTCACCTTGGTTTTTGTATAGATATAGTTGTTGAATTACTTTTCATCGATGAAAAAGTAGATGACTAGCTGTGATCTCGTGTGTTCCAAAAACAGAATATCTGAGCTGAGTTAATTTTCTTTTCTTTTTAAAATAAGTAATAAAACTGGATTATTATACCAATTTTCATACTACGCAAGTGGGTGGACTCGGACGCTGATTGGTTATTGACTCGCAGGGCAGACCGTGATTGGACAATAGTTGGCTTGGTTGCGGTAGTTTGGTCGAGGTCCGTGGATCAGATTCAGTGTGTGTGACTATCCATTAAGCCTCTTGAAAAGGGTTAAACGGTTTGGTATTCTGTTATGGTCCAACGAATACAAAACAAATCCTCGTAAACAACATTCCATCAGATTCAGCTTCAATAAAACCTCAAGGTTGGGTTATTTGGCACCAAACCCTCGGCTCGGTGCTGTCATAGGCCTTAGTATTTCTATACGTTGCATTATATTTGAATCGTTGAATTTTTGTTGCATTTTATTCAGTCAGTTATATAAATTATGCGCGTCTGGTGCTACTAATTTGGCTACAGTAGTTGCTTGTTAATATTAGCGCCTATCAATACAACTAACCTCAACCCCATTCCACACGAACTGGCTTCACAATAAATTGAATTACGTAGCCTACTTTGTGTGCCAAAATAGTGTACTATATGGAAAGCTTAAAGTGAAAAGTTTAGAAACAAGAATATTTTAATAATTTGATTTTGCAAGACCGACAATTATTATTTTTATTTTTTTCGAAACTTTTCCGGTTAAATTTATACTCTTGGCTAGTTGCATGGAACTATCATAACTTAAATCCTAATGACTATGAACGTGACTTGAATCGGGTTTTGGTAAAATTACACCGACGTGACGTTTTTCAGCCGATACAATCTAGGCTGTAAAACAAAATAATAATAGTTTAAATTCCCCCATACCAAAAATACTCATAAGGGGAAGACTCAGAGAAAGAAAAAATGGCGAAGAAAGCAAAACATTTGTTTCTGGCATGGGTCCGGGATGCTGGGATTTGCATAGTCTGATTTTCACCGATTTTGTATTTATTTATTTATTACTTTTCTCTCAGAACGATCTTTTCGGAATGCAATAGACTCTGGCAGACCTAGCAGCATCTAGCCAAAGAGGGCGCTGTGTGACCTCTCAACAGAAAACTTGTCTTACGGGACGACGGCCACACGACGTGTCCAAAGTTTTATATTGCCCATCAAGTATGGCAGAAATCTCCGGAAAAGTCTTGGCAGTATCTTTGACAGTTAGCTTTGTGATCGGAACAGTAGTTGGCTACAAGTGCAATACGTTATACAGGCAGTATCTACAAAACAAACGAGATCGTCTCCAGAGGAGAGCTGTCGAGATTCAGACGAAATTGAATGTGTCGTAAAAAAAAGTAAGAAGGCGCACATTCAGTCACCCATCCATGACAGTTTTTAAAGTAAATGCAAAATCATGGAAATGTAAGTGAGTAAAAAAACCCAACTAAACATGAATTTTTGTTGAAACAAAAACAAAAACAAGGTGTACGGTGTAGACATGTCCGAGTTAGCGTAAACATGTCTTTGTACAAAATATTATTATTGATATATCATAATAAACAAATACGCCATGGTAAAAAGTACTAATGGTCATGATGGTGCCTCTAACTATTCCAATGCTCTTCTAAAGATTTGAAAACTCATGGCGTCATGATTTCAAAACATATTTTTTATCAAGACTTTCCCTATGTGTATTAAGCACTGTATACTCAGTACTTTTTGAGTTTCATAAAACAATAGAACTGCACAAGCACATAATTTGGGTGGGATTCGAACCCACGACATTTGCACTGCAGTGCTAGAGCAGATGTCTTACCACCAGGCACCAGACCACCGAGCTAGTGTGTCTTTGTTGGCCAACGAAAATGCTCACATTATACGGTTTTGTGTGGATTAGACTATAAATACAGCCACATGCCAAATCAGATCAGACTTAATTTCTGATCAATGGAGCAGAACAGCCAGCTTCAGTAATACACAGTAAATGCAGGTCAATGAATCCGTAGCCTTTAATGTCCGATTTCTACCAGAAATTTAGGTCAAGTTGGTATCATTTCTGTGCAAAAGTTTGAGCTGGCTTACAGACCTACAATCTGATGTAAAAATTGTGATCAAAATGATAAGTAGTTATTGTGTGAATTTTTGAAATGTTCAACTTCCGGTTTGAACCGGAAGTCAAGGTCAAATTGGGCCACACTTAGTGTATCGTTTGTTCAGTGTTCCATGCCCTTTCCGATGATGTCTAGATTGCATAATTCCAATATAGGTTTCTCGAGTTATGATTTTTAAAAATAATAAACTTTTATTTAATTTGTTTCAATATCTAATGACGTCATTATGATGTAACTAAAGAGGTGTCATCTCCTAATAATTATCTAACTATATGTGAAGTTTGATGCAAAGCTACATGTACCCGAACCAAGATAACAGCATTATTTAAAGATAGAGAAATTGGATAGTACAACTTCAAGGCCGTACTGGTTAAAGTTTGACTAAACACTATTTTTACTATTTTTTATAGCGCCTTTGACGCTTACGTGAGTACTGAGTAGCCAACATTATAAATATTGAGTATTTAAAAAGTGGTGGATTAAAACAAATTCAATAACCTTTTCCATTTGTACATATATCATTTAGAATTGGCAGGAATGTCTTCTAATACTACTAAAGAAGTTAATGAGGTGGGTGTGAATCCAGTTGTCTTGGTCCATGGGGGTGCATGGGCTATACCTGATGATTTAGTGGAGGCCAGTAAAGAAGGGGTGCAGAATGCAGCAAGGGCTGGGCTGGAAACCTTGGAGGAGGCAGGAGGGACTGCCTTAGATGCTGTGGTGGCTGCAGTCTGTGTTTTAGAAGATGATCCAGCATTTGATGCGGGTAAGTGCTGGGCCTGGATGAAGTTGCTTCTTCAGGGATGGAGGAAGGGGTGCCTGTGATACGTTGTTTGGCCAAATACAATGCCTCTGTGGAGATCAGGAGGGACAGATTTAGATTATGTAGCCACTGAAGACAAAAGTGCATGTTCTAGCATGAGTAAGCATTGATTGTCAGGCCTACCTGGAATTTCATCTTTGAGAAGGCAAGGTTATTTTTTATTTTGCAAATGCCAAAGGGCACTTTCATTGAAAAATCTTTAAGTTTGGGGAAACTTTTGAAGGGGCACCAAGGCCAAGACCAGGGGCAACAGAGGCCATGACCTCCTTGGCCTTCATGTCATTCCAGGCCTAGGATGTGTGTATTGTCTGGATGAAGTTGGGAGAAGGGAGGCATGGATAACAGAGCGCTGCTAGGGCCAGATTGCATTTGAGGAGCCTGGGAGGGGAAAGCAGAGGGAAGTGGGAGTTAGCCATAGATTACTGTAGTCCACTGCGATGTTCAACTCTTAGAGGATAAATTCAGTCAGTGATTGATGGTGGCTAGGGTGGTAAGTGGGTCCCGGAGGAGGTGGGGAAGTGCCTGGGGTCAAAACTCCGGAGTTCTTTATATTGGAGTCGCACATTGTTTTGTTTCAGATGAAGTTATTTTGGAAGTTATTGTTGTTCAATAGACAAATTTGCTTGTTTTCTCTCTTTGTGCTTGTAGGTACGGGTTCAGTACTAAATGAAGTGGGTGAGGTCGAGATGGACTCTGTTGTCATGGAGGGACGGGATCTGAGAGCAGGGTCCATAGCTTGCGTCAAAAATATAAAAAATCCTGTCAAGCTGGCAAGACTGGTCTTGGAAAAGGTCAGTTGGCTTGTTAATGTATACTTACACTCCTCATTTAAATGAAACAAAAACCCCTTCAGAAAAGGGAACCCTGGAACTGACTTCCACCCCCTTCCATTCATGCCATTAGCTCAATTTGTACTAGTTACAGTTGCTTCTTAAGCTTGTACTATTTGTTGACCCCGGACAAAGTGAATGGAAAGCTAACCAGGCATGCCAGGGTTGCTGCAAGGAAATTTTTAGTGAAGCCAATTGCCTGCTGGCATTTTTGTTCTGGGGGTCTCAATGTTTCAAACAGTGTACTCTGCTCGTCTTTAGGAGATAACTAACTTACACTGTTCAAAGTGTTGAGACCATGACAATGGCTCTTTGCAGAGCCGTAACTCCTTCCAAGGGAGATTTTCATTTGGTTGTACCTGCATATTTTACCAATAATAATACTTGCAAAAAAAATAGTTAGTGGCTTGACATTTTGACCCTAGCAGAGTCTTTCTCGAAGGCTTAATGACAACACTACAAACATAAACAGGTAACGATTTCCATTTGACTGCTTTTGTTACACCAGTATGCCTGTTTGTGTTTGTAATGTTGTCATTTAGCCTTTGAGAGAGACTATTCCAGGGCCTAAACGTCAGACCACTACCTTTTTTTTTCATTTATACCATAGGTCCTTTTGGTTGGTAAGCTGTTTTCCAACAGCTAGTACTTTTTTTTCCAATAATAATAGTTACTACATGTACTAACTTGTATCAGTAGTACAGCAGGGCGGTAATGGGATTGTGCCTTTGATTAAGCATGAAATTTCGCACACATTTAGAGTATATCAAAAAGTTATTTGGCTAGTAGAGGGTCATCACGGATTTGTCCTTTGAAAAAAAAGTCGGTTAAAAACAACAAGCAATGGCAGCCATTTTTACACTTTTGAAAATGTTTTGTTAGTCTGTACCTATATTGTTTTAAGAGACAAATCTGGGCCTGTAATAGCGAAATATCTTTCTGGCGACATAACTGTCTGCCAGATTCCATGCTTGTATCATCGAAGACACAATTCACTCAAATATTTCCCCTATCTGCCCCCCCCAACTACTACACCATGCGAAGCTTCAAACATCTCTTAGTCCAAGATTGTTGTTATTGATTGGAACAAAAGAACTATGCCTTTCTTTCTACAGACAGATCACACTATGCTGGTTGGTGAGGGGGCCAATAAATTCGCCAAAGCCATGGGGGTGAATGAGGTACCAATGTCTACCCTTATAAATGCCAAGGCAATGGAAAATTTGCAGCATCATCAGAAATTTATAAAGGTCGTGGATGATTGTTTTCACTCAAGGTACATTTGGGTGGTTCGTATTCACTTGTTTAATAAACAAATCTTAGAAAATACTTAACTTAACTTTTAAATTCATATGCGCGCCGATTTGTAATTCAGTAAATGTGCCAAAAACCAGAAACTCCTTGCAAAATCTCAACAAAATTTATTTGCTGATCAAAGAGATGAGAAGAAGAACTTTCTAATAGACTTTATTTAGACCAACAAGTCAAGTATTTCTCAACGTGTAGAATGTTTAAAGTTTTGGTCATAGATTGCTAACTACTCCAAAAATTAATGATAAAAACTTACTTGGTGAGAATCATTGCAGTTGTTGATAATATAAACTATTTCGAGTAAGGACTCCCTTCAAAATATGGTTTGGATAATTTTTCACCCAAACACATTTGAGTCTGTGAAACAATTCATGCATGAATTGTTTCTGAGGATTGGTGTCCGTTCATCAATGCTGCGACCAGAAATGTGGCTGGTACCTGCTGTCAACTCCCTAAACGTGGATGGATTCAGCATTCTATGTGAAATTACCATGACAGTTTTTTGCTGCAAGTAGTCACTGTATTCAGCTGAAACTTTCACAAGGGACTATTGTTGTGTTGTCTATCAATCTATGAACGTACCTTTAAAGATTTTTACTGTGATTTAGGTGATCAATAAATGATTATCCCCATTATTTGGACAATATAATTGCTTATTTTTTTGTTTACTCTTATTTACTCAAGGAGCCCATCGGTATTCCACTGTTCTCCCTGTGTAAAATCACAACAAAGAACAATAACAGATATTTAAAATTTTGATGTTTTTGTTTTTTCAGATCTCAATGCCACGACACAGTGGGTGCCGTAGCTGTTGACAGACATGGTAATGTAGCATGTGCCACATCTACTGGAGGAATCACAGCCAAAATGGTTGGCAGAGTCGGGGACAGTCCCATCATTGGTAAGGACACTGGAAATGTACTCTGTTTAAAAGATGAGCTTTGCCAAAAAATGTGTAGTTAGTATTAATTGTGTGCCCTTTGCAGGCAGGATGTTCTGTCCTAGGAAAAAAGTAGGACAATTTATTGAGGACCACAAGGGCTGACCTACATGTAAACATGGTGTAGGCTTTAATAGACTTTTCAGGCTATTTAATCACAATTTGTCTAATATTTCCAATAAAAAAAAATCTGACTGAAGAAGGAAGAATATCATACCTGCCTTTGTTTACATCTTAACTGCCCTCAATTAAAATCTGCCTGCCAGTATGCCCATGCATTGTGTTTTGCATAAATTTGGTTTAGGAAATTAGAAGTGACGTAAAAGGTAATATATTTAAAGGTGATATGACCTGTGTCCTTACTCTTAGTCCAAATTTATGCAAAACATGATGCATATGCTAGTGGGCAGAGAGGGCACTTGCTCACTCATAACCCCTAGAAATTCACTTGGGCCTCTTTGTGGTCGATCCACTCTATGCCCAAGTTTAAATATGATGGCCAGTGGCGTAACTAGACATTTTCATTTGGGGGGGGG
>CM021526.1:28997444-29013022 GCA_010994315.2 Pisaster ochraceus | reverse complement strand
TCAACAAGGTGTTCCATCTGGTGTCATTCGAATGCATGTTCACAGACAAAACGCTACAACTGGAGAAGGGCCTTGTCGGTAAGTGTTTAAATCTTATGTTCGTCAAATTTCAAGTCACGCGGGGCAATTTTAATAGGTGACTTGGATGCAGGAAACTCTACAGCATCCAAAAGGAATACTTCTGTTCTAAAATGGACATGTTTACGATAGGAAACACAATAAAAATGTAGCCTTTTACGCCCGTCACGTTTGCAGTTTTTCCAATGGTGATAAACTGTGTTAAAGTGCCTGAAACCATAACAAAAGTTTCAACATGTGAATTAACTTTCAGGCTTAAAAATAATTTGTATTGATTCATTTGATGTTTTTTGTAAACAAATATTTAAATCACCCGCAATTTTCCATCAAAAATGGACGGAAAAAATTACCTGCCTTTTCCATCCATTTTTTCATTGACATTTGATAGTCTTTAAAAAAATAATAATAGCAACTAATTCAAACTATTTTCAGTGTAAGCCTGCACGTCCGTTCACATGTTGAAACACTTTTGAAAAAACTTACGACCATTTGAAGAACTGCTGGTTGAAAAGTCAAGTAATAAACCACAAGGGAAACTGACTGGGTACATTTTAATCAAACTTTGGGTCGACCAAGAAAAATTGACCACAGTAGGACTTTGAACCCTCCGAAATAACGTGCCACGGCTCTACCGACTGAGCCCTCTAGCCCTAATGTTGGCGGTCTCCCTTTGTTGTCAATATCTTTGTTCAGGGTGTCAGGCAGAAGCCATTCAACCTATAACCAATAACTAGGGTAGAAAAATTGTACACTTTTGTTTTTCCTGTCTAATAATAGTGCCTGATAATCTCCCAAAATTATGTTTCTTGAAAATTGGAATGTGAATGTTTGTCCAGCATGTAAATTCTCTTTGGTGTAACATGGCCCAAATAATTGGATCCATCCATACAGTACCGAAGGAGAGCGTAGCCACCATCCAAGCCAGCGCTAGTGTTATTGAAGGAGTGAGTCGAAGTCGTAATGCTCTACTGAACGGTGATACAAAGAACTACGATTGGGACTCTGGGTACACCTGCCATCAGCTTGGAAGTGGGTCCATAGTGGTGCAGTTAGCCCAGCCGTACATCATAGATTCTATGAGGTAAGACAGAGTAAATAAGAAGAAGAAGAAGAATAAACTAGTTCTTATTCTAGCACATTTTACAATAACAGTTAAATGTGCTTAACATTAGTGCCCTGGTCGTTGGGCCAGTAACATTCCTGTAATCTTTCTCAGCTCCGAAGGCTTTTTCAAACACAATATCAACCTCTCGCAGGTACCCATTTGTACCTCAGGGTAAAGAGAAGCAATTGTAGTAACTGTGTTTTTCGTTGACATTTTATATGCTTTCTTTGTACTTAAATTTCATGTTTTGACTATTGTTGTACAATTGTTCTGTGTCCTTTTCTTGTATTATATTGACTGCATTATTGCTTCTGCTTGCAATGTTTGCTTACCAATGCTCTTACTGTGTTTTTATTGTTGACATTGTATGTGATTGAAGGAAATTAACTTTGTGACATTTCTATTTCAAATCCACGATATATATTATTTTATATCCATGACTTATATTCTTGTTTCTATGTTTTGTGTATATTTTGCTTGTATTTTATTGTCAAAATGCCATATGACTTGTTTTTAAATTGCTTTTAGTGTTTGCTAACTAATGTGGACATTGCAATATGAAGGAATTAAACATTGTGACATTTCTATTTTACATCCTTGACCCTATTTGACCTTTCCTTTTTGGAACAAAAAGGAATTTACAATAAAAACATTATTTGTAATGGGTTATAAAGTATAATATTATTGGGTTATGAGCAATTTTTGTATAAAATATTGATATTATTTTTGTGTTAGTACTTCAGTGAATCTGTCTTTTTACTCAACCGTGTCCCACTTGCTAAGAACAATTAATGTCTAGTTATTATTCTTACATAATTTGGTGTTGGTTGTATTCTGTTTTAGAATGTTGCTTTGGGACTGTGATGCTAGGACCTACAGCTACTATGTGGAAGTGTCTACAGACCAGAACACTTGGGTCAAGGTTGCTGATAAGACCAAACAGGCTTGCAGGTGGGTCGCATTAAGATCAGGGTCCAGGGCTGCTAAGGAATTAGTGCTGGATTATCAGGGAACAGTCGTGAACTCAATATACCATGTCAATTTGGCCGGTAAACTGCTTAGCAGAATTATCAGTGCTAAGTAGATTTGTGTGCTTGGGGGCTTCCTGAAATGAGATCAAGGTTGATGAAATGACAGGCTCTGCTTATCGCCAATTCTGCGCTTGCGCTTACCGTGCTCTGCACTTACCAAATTCTGCACTTGCAATTATCATTCTTCACTTACAGGGCAAGCGCCAATTTTCTGCGCTAGCTGTGGAAGCGAAGAATGCATGCGCACAGGCTCCCTGCTGACCAGTGAAATGGAATTGACGCAAGCGTGGAATTCCCTACTTCTGTAAATGCTGATTCTTTGCATAGCCATGAAATTTGTCCCATGCCTGATGTGATTTATTCTTTCAACACTAAATGCATGTGGAAATTACCAATAGGCTGTCTTGTTTCTATATACCCTGCAAGTCTTTTGATCCCAGAGAAACGTGCAAGGTAGTTAGTTACCTGATTATGATTTTTGTATCATCTGTTTCTTATCAGGGGTTGGCAGTATCTCAAATTTCAAAAGCAAGCCGTCACATTCGTTAGAATCGTTGGAACTCGTAACACAGCCAATGAGGTAAGTTGATCATCGCCAGCCAACATATATTGTCCTCATTGGCATTTCTGAAATAACTCGTGCTACTTTAACCTCGGTTAAGATGGTTTTTACAGACTCAATAAGGCCATGTCACAGGGGCACTTTTTTCAGGAAACTTGGAGGCAACCAACTGCACTGTATGCACAAGGAACGCTTCGGCAGCACAACAGACATTCTTCTAGCTGTCACTCACTATACCCAAGAAAATATAAGTGAGAAAACTGAAATTCGAATAAATATTCTGATTGGAGATTACCCGGAACTGGTTGCCTGTACATTGCCTCGTTGTGACATGGCCTAGTCATTGAAATCCGTTATTAATAGTGACAGATTTCAACACAGATCAAATCACTAATATCATTCATGAAAAGCAGATTTTTGAAACATGTGGTCTGTGTAAAGCGATTTACAGTGGAATCGCCGTTATATCTGAAAAATAGAGCTGTGTGTAGCCACTACCTAAAGACTTAAAATAAAAAAACACTAAGGACTTGGAAGGAGCTGTGTCGTCATGATCACAGTCTGCTTGTGGCTGGGCATGGAAGCATGAACCCTCACACAGTTACTACATGCAGGCACGCTGACCGTCACATCACAAATGTGTGTCGTAACTGGGTGAGAGTTCAGAATTCAATGTCTGAGCTACAGACTCACTGTGATCAAGACGACACAGCCCCTGTAAAATACTGTTGAGGTTTTAGCCTTACACCGATGTCTGGCAAGAAGTATGTACTCGTTGGTTTCTGAGTCCTGCTGAAAAAATAAAATCCACCCACTAGTTTGATAGGGAGCATATCAGAAGTCAGAACGGTAGCAAGGTTTGATGGGTTATGTAATCCACTGGGCTTACATTGACCGGTACTTTAGACCATCGGAGCATTCCAGTGGAACGTTAAAAAAAGCTAATGCGTGTATTCTCTTGTGTAGAATTGTTCCCGTAGTTAGGCACAATATTGCGGTCCAGCAGAACTTACTGGTGGTTCACATCATTGCAGGTTGTTTGTTTACGGGAACATTCTTTTGTACCAAGAATCTGCCGCACTTTTGAGATGCTCCCTTAGCTCTTTGTGTATGGTGTTGACCATGTTGCCATGATAACAGACCGACGCATATTGTATTGGTGCTCATGGTGTTCCGTCATCATTACTCTGTCAGGTATTCCACTGCGTTCATTTCGAGTGCCCCGCCCAATCGACTGTGGACACGCCTCCAGGGGATGGCAACCCACCTGTTCCAGGGGCTGGAGGCGGGGACAACAGTAATCCCCCTCAAGGGCTGTCGGGTCAGCCTTCTTCACCGCAAACCAACCAACAAAGGAGTTTACATCAAGGTATCTAAGAGGCACCCAGTGACTTTCAGGAAAAGCAAAACACAGTGGGTACAACCAACCTACTGTACCTCAGTCCACCCAGTTAAGAAGCCTAAACACAAAGATCCGAGCGAACACCTAGATATTTGAGTGGGTTTGATGTAACCAACCCTAATATACCTCTATCCATCCACTTAACTCCTCAATGTAACATACATTGGGTATAACCCTTGTGTACCTCAATCCACCCAGCTAACAAGCCTTGGCACACACCCAGATACTATAGGGGTAACAGCATACAGTGGATGTTTCAAAACCCTTATGTACCTCAATCCACCCAGCTAGGGAGTCTGGGGGCACACCCAGAGAATGTAGGGGTAATTACATAAATTTGGTGTATCCTTTATGTACATGTACATCAATCCACCGAGGTAATTGTTAAGCAGCATTCTCTGCTAACAGTTTAATGAAATTGGGCCCTGAAAAAAAGAGGCATGGCTACAATGAAATTACTGAAAACACTGATTCATATCACTATTCAAACAATTTTTTTTTAAATATTTGGAAACCCGATTCACCAATATAACAAAGACAATCATGAATATTCAAAACCCTGGTTTATAAATATTTCAAAAAGCCAATTCATAAAAAAAAAAAACATTGCACAAAAACAAATGTGGGTAATGAATATTTTAACCTATGATTAAAGAACTTTTAAATGAAATAGCACAAACATGACAACTCCGCAATCATGAGAACAAATTCCATACTCATGTCTTTAAATATTGTATAAGTATCTTGATCCCTATCTTCTTGTGGATAATAATTTTGACATTGTAACCAAGCAAGTCACATATTTATTTATTAATTTTATGTTAGTTTCAAACCCTCTGGTTGGCACCATTTGGTTTTAAAAATGTAAATTGAAATGATTTTATGAGTATGTAAAAGAAAAAAAACATCAATGAAGTGAATATTCAGGGATCTAGTTCCTTAATCAGTTCTGTCAACTTTGTGTAGACCATTTGATCATCTTACTGTCTGACCATTCAATATCATCCACTTTGGTCTTGAATGATAAATAAACGATGCCACTCTGGGGCTGTGTTTGCCCCATAAACCAATATCAGAGGAAAGTTCCCATTGTTAGATAATGTGATCCATTTTGCCAAGGAATACAAATCATTGCCGCCGAGAAAGAAGTCATCACCGATAGATGGGATCTGGGTGGGGCAATGGCACTTCGGAGATCATAGCGCCCTCTGTCGGAATGATTTCTTTCATGCATGAATGGATCGCTAAATACAAGAGCTCTGGTTTAACTTGATCCACACTAACAATACGTAAATGCTGCAGTATGTATCACTAATTTTGTATCAATTCCACTGAGAAGTTCACAAACCACTTACCATCATAGGATTTGGATAGTTTTAAAGCTGATCCAATGTTTTGTAAATTCCAAAGTGATCTTGTAATTTTTGGTAGAACGTTCCATATAAAATAAATAAGGGTGTTTTCAAATGGATCGTTTCAAATGGAGACAGTTGTAAAGGAAGCAAATAGTGAAAATTGTGGAAGATTTCCGGACAATTCTTTGGCAATATTAAGTTTTGTGTGATACCAGCGTGTAATTCCAGTAGTCCGGTATTTCACCCTTGGATCTTGGGCACTTCAGCTAGGATTCAGCAAGGATTTGGATAAAGGGGTGTGCAAATGTGCTAAAAAATGTAAACACAGGGTGTTGAAGTTGGTAAAATATGTTTTACCTGGAATCAAATTTAACAATAGTTGTGGGTTCGAGTCCCACCAGTAACTGTGGAGCACAATAGCCCCACACGTGCAGCTCTTTCTAGATATGTACATACAATGTTCTAGATAGGTGAGTTGGAGCTGGGTTCTAGTCCCATCAATGTCCATGTGGAACATAGTAGCACTGCACATGCTGTTCTTCTCAGCTACAGGCAATGATCTTGATAGTTGAGGGTTCGAGTCCCACCAGTTTCACTGTGGAACTCGACAGTACTATGCATGCAGTTCTTTCTAGCTACATTGCACGGTATAGGGAACATTCTTGATTGTTGTAGGATTGAATCCCTGTGTCACCGTGGAACATTCCAGCACTGCACATGCTGTTCTTTTTTAGCTATAGACAACATTCTTGATGGTTGTGGGTTCAAATTCCACCAGTGTCACTGTGGACCACAGTAGCACTGCACATGCTGTTCTTTCAAGCTTCAGGCAACATTCCGAACAGTCCTTGGTTTGAGTTAGTAGCACACCACATGCAGTTCTTTCTAAAGGCAACAACCTGGATGGTTGTGGGTTCGATTCTCACCAGTTTCACCGTGGAACACAGCAACACTGCACATGCAGTGCTTCCCTAGCTACAGGCAACAAAGGGGGAGTCGTGTTCTTTAATTTAGAAGTACCATTTTGTGGCAATACAAACTTTGCAAACTGATAATTTGGGGAACAGGTAATTATCACTCCCTTATTAGATTTATGTCAGTTTGTGATGCTTAATGCAGTTAATCTGGTCAGGGAGGAAGGAATTTCCACGATCTGACAAAAGTAAAGTGTTATTCATCTAATTTGGGTTCTTAACAGAACTATATTAGTTTTCTCATGGTATTGATTGACATTTGAAGCTAAATGTTTCCTTTTTACTCCTTTGCGTTGCCCAAGCTCGTATGTCAGCTGTGACCTTTTATTGTGCTCCAAATCAGTCTGAAAGTTTTTCTAAATTATCCTATTGCATTCATAATTTTGCTTTTATAGAAATTCTTTTTTTTTTACTTTGCTACATTTATGATTATGAAATTGCTTATTGCCCAGCTTGCATGAAACTTTTAATAATGTTTTTCGTTTGCTGTTTTGGTTTTACCCTTGCACCACACTGTTAAGCCTGGTTCATACTACCCTGAAAGCAAACGTGAAGTGACTTACGTGATGCAAACAATCTTGTACGTGCCGTTTTCCAATTGTGACGCAGTGCAAATCGCTTTGCAGTATGAACCGGGCTATATGGGATGAGCTCTGTACAGTTGGACCTTTCCAAGTCCTGTTGGAAAAACTCCCCAGATGGAAGTCGAACCCAAGACTCACAGGTTCTAAAGCAGATACCTTATCCGCCTATTATTGTAATTAGCTGCGGGTTTTAATAGATTTTATAATTGCATTGGGAGTAAAGAATTGTAACTTTCGTTTTACCCTTACACTAATCTGTGATAAGCACTGCACACTCAGTGCTCTCAGAGTCTTGAGGAATTACTACATATACTGAAGCCTTTCTTTTATTTGAAAGTGCCATGTTGATGTATTTACCTTGGATCTCCAATGGCATAAAATATTTAAGACTGAATTAACCAAAGATGCTTGCACGCCCCTCGAGTCAGGCGGGCATGATTGTTTAAGTGACATTCATTTATAAACATGAGGAGATCATCGTTGGTAGTTGTCTTTTTCAAGAAAATATGGATTTGTGGGGAAGGAATTAATATGAAATAAGGTTCTAACGACCTATTTATATTTGTGCGTCCACGACTGCCGGGGAAAATGAGAGGAAATGGTGAGGGTTTTAAGACCTTGAACTGAAATTTGCATTCAAACGATGGCCGAACATAGCTTCAAAATGATACAAAACTTCATTTTTCTTTAAAATGAAATAATACCTGGCAAAACGGTATCACTGGATACTTGGGAATAGTATGTACTTGAAGTCAAGTCAGTTACTTTGTAGTAACTTTGAAGTACATTTTTTTCATGTCTGCAAATGATGTAATCTACCTTAGCCTGATTCACTGTCAATGTCTAGAAAAATAGTAGTTGTAAACCCCACAAATCACTGTTCCTTATTTTTCACTGGGGCAATCTGAATATGAAGACCCCTTGCATAAGCCCAAAACAGCGCCCTCACTAAAGTCAATGAAGACGCAGCGCATACACGAATGAACTTCCATTGTTTGAATTCAGCTATGGCAGCCAATGCAAGGGGTCATTTGTCACATTATATGAACACTCACAAAATCCGAATAAAACATTAACCAGAGTTAGTTGTTTTTATTTTACTAAAGCGTGACCACCTAACTTAATGAAATTTTAAACAGGTTAGTTGTATGTTGCGAAAGCCAGGGATGTATTATGGGGAGTACATGTAAATCTCTCAGGCAATTTAGATCAAGACACAGCTTGTACATTTGAATTGTTGAAATTGACTTGCCAATTTATATTATATTTGTTTGGGGCAAAATTTCATAGAGCTGCTCAAGCACAAAAAGGTTACCAGCCAAAATACCATTTCACATCTAAAATGTGTAACTGGTATCCTGCTTATTTTTGCTCAGCAGAACATTTTTAAGCAGTATATGAAATTAGGCCCTGATCAGTCTATCTGTGTGTATTAGGATTTAAAAAATAATAACATATATATAAATTTTACATCCCTGATGAAATATTTGTAAGTGATACAGAATGAATGTCAAATCTGTTTGTCATTTTCCATGTGATGCATCAGAGTCATTAAGAGTTGGACTTTGTAGTATTTTTATAATCAAAATGCAATAAATACACATTTTTGTTTAAACATACTCCAGAGAACTGCACTAGTAAACTGATTATGCTTTACAAGGGATCAGGCATACCACCATAATTAGAGCCCAACAGTTTGGGTGTAGAGTTACTGAATGGTGTTTGGACTGAAGACTGCACTAGTAAACTGGTTATGCTTTACATGGGATTAGGCATACCACCATAATTAGAGCCCAACAGTTTGGGTGTAGAGTTACTGACTGGTGGTTGACTGAAGACTGCACTATTAAACTAATTATGCTTTACATGGGATCCGGCAAACCACCAGAGTCCAACAGTTTGGGTGTTGACTTATATACCAAGTTGTGTTGGATTTTGTAGAATGAGGAAGGATCCTAGTAAAACTCTCAAAGGAGTCAGGGTTTTAATTCATGAGTTTGTCTGATGTCTGTGTATTGTCATCCTTTTGGTCATTCCTTCTTTCATGAAAAAAAACCCCAACATAATCTTTTTCCATGAATTTTGGGTCTGAATGTTAAAGATCTGGTTCAAGTGAAAGCTTGAGTTTGTATATTGTATTATAACTTCTTAATAATATATAAAATGTACAAATATATACAAATGTTATTCATTTGGTGTGTTATGATAAATTTATTTGAAAAGAGTTTGATTAAATCATTATAAAGTGCACTGATATGAACAAAGTAATTTTATTTCCTGATTTATCCCGACTCCAAACCTCTCCACGTGAGACATTTTGATCAAGTCCTGATTATACTTTAAGTCAAGCTTATATCTATAAGCTGCAGGGATTATTAGAATCTGACCAGCAGGGATGAAGTTGCATTTCTTTCAGAAGTAGGTTGGGATTAAGATCAAGTCCTGATTATCCTTGAGAAGTCAAGTTTGTATCCTATAAGCTGCAGGGATTAAGATCAAAGTCTGTGTAAAACAGTTTAGAATTACAGGAGGCAAGATCAACTGGGGAAGCCAGCAGGGATTTGTGGCAGTCCCTCCTGTTGTGTTTGCCGATTAAAAGGCATCATGGAAAAGAACTTGAATCTGTCTCCCATCTGAGCTGGGTCAGTCAGCATCTTGTAACCACTTATCATGTCTCTGCTCTGCTCAGGGGACGCACTTTTCAACAACATCTACAATTTGGATGAGAACAAAAAGAGGCAGAGTGAGCGATACGTTGCAGCTCCCTGTTCACTAAAAAGATTTACAAAACAAATTAACAAATGATGCCATGAAAGCTGAATCCAGCATTTAAAATACTACACTTATGTTTATTCAAAAGTAAGAACCAATGAAGACTAAGAGGGTCTTTAACTTAGAGCCAGGACCTAATAGACTGTCTCACGCGTATCAAAAATGAGAAAACAACTCGAGCGAGGACTATATCTTCTTAGGAAATCAAGTCTTTAAAAATTCTTTTTAAAGAAAATTCTTGAAGGTATCTGTCGTAAAACCAATGAGGGAATATCAGTGCCATCCTCTCCTTTACAAACAAGTATTCATCATTTTTATTATCAACTTATAAACCACAACGGAAACTGACCATAAATTTTAAATCATTTGGGGTTGAACAAAGAAACGGCTAACAGTTGTATGGCTTCTGACTGGCACCCCAAACAAAGGTATCGACACAATTGGGAGACTGCCAACATACGTGCAAGATAGCGCAGTTGGTAGAGCACTGGCATGTTAAACTGAAGGTCGTTGGTTCAAATCCCGCTCTAGTAAATCTTTCTGTGTTCAACCTCAAATCATTCTTTTTGTATCCCCTAAAGTCTCCCAGTTGAATTCTTGCTCAGTTTTGGGCCCTTCAGATTGTATATGTAAATTTTTTTCCCGTATTAATGTTTAACTAAAGACCCACCTTAAGCCTGGTCTCAATGCCCATGGCCTTCAGAAAAACTTCTTGGGTAATCGGCCCGTGAGTAGACACTGAGAAGAAAAAAGGGAGAAAATTACCAAAGAAACAAATTACTTCTCTAGAAACTGATACAAATGAGCTAATGATACAGACCATCAGGCATTTGATTTCAAAATTAAAGCAGAGATTTACCTACATGTAGAGCACATATTGAAAAAGTAATTTCAATACCAGATCATTTTGGTTGGCAAGCAGTTTGCAACAACTCATTATATTTTTAAATTGACTTTGCACTCATTCAAGGCACACACGCATCAACGCTACATCATAAAATGTTGTCTTCTTTTTACATGTAAATATGCGATACCTTTGCCTTCAACTACGTGACGGAAATAAGAAAAGTCAACATCGGCTGTCAAGTCTGCAGTGCCAGGCTCGCACAGTACATCATGTAGATGGTGTTTCCTGAATCCCTGTTAGGAAAAAAGAAAAATGAAACACACACACACACATATGTATGTTTGTCAACTCTTCTTTTTGTTCTCTCATTGTTTGGAATCCATTGGTTTAGTGCACAAAACTGTAACAGAGGACAGCCTCAGTCAACCACTCGCATCCCTTTTGTTATTGAAGTCCTCAATAAACACAAACAAATTGTACTTTGTTGAGCCTGGAAGAGGTCAGACAGCCAAATGACCTTCTTCCGGGCATACAACTTTGTGTTTAATATTTGAGTAGCAGTAATCAATCTGATTGATTCTTGGGGCTTGCTGACATCATCAGCTCATTGCAGTAAATATCTGGGTGCAATTTCATAGAGCTGCTTAAGCAAAAATATGCAGGATACCAGTCACAGAGGTTACAACTTGAATATATCATGGTATTATGGATGGTAACCTCATACTGGAAAGCATAATTTTGTTTTGCCTACCAACTTTTTGTGCTTAAGCAACTCCATGAAATTGGGCCCATATGTGAACATTCACTCATGCACTTAATAGAAAGTGCGCAATTTTGCTTCCTTTACACATTAATAAACAATGATTGTAGGTACCAAAGGATCTAAATTGTTCAAAATACATGTATATGGTCAATAATGATGCTCACTGTTGTATTTAAGTTGAAGGACCCAAAGTAGGTATTCAAACTCGGTGACAGACTTCAACAACTTTATTTTACAAATCTATGGTCTTATATAAAACACTTCGGGATCACTCAACTGTCAAATTATTAAACATGCATCTTAGGCCAAATTTACAAAAAAAAAGATAATGTTTGTCAATATTGAAAATATAGGATACGACACCCACCCTAAGCGTATCTGTTTTAGTTCCATCATGGCCATAATCTACAATTAGACTCATTCCTCCATCCTCCGAGATCCGCTCTGCAATCTCTTCCATGATCGATCCTCCCTCTGGAGAAATCTCCACGTGATTTCTCTTTTCAGTGTCCTTTGAATCAAACAATAAAGTAATAAAAAACACTGTTACTGTTGGTAACATTTTTCAAGGAGTTGACCAATCATTTGAAACTAGTGTAACACTTTAAGAATATGAGGGTGTCACATAGAGCTGAATCTCTTTGAGCTACGCAAAGAGTACAAGTCATCATCAAGTAGCGGCGTAGTGTGCGAAAGGTCAGAATATAATGAATAAGACTGAAAATAAGACATTAACAGAGGATTGTTTTTTTGGTCAGTAGGGATGGTCCATAGGTCATAAAAAACACATACATTCTGAAACCCCAGACAGCCAGTCTAGACAATGATCATAGGGGTGGTCATTGTAATAATATATGGTGGGGCACCTGTTGGCTTGTGAGACTGAGGGGAGTGTAGGGTGTACAAGATTACAAGCTTACACTATTGCTACCCCCTCCTCTCCCCCACCAAGACTTAGGGGGCCATCTGAAATTAAGACCTCGCTTGAAGTGTCCATCACCAGTGATTGACAACACCTTACCAGTGGGTAAATTGTAGACGCTGGAGTAGGAGCAGGTGACAAGACAAATCGAAGATGATGAGGCCCAGTTTTGTCATCATCTACATCCACCATCACTTCACGCCATCCTTTATCAGTCTTCTGTTCCAGATGAAACACATGGTACAGTTCTCAGGATTATGGGAAGGTTATGGTTATGGTTATAATGGTTATGGTTACAGTTATTGTTATGGTTATGGTACTTCATGGCTTTTCTTACCAAGAGTGAAAACATTTGCACGTATAGTAGCAGAAAAATCCACACTAAACATAAGCGAATTTCAAAAGTAAGCAAGGAATTTTAGCACTACTTCAGGTTACTAAGAGCATTGTTTTGTTACAAAGAAAATACCCTTTCTATGCCCCTTGGTTATACTTGAAAAATGTGCCAGCATTATTTCTGTAATGGACTTCAAGACTAAGTTTGCTATGAAATGTTATACTTTACCTGAAACTTGTGTACAGGCAAAGCGTCAAAGAACTCATGGGCAAGAAAGCACGACGTTCCTCATGGAAAAAACAAAAACAAAATCAGCTAAGGGTGTTAATACTATGATAATTTTGGGGATGCTTGGTGGATGCTGGGTGCTGGGTGACAGCTAGCCCAAACATCGGGGCAAAAGGTTTGGACATGGACTCAACACTGAGGACTTGGACTCGGACTCGAGAATTGAGGACTCGAGTACAGACACTACTTTAGCTTCTTACCTTTAGGAACATCTTGGAGTCTCCTGTACCATGACACAGGAACGCCAGTCTTGCTGTGGACACTCTTGTAAGCCTTCTCTTCTCCACTGTCTTCTACTTTTGAGCTTGCATCTTGTGATCCTGGTCGCCCGGTCAGCTTCTCTTCTTGTAGTTGACTCATCTTTGGGCTGACTTCGACAAGATGAAGCGACAGCAAGTTGCCTGTGATGTGCTGAAATTGCTTAAACACCTGAAAAGTGTGCAGGCAACTTTGCATGATTGGTGTAGGGTAAAACTAAATAAGTTGGTCCTCGTCTTTAATGCATTACATTAAATACATAGATTTATCTTAATCAAAGCCTTTTTATGCAAGAAATTGCGCTGGCATCTCCTCTGCAGCCAAGCTTGGTGGTCTAGCAACTAAGAGAACTGTTGAATGTTTCGGGTTCGCACCTGTGGATTTTTCAAACTAAATGTTATCTTGAATGTCAGGGCCAAGCAGTCTAGTGCACCAATCTCAAGTCTTAGAGCTCAAGTTAAGTTACGTGGTTTCTTTCCCTGCCTTTAACTTTTGTGGACACCGATTCAAATCCCACCTTAGACTGGAGCTTTGCATGTGGATGGTGGATTGGGTTTTCAGTCCCTTCCTGATGGCATGGGATTTTCCTCCCACATCCAAAACTTAACATTTTCTCTCTTTTCCTATTCACCATCCTGCTATTGCCCCTTGTGCTGTTGGATATGTAATGGAATAAATAAATAAATAAATTTGATGTTTTGATTGAAGATTTGGAAAGTTCTAATCGGAGTCATACCCGTAACATATCATCGGCCAGGGTCCCTCTGCCCGGACCAAGTTCAACCACTTGCAGGGGAGTGGACTTGCCTGGAGATTGGGTCCATTCATGGATGATCCACAAAGCTATGAGCTGAAAACAAGTACAAAAGTTCATTAACTTTTCTTTCATTTGAGAGGGAAAAAATATTTCCTTTTACACACATACCTTCTGGCTAGCATTGGGTGCATGGATTTCTTCTGTTTGTACAGAAGATGTGAAACCCCATGGCTTGTGTACTGTGGACTTAGTCTCCACAGACTCCTGTGGTGTTTTGTGGAAAGAGCCAGTTGGGCAGGAGATTGCACCCCGAACAATGGAGGTTAACTGGACACATATGAATACACACATTTCATTTTGCACAATCTGAATCCTATATATTTTGTTTTCAAATCAGCCAATAGTGTGAACTTGTTTTTTCACTGACAGCAATATTTCTTTCCTTACCAGCTTGAGCTAGCTACTGTACTGATTGAACAAATTCCCTTACCTCACCAAACATCTGACTAATCTCTGGTGATGTCACAAAATCTCCCCGAGTACCAAATACATCTTTGCTCATGTAATAACCCTACAGGGAGTAACAGGAAGAAGATTGGAAGAATCAGGAAGGAAGTAAATTATTTGACTGGCGTGTCACGGCGGAACGATCTAGTTCACTGGACCCAAGCTCTAGTGTCAGCAGCAGAGTGTGGGTTCGAATCCCAGTCATGACACTTGTGCCCTTGAGCAAGGCACTTAACCATAAATGCTTCGTAAAAAGTCGGGAAGGAGGTGCATTCTGCTCTACCAGCCAGGCTCCTAGTAGACGATACCCATGCCTACATCCTTATGGACTGTGAAGCGGGTAACTCTCAGCCCAAGGAGTAGGTGGCAATGTGTCCCTGGTGGCAGTTGATTTGGGTCGATAGCCCAAATCAGCTAAGTGTAGCCCTCACCTTGAAGTGGCCATCTGTGGCATTAAGATGTTCGGCGATCTCCAATAAAAAAAATTAATTAAAAAAATGACTGTATTTATATACACCTGTCTCATTGTTCAGTATCATCCACTGTGGATTTTTGAATGATTGATAAACTAAGTCAGCCTGCAATATGATATTATGTGGTGACTGCATCTACACAGCACAAAGTCAACCCTCCTACAGTCTGACCAATCACTATCATCCACTGTGGTTTTGAATGATAAACTAGGTCAGCCTGCATCATGTGGTGCCTGCATCTACACAGTACACAGTCAACCCTCCTACTGTCTGACCATTCACTAACATCCCATGTGGTTTGAATAAGCCTAAGAAGTTTGAGATTTTGTTCCTCAAAATCTGAGGCAAAAATTCAATCAATGGGGCAACTTACAGTGACTGGATTGGTTAGCACTTCTCTCATGTAATCAGCAACAGTCAGAGGGCCAGTGGTTTGGATACAACGTCTGAGATGTTTGACTACAGTGGTTTCTTGGCTCTTAGAGCTGGAATGCCTAAGACAGGTTTTTACCTGCAGCCATTGTAAATAACCTGCAGTGTTTGACAGAGCACAGAAAATAGTA
>CM021526.1:28880217-28894228 GCA_010994315.2 Pisaster ochraceus | reverse complement strand
ACAGTTGCAATTCCAATTGCGATCATTCACTTCATTATAGATTAAACACCTTTTTCCCTTTTCTTTTTGTCTTTTTATTTTTGTTGTTGATGCTTTCGACTGTTGCAATCTTGGCCATTTCAAAGGCTTTAAATGTGATGTCAATAACGCAGCACAAGTGAGTCTACCTAACATTGGACTTTTTTTACCTTGTAAAAATGGATTCTTAAAAAATATACCTAGCCACAAATCCAAGCTAAGTTGCAACAGCTCAACATCACTTCAGTTTAATTCAGTTTAACTCATTCCACAAAGCTGGGTCCACCAAATTTTAGACCGACATTTTTTTTGAGGAAAACATTAGTTTTATGCAAATAATTAACGACACAAATCAATTGATGGACAAATAATATCATGGGAAGATTGCAGGCGGGTTTAATGAGTCAATTTGCATAGTACAGAAAATACACATTTGGGGAAAAAACATTTTGAGACTTCATAACAAATCATGACTTAAAGTAATTGAAAAAAAAAATTATGTTTACAAATTCCGACTACTTGAATGTTGTTTTGTTCTAACATCAATAATGTGTTTCGTTTATCGGCTGCTATACAAAAGTACAAAATCATACAGTTAGATAATGATGAAAAGAAGTGCTTGCTATTGCAGTATCTTCATTAATGACAATTAGTCAAAGTACACGTTGTGAATTTCCATGACTACAGCTTGCTAATAATCCTAACCCTGCCAAATGCAAAAAAGAAGAAGAAAAAGGAAAAAAAGCAACAGGGCACAATTTCACAGAGAAGCTCATAAGCAGAAAATATTGCTTAACACATTTCTGCAAAGCAAAAAAAAAGAAAAGAAATCACACTGCCAGTCACAAATGGTAATGTGGCATGGCTTTTAGCTGGTAACCTTATTTTGCTAAGCAAAAGTGGTTTATGCTTAGCTACTTTTTATGCTTCAGCAGCTCTATGAAGTTGAGCCCAGTTGGTAACAGTTTATTGTATAATCGCACACTCAGTTGCATTGTATTGCATTTAGCAGGTCGTATGGATACAGCAACTTCAGTGCATATTGGTGCATTTTTTATACCCAGCGCCAAGGCTGGCATGGACCAATTCACTTCACAACGCTAGAAACCTCTGTAGCATTTTGTTACATTCAACAGGGCTTTCATTTCAATGGTGTGCATTAAAAGCAGGGTGCCGAGAAAATGACCTGATATTTACAGGACTCCGAAAATGATAATGCCTCACAACTTATTCTAAAGCTCTTACCGAGACAAACACAAAACATCAAAACCATATTACCATATTGAATTCATAACCAAAATTAATAGTTATTTATTACAAGCTGTCCCAATTTCCCACTTTAATACTTAGCATTTTTATATCATAAGTCAGTTATTGTTTTTTATTAGTTTTCCCAGTACTCAATACAACGCAAGGTGCAATTGAGAACATTTTATTCCCAACTATGCTCCTGCATAGTTAAACCACTTCGCAAAAATACTCGGAGTTTGTCATTATGCTGCAGAAGATCATTAAAACTAAACTACATTTTTAACCCAAACGATGACTATTTTAAATTTGTTCAATTAACATAGATAAAAGTAGATTGGGTGTTCGGAAAACAAATGGTTGCATTCAACAACTACATGCCGGTGCTGTTTATCCTGTTGCGACCAAAAACATGTTTAAAAACAGCTAATTCTATAATGAAATATAGCCACCAAATGATCGAGTAACATGAGGGCTTTTGCCTAACCTCAATTTAGGCTCCAAGCTGTGTTTGATGTTGAACCACTGTGCGAAATGCACACTGCTCCAAAATGAATGGAGCCCAACAAGCTATAGCCAGAACCCAAGCCAGAGCCGTAGTCGAAGACAGAGCCCAAGCCTTAGGCCATAGCCGAATTGGCGGCTACCACTGTTGCCAAGAGTGTTACTATTGGATGTCCTTTACTTCAACGCATGACGCGGAAATCTAGCCGTAGCTATAGCTGCTAATTCGGAAGTTTGGAAAATGCCCCTGGATTGTTAACTGTTTTAAGGTTAAAACCTTCACATTCCTGAGCTTGAGAAATTATACAGGGCTTCGGCTTTCTCATCAATTGACTTGAACAGAAAACATGGACATGGATTATCTTGAAGTTCAGAAAGAATTATAGTTTATTTTTATTATCAATTGTTAAGCTGCCCCTGGAAACATTTCAGAATTGTAAATCAAATAATACTCTAACAAAGCCTAAACTCCCCTAATTCAAACACTAAGCCATTCTGACAGGCCTTTACAAATAGTTTCACCAGTACAGCAAGTCTTTACAAACATTTTAAAGTTTGATTCCAGACAACTACGTTTTGTGTGTGTTTTTTTTTTTCCTGACACATACAAACAAAAATGTGGATCATTTTGAGTACTATAACAAAGCACGACATCATTGTTTAGCCTGGATTTCAGATGGTCCCACCTATTTAGGTGCATCCAACTTATTTGAAAAGGGCCCAATTATACTTGGTTAGCCCAACTATAGATGTGACAGTCCTAACCTGAGCATACTCAAGTCCAACTTCAGTCGGGATTATTACTCAAGTTGGGGCATGACAATTAACAGTTTCTGAAATAATACATGGATTAAAACCATTACAGACCCAATTGACCGTATTTTGGACCACATAAAGGTTCTTTCAATGGCAAATTTCCTTGCATCACAATTTCAGTTTTATCTTATTTTGACCGCTTGTATGTTGTTATTTTTAATAACAAGGGAAAAACAGTTTATTTACTTGTTTTGCATTTTTTAAAGTTGGTTCACACATGCTATCACGCAAACAAAAATACTACAAATTTCTTATAAGTCTAATTTTGAAAGTGAAGGATTCTGAAGGACTGGTGTCGAAGGGCCTCTCGGAAAAACAACAACTTAACAATGCATCAGGCATTCCAGTTTTATCCAAGTCCAAACAAATTGGTCTGGAGAGACACAGGAGAAGAGGACATTGGAGGGTTGAGGCAACACGCAAGTTAAGCTTTCTAGTGTCTGGGAGTTACAAAATGTAGGCTACAAATAAAATAATATGATCCAGTGATTATTTGATGTAGATTTGTTGTACTTAGCTCTGTAGAGGATTTTTCTACTTCTGAAATAATTAAAGACTGTTTCAAGAGGGCTCGAGCATCAAGGTATTATTATTTTTTTAAACGTGAGAGTTTTATAAAACAGTTTCATTTCATTGAGCTCATTTCAATACATTTTTATTAGTGCAGGAAGAATTAGTGTGACAACAACCATACAAGACTACCTTTGTATCAACAGAGTCAAGCCACTAATTACTGTTTACTCTTAACAAAATGTACCCATAAACCCCCCCCCCCAAAAAAAAAAAAACCAAAAACAACACCCAACAACACCAAAACAAACAAACAAACAAACAAACTATTAACAGAATATATATATTTTCTTGCATTATTTGAGATAGGGTTCATTATGAACTAACTGTTAAAAAATTGATTGTGAAATTACATTTTTTTATTGTGAAAATAAAGGCTGATACCAATTAGGAAGGCAATAATAATTAACTAAAAACAAACAAAAATCAGAAAATGGTTATACATTTATACTATTTACGAGTGAAGCAACATTAGTGTAAAATCCAAAGTATTAGCTTAAATGACATTCTTTGACATCCACAGAGAGGGTAAAAATTTAACGCTTAAACTCTGCTAACTCAAACTCATCAGATGCTTTCAGGAATATTAATTTATGTACGACTTTGATATCATTAATTTAGATTGATTGTTTTATAGAACCTCTTGCATATGGCGTCACACGCTAAAATAGTGCCCTCAATGAGATCAAAGAAAGACCTATCATTGGCTGAGAGATGGACGTGATGTACACATTTCTATTCTTTAACCTCAGCAATGGTGGCCTATGCAATAGGTCTATGTCTACCCCCCCTCCCGAGGCTTAAATCTAAATAAACGCAATAACACAATAGCTGGTTATAAAGCACCATTTGAAACAACCAATGCAAGATTTTAAAAATAATTTTGCACGGTTGCCGTATTACTGGACAAGACATTGAATCTCATCATGCAATGTTACCGCCGGGTTTCGTCACATTATCTCTACACAAGCAATGAAACAAAGACTCAAGCAAAGATTACAGCTTTTGGTAGCAAACTTAAAAACATATTGTATAACAACGACGCCTATTAACACAGAAAGCTAATTACTGCCACATCAATGTCGTCTTTCAGCAGACTCATATATATGCCATTTATTATTTTTCTACTGTTGAATCCTGCGAGTATACATTTACATATTCTTAAGAGTGACTAACGAATAAACTTCTTAATTAAGGGGCTCATCACTACCATACAAATGATGAGTAAGGCACTGCTTAAATCCATTTTTTTTTCATAATCATACTTCAAATTCTTATTTGGTATAGTTTTTTTTTCTTCAAGATTTAGTTAATACATCTTAAATCTACAAACAAAAATGTTAACAATCACCATCAGTCATAAACAGTAAATAAAAATGAGTAATTTTAAAGTTTTTTTTTAATAGTTAATCTTGCTTTTTATGCAAACGGAAATATATAACAAACTTGTAACCAATCCCATAACTATTATCCCAGAAGTAGCTACATACCTAAACTAAGCAATGAACTATAAGTTGATAGTTATCTAACTAAGTGGTAAAACCAACTAACCGGGTTTAAAGCAACCTAAAAACAGAGTATGTTGTAAACAGGTCTGATTCCTTGTGGATGTAGCTGGTTATCAGTGACATGTTTAACAGCACATCAACACACTAACAACATTTCAGATGTCATCACAGTTAAGCAAAGCATGCAAAAGCAAACGCCTTACTGTCCCAAATCCATCAATGTTCTCCACTATGTGATAAAACTCAACACCCAAAAATATGTGGACTGTGATAAGATTTGTCTGCCTGGCCTCATGCTAAGAGTAGGTGGCTAGAGTATAGTACCAAATCCATCAAATACAAGCAGTCCATGAGGTGGGTTGGGTAGAGTTACAGTATGTTCTCTCCAAAGGATCAAATGTGATCATTCTGCCGGAATCACACATGCTGATGTGCATTCACTACTTGACTAAGGCTGAGTAGGCAGAACTGAGTAGCTAGCAAAAGGACTCAGGTAGGAGTAGCCAAAAGCTAGTGGCCTGGAAAGGCAAAGGCCTCAGATGTGTCTGGCCAAAACTGACTAGCAAGCAAACAGACTTGGGGTTTGAATAGCCAGCAAAAGGTCTCACACGTAGGTATGAATAGCCAGAACTGCCTAACCATCAAAAAGCCTGAAGTATGTGAGTAGCCAGCAAAAGGCCTCAGGTGTGAGTGGCCAAAACTGAGTAGCCATCAAAAAGCCTGAAGTATGTGAGTAGCCACCAAAATGCATCAGGTGCGAGCAGCCAAAACTGAGTAGCCAGCAAAGCCTTAGGTATGAGAAGCCAGCAAAAGGCCTCAAGTGTGGAGTCAAATCTGTGCAGCCAGCTCACAGTCATTCAAATATATACACTCATTTTAATCACTACACAAGAGTAGTTGAGTGGTCGGTCAGGCGAAGTCGAGTAGTCTAACATAATTTTGTATTATGAGAATTTAAATCCTTGTAGAAAAAATGGTATTTGTGAAGAACATGATACATGCACTTCACCATAATTGCTTCTCTTCATCCTAGAGTCAAATGGTCTTGATCTGGGGCAACAACATGAAATGCTTTTTGTAACTATTGTGATAGATTTAGTGCTGAACAAGATTCCATTAAATATTTCATTATGTTCTTTTAAATAGTTTTGTTTCTTTAAATTATTTGTTATTTAAGCGCAACATTGCTCCAATAACTTTTCTTCGTCAATGAAAATATAAAACAGCTACACTGTCACTTCAATGCTGCACATCTTACATCTATTACTCATTTTTTAATAAATTTATTGGAAAGAAATTTCATTTTAAAAGGGTTGTATGGATTAATCATTGAGGGAGGATGGGAGTTCATAGATTCCCCCCTGGAAGCGTGACGTCAATGAGGTTGGAGTCTATGATACTAATTTAAAAAAACATCAGTAGTTTGGTGACAAAACAAAACAAAATATAATTTGTAAACATCAACAGACAAATCTCTTATAAAACAATAAAATGCATCTGGATTGGAAGTATGCCTTAAAGGAAAAAAAGGCAAGACTTTCTTCTGAATATTGTGACTTCTTTTTAGGGAAAATGACACAATAAAGTTACCTCACTGCTATCTACCAAACACTTCAGTGACTTCGTAATGCTGCCACTGGTTGAAAACCTGAGCAAAACCTCAGCCTTGGATTGGAGAAAAGAAGGCTGCGTTCATCAAGCACCTGTTTGAATACTCGTGGAGCATTGGAAGTAATTGGAGGACCCTAGCCCGAAACATCTGATGCCACACTTCGAGACCGGCCTTTAGAATCTGGCAGTTACCTGCCAGTTGTACCTTTGACCTTGCATGCCATAGCATTGTGTGTGTACCATACACACAAAAAACACAGCACACATTGTGTGTTAACACCAGCATATGCGGACCGCCTGTTGTCCCTCTGTTGTTTGTACTTTATGGCAACTGCTCCCATTGGTTTTGTACACTCTTCAACTGGGAACCTTCACGCAACCAGGTACCCTATCGTCCTCTTTTGTATTTAAAAAAGGTCCCCAATTAGAATGGGTATACCTACCCACACCCACCCAATCGTGTAGTGTCACTATCAGTCTGGGCCCAATTTGAGCAGAACACCAGTCAAATATGGTGCATGTGACATGGTACTTTGGACGATATCTTAAGCTGGTAAGCATAATTTTGTCTATTTGTGCTTAAACAGCTCTATGATTATGCGCCCTGGTAGATGTATATGTCTATCCAATGAAACTGAATGGTGTGTAATATCAGTGCCTTGCGGATAAAGACAGGGGACCAGTCTACGAGCACACAACCCTGACTAAAATGTCAACAGGAGTCAGGCAGGGGTGGGGGGGGGGAAGAAAAATTACTATACATTTGTGTAATATACATCTGTGTAAATATTCGTTGTATATTGATTGAGAAGCCCACAGCATAACTTCTATCACACCAGCTGGCCTACTAACAAATGCCAGATCTCTCATCCAACCCATCAGTTAAAACCAACAACAACAAAGAGAAAACAATAAAACCTAATTATCTAATGTGAAAGAGCAGATCTTAAACAGAAGTTTGGTTCTAGAGGAGGAAAGAAAAAAAATGGGAAAAAAACGAAAAAACCCAACCAATATACACTCTTGCTACAGCTGTTGGTATCCAACTAAAAGTACCATGAATTCACCTTTGTATATAATAACTGTGTCAACTACACTGTACTATTGTCAAACTCTTACAAGTCGCTCTCACCGTAGAGGGCGGTAGAGAAGGACATATAATCTAAAGCTCCAGGGACACCATCGGGTCCTTGGTAGGGTGCCATTCTGGCAATGCAGTACTCCGCTTGATCCGGGGGCAACTCGCGCATCAAATCTTCTTTCGTGATGTAATTCTGTAGATAGACAAGATAGAAGTATGATAAATAAAATAAAAATTACAAATTTGGGCTCCCCTCTTGAAACTTTGCGTTTGGTCTTGATGTGTGGGTTCTGTCGACTTCATGAAATGATCTACAGACCAATTTCCAAACCACAGCTTGTGCTTAGGCCATATATGAATTGACGGCTAAGGCTAAGACCATTGCTAAGGATGTCCTACACTTAAACGATTGATGACATGGCAATCCAGCCGTAGCCGTAGTTGTAGCCGTACTTTCCTTATGGGGCTTCAAACAGGTGGACGAAGCCCAAGCCAAAGTGGTGGTTTTGAAAACAGCCATAGACTATGTGATAGTGTATACAAACAGAGGGCATATTTCCATGGCTTTTCCTGGCAGGCAAGATACTAAAATGGTCAAATAAAAAAATGATACACTTTGTATCATAACTGCTATACAAAATCAAGAAGAGCAACAAAGTGAAAAATAATACAGCGAGCATTTTCTGAATATTGATGTGAAATGGTTTATAGGAGTCTTGTCAAAATTAATCAAGGACAGGTAGTCGGATAACCATTATCTGATACCAAAATTTTGTTGGATTTCTGGCCGACTGTATTTCTATGAGAGACATTATTTTACTCGCTGAAAGGCACACAATTCTCAGATGCACTTAAGACAAGCCCTATGCCAATGTACCTCGCTGAGCGTTCTGCAGTTTGATTGGTTTAATATTAAATGTAGCATAAACAAACTTGTGGTTTTTGAGTGATCTGCTTGTTTTCCACTAGATAGCGATCTAAGTAAACAAAATGTAACCCCAGGCACTGTGAACTTCTCTCATGTTTTCTGTGACACCCAATTTGAAAAAAAGGAAATTAACGGCGGGTAAAAACCTTGTCTAGGACAGTAATTATCCGCTGGTTGTCCTGGACAATTTTGACAACGTCCCTTAAATACGCCGTAAAAGTTCTAGAGTAGAGGGCATGAATTTCTAAACAGTTCTGTGACTGACCTTGTTTCCAGCCAACACTTTGAAGGAACCCTTCACTTGTTCTGACGTATCGGTGTCCGTGGCCTCGCGGGACATGTAATCCAAGAAGGCTTCAAATGTAACGTGGCCATCATGGTTGGGGTCCACGCTATCCATGATGCGATCAAACTCCGGGTTTCGTCCCGATTTGTCATCAGGTGGAGAGAGACTGAGGGACATCAGGCAGGATTTGAACTCGGTGCGGTCTAGCTTACCGGTGTGGTCCTGTGATTCAAACAAAGTTTTTTATTCTGAGGTGTAATTTGTAGATAAAAACAAACCCAAACAGGTTTACCGTGATCCCAAGTATGAAACTACTCACTTCATACAGTACGGGCTGAAATTATGAGATCTCAATGCTGAGTTTGCCCAGTAGGGCTTTTAAAACCAAAGATAAACACCAAGTAAAAACATTAAGAGGACCTCATTCCAATTCAGCGTGCTTAGGCAAAACCTCAAAAATGTTAGGTCCAGAGTGCCCCCGAGTTTTTAAAAATTCTGTGGAGAACCCTGGATCCCATTCAAGGGATCTACTGTATATTTTGCTTTATTTTTTGTGCAAACTTAAATCCTTGATTCTGTTTGGTTGATCTATGGCAACGACAGCATGATATTATTCGTAACTTCAAAAGTGGAACATGGAAAAGATATAGCACTGTTATGTCCCACATCTTCGGCCTCATTGGATATGGGATGTAGACGTGCTTTGTGACATTTTGCATGTAGCATTTTTGTGCCAGATACAACGTTTTTGCAAAATTGAGATACAGTGTTTCTCCACTGTTAATACACCAAAAAGCAAATATTGCAGTTTCAGTTTTGCCGAGACGCCAGAGGGCACATCACGTACAAACCTAGTCTTACAGCGTCAGTCTGATATAAAGAAGTATGTCTTACCTTGTCAAATATATTAAAGGATTGTCTGAACATCTCGAATTGCTCCTCGGTGATTCCCTTGGAGTCCCTTGTAAGGATCTGGTTTTCAATCTCGTTGATGAGGCGCCTGACCGTCGTCATCAGCTGCTCGTATCCAACACGAACTGTCTGGGAGGTAGAAAAACAACACCAGAAAATAAGTCAGGGCTCTAAATGAGGCCAGTGACTTTAGTGTTGGGCCAGTAACTTGTGACTGGACAAGTTCAGCAGTCTTGCGTTTTTGAATACTAAGAATACCTCACTATGTATCTTTATTCTTTAAAATTGGGTTCAAATGTTGACTCGGAGTTTGATTAATATCTCTCAAATCTGTTGAGCAATGAAGTATTACCCAAATTAAAAAAGCTACACGTACAGATTGTTTTCTCTTTTTTTGACTTTTGTCTTTGACAAATTTTATGGTCCGGTGAACATTTTGAGCAACAAGCTCTATGGCTTGGTGGACTTTCCCCCAAAATTCATGGACCACAAAACACTTGACCTATGACCTTACCTCCATAGTGTATTCCGTGTGCTCATTCTCAAAGATCATAGCTTCTTGTACAGACTGATTGTACATTTCAAGCTCGTCCATGTGGTTCTTGTAGTCAACAACCTACAAGAAAGAAAAGAAAGAAAGAAAAGTGATGCAGAGACAATCAAACACCAAAACCAGCTACAAGTACTGAGGCTGAAATCAACAGAAGGAATCAAATCTCTTGACTCTCGATATTTCAAAGTGTTCTCTGCTCCTCTTCGGGAGACGAATTGCAGGTTTTGCATTGCATTTCTAAGATCATCATAATAATAAATTCTTAGGCTAATCCTCCTTGCTCATAAATGACCACGGAGCACAGCTAGAGATCCAAAGCGTTTGATATTTCCGGGAGGAAAACTGGAGGGCGTGGAGAAAAACCCTCATGGCATAGGAGAGAACCAACAAACAACTCTACTCACATGGCCTCAGCCAGGAATTGAACCATGGCCACAGTGGTGAGGGAGAGCGCTCTACGCACTAGCCACCCATGCCACCCCGATCAGGGGATTAACTTCGGTGGGTGGTAAGGGAATGTGAGAGATAAAAGGGGGTGTGGGGTGTGGGGGTGTGAGGGATAGGAGGGTGCGGTGGGGGGAGGTGTGTGAGGTAGATTGAGTTAAGTACTTACATCTCTTTCAATCCTCTTCAGGAGACCGAGATGGTCTTCAAGGACACCCTTCTCCTGGTACATGTTGTTCACTTTCATGGTGATATTTTCAATCCAAGGGCCGACCACGTTGGCCTTCTTGGCGAACTGGTAACGTAGACGTTCATTAGCTGTGCATACGCTCAGAAAAACAACAAGATTTCTTACACAATTTGTCAAGAGCGTACTCTTTTGAAAATATCCAGAAGTCCCTACCTGGTTGCTCAGGTTTTCCCTGGTTGGGTTTTCCACCCACATCTAAAAACAGACATCTCTTCATTGTCTACTGTATATCAAAATTGACAGTTAATCCGCTAGCCTGCGGCCAGTGAATTTGCCCTCGGACTACTAGCTACAGGTGTTTGGGTAGTCCAGTGGGCTCAAAAATGAAAACGAAACACTTTTATGGATACCCTGGTTTCATTACCACAAAGATTATAAATAAATGATGTTTCTGACATCCTGCCATTAAGGATACATTCCTGTTTGAGGAGTTCTGACTGTAGGGCACTGTCTCTCTCCGGCACTAGCCTCAACACCTCTTGCCATTTACTGACCAAATCCTGCAGAGAATAAAAACAAAAATTGAATCAAGGCTTGGTTATGACAACAAGTACAAAACAAGGGCCCAATTTCACAACTCTGCTTACTGTATGTAGGATTCGAATCCACCTCTAGCCATCGGGCTAGCTCGGTGATCTGGTGGTAAGACATCTGCTCTAGCAATGCAAAGGTCGTGGGTTGGAATCCCACCGGAGTGATTGCCTGTGGGTTTTTTTCACAGAGCTCGGAAAAGCACTGAGCATACAGTGCTTAATACACAACAGTGTAAGGGAAAGCCAAATTTAAATTCTGCTTACTGTAAGCGAACAACTGATGCTTACGGGAGCAGAAAGGTTCGTGCTTAATGAAAGCATATTTGGCCTCACTGATTCCCCTGCAGAATCAAATGTGAGACAGCTCACCTTGCTTCTCTCACTGACTACCTTCCTCATTTTTTTGTCAATATCACGCCCTCGCTCATGGAAAAATGTTCATTTTGTGTCATTTACAAGCTTTTTAATTGACCTCTATGTATCCAGAACTACACAATGTGTAGTCGGGAATTTCCGCAATTCATCATGCGTTGGTGTGAGAACTGAATTCTTGTCACTTTGTAGACTGTATAAATTTTGCTTCAAATGGAGCTTGAGTCCGGTGCGCTTGACCACTTGGCCACGACACACCATGTCAAGTAGTCAAGGCAAGATAGGACAAGAGAATCAGTGAACTTTCACATTGACACAAACACATTCTTTGTTTCCGTTGATCATCAATCGTGCTCTTAAAAAACATCTTCACACCCACCTCTACAGTGAGTGTTGAGTAAGGATTGGACTTGTCCATATTCAGGTCGTGTTCTGCAAACAGGTTCTTGATCTTGTTGCCGATCTCTACCAGATCATCGAAGGCTAGCTGAGCATCAGGAAGAGTTGCTTTGAAGTCTTCGTGAGGTTGGATCAAACCCTAGAAATATCCACATCAAATCACAATCAGTGAAAGAAAGGCAGCTAAGAAACATTTCATTCAGATGGTGTATTCCAATAACGGATTATTCTTTTCTGTGTGAACACAACCACTCCAGATTTTCGACGGTATGTCAAAAATGCTACCATTTGAAATTCAATTTTCACAGGTTAGTTTTTATTGTATATATCTCCAATCATAAAGGATTAAAACAATCCAACGGTTCCAAACACCTATGGAATACTTCGCATTTAAGCTATGTGCGGACTGCATACAAGATGGACCAATCATCTTCTAGCACCTCTTGAGGGAGGGCGCTCTTGTCCTGTGACATCCTATCATTGGGACAATTCAAAAACATTGCATCTTGATTGTGTGATATTGTATCTTGGGAGAGAGACGTTCCACGCAATAAACATCGAATCTTGCGTGTGTGCATCCAAGATACTCAGAAAGAGTTACAATGCTTTTTAAACATGCGTAAATACTATTTGGGGAGTTACAATAGTTTAGCACTGATATGACCCATTAAGGTCTACACTAACTGAGTTTTGAATATTGATTGTCAGTGGGTAAACCAGTTTCAAATTCACAAGACTTTTTACCCTGTTAGCTAACCAAATGGATGCAAAACAAGTAAAACAAACTGGTTTTCCGACAGTTGTCAATATTAATATTATCTATTTAGTGATTGATATAAGATAACAACAATCAGGTAGTCAAAATAGCTTAAAATAAAAATAACTGTGACGCAAGGAATTTTAACCTTTGAAAGAGAAGGGGGTTTCAGGGCCAATTCCTACACCTAGAAATCAAACCAAAAAAGTGATGTCAACAGTTACAGCTTTTGCAAAGGCTATTGGAGAAAAGGTCCTCTTCTGACTTACTCTGATTTCATCCACAGTGTGAACACTGAAGACGTCTACCAGGTCTTCATTGGCTCCTTCCATCCAATTGTTAAATGGTGCAGCCTTCTTGGCAAAGTCTAAGAACAGGGAGTCCACTCTTTGCAAAAGGTTTTCTATTTTCTGGGAAGATGGAAAGAAACATACAGGTTTGGTGTAGTAAATGGTTCCACAAAGATGCGTTTTCAGCCCCTTTTGAATATCATGTGACAAGCTCAAGCAAATCTCTCAGAGATCTCGAAAAATTAAAATAAACAATTCTCTGTATTATCAACATCTGCCTTGACAGATCACTATCATGCTGGCACCAACTTGGTTGTGTTCCCCCGTATCCAATAACAGTAATGAATGCTAATATTTCTCTGCACAAAAAGGAGCCAGACTATTTCTCCTTCCAGCCTCAACTTGGTTACACTGATTTGAATGGGAGAAAATAAAGATGGCCGATAAAGGTCTGTTAAGATGTTTTTTGAAAGCTCTTCTTTTCATCTAACTGATGGACAAAGACACCAAGTTTTGACAGGAAGTGTGACTAGTTTTGGAATGTAAAGTCAAATCTGCATTTCTCTTTGAAATGCCCCAACCCCAACCACCCAAATTAAATTTCAGAATTCTGACCACATACGAAGAATCATGCAAGGCTAAAAAAAAAATGAAGACACAACAGTGGGACTTACTTCCAGTGTTTGTCTGCGTGCAGAAGTCAGGGTACCCAACCGGTCCCATTGATCACAGATTGACTGGCATCGGGTATTGATGGGTCCAATATCATGATACTCTAGGATGCTGCATAGAAGAAAAAAAAAGAAAAAAAATATACAGAGAATTAATTATAGTAAAAATAATGCCCAGTTTTTAAAAAATTTATTATCACACACGACGGGCATCTCAAAGCGCTCATTATTTGTATGAAAGGTATGCTGAGCTATGTTTG
>CM021526.1:28860076-28870904 GCA_010994315.2 Pisaster ochraceus | reverse complement strand
AGGGGTTTACTTTGAAGCAAGTTAAATATTCCTGGAGGGGCTGCAGGCACGGTCTAACGAATGAAGTACATAGCACGACACCTACATAGTGGGGATTGTGTATTTATCTCAGAGGAATTACATAACTTATACACTACCACAACAAGTGTCACTAGTAAGTCAGCCATGTTATGGTGGAATACATGTACATGTACCTTGTCTTCAACTTCATTACAATCACCAACAATTTCTGAAAACTGAGGATTATCAGAAGTTCCATCACACCAGGCCAACATGGGTAATTCACACAACAGTCATGACAGTTCGCCAAATAGAGTTTGTGCAGGAGAGGCCATTTTTGCAGTGTTTCATAGAAAAAAAGGTCAACAAGTTTTGAGTTGTCGCAGTTCTTTATGCTTGATTGTACTTAACATATATGACACAACAAATGTCGGGAGATACATTTCCTTAAACCGTATCCCTGCCAAATACAACAAAATGTGCCAAATTGTAAAAGTTGTATTGTGTTGCATTTAGCGTCAACTCAAAACAAATACTGTGTTGCACTGTGGTGCACTCAGCCGGGTTTCACATGGCCTTGACATTTTCACATGCAATCCCAGTCCCCAGCAATCTTCACTGCATATTGGTATATTTAGCAGGGCAAATGCCCAGCGCCAAGGCTGGTGTAAACCAGCTCACCTAAAAAATGCAACAGAATCCTAAATTTTTGCTGCGTTTAAACAGTTTTTTGAAAATTTCAACCATGATGCATTTAGCATGGTGCCTCGAAAACACATGATGCTGGTATAAGGGTTTAATAAAGGTTGACTTCTTAGCTGTGTTTAGAACAAAGATTATAGAGCACTAAAATTACTGGGTCTCTCTCAATTGTTGGACAGTGAACAAAACGTGGATGCCATTTCAGCAAGCACATGTAATATCATTGATAGCCATGGTCATTGTCTGCACTGATCTATTGTTGCATTGAAAGAGTCACTTGCTGAAATGGCATCTCGGGCACATTTCACTCTTCAACCTAATTTACCCATCTTGTGCCTTCACCGCTCTAATAAAGTTTTGGTTAGACTTCAAGATGGTGTTTTTTGTGGGGTGAGATTGGAATCTGTTTTTCACAGTCATGTCAGCCATTCACTCAAGGTCCCCAAACTGTCCACTAGGCACAGAGTGGCGAGTCAAAATGTTGTTTCGAGTCGACCCTTTTTTGGAAAACTGGCCTCTCCTGCGTAAACTGTAGAGGGCATACTACACTGTGAATCACTGGTATTCCTCAGAACATATACAAGATTGACCTAATCATTCAAGTGTTTAAAAATAAAATAAAGTAGTATTTCTATAAAGTTTAGAAAGAGCTGTTTTGCAAATGACTTCTCAAACAGCAACACAGGGACAGGATGAGTGTGTGCCAGGTTATACAACCTCCACGACAAACACAGGACCATACAACACAAAGAAACTTAAGGAACCTGACATACCCCTGACTGACCAACCGAACCATGCAAACACAACGGCTAGTCTTCAATATTGAACTCCAAGTGCTGACCACGGACAATGGTGCACCACTTTTGACAATAATAATAATTTGAAAAGCTTTTGACCTTACGGCTGAGACTGAATTGTGAAGGACACAGCTACAATGGGTTCAAGCCTCAGACATGCAAGGGTATATTGGCTGATAACCTCACTGTGGTAAGCATATTTGTTGTTGTGCTTAGCTACTTTTTGAGCTTGAGCAGCTCTATAAAGTTACGCGCACATATTGCAACATAGTTTATCTATCATTCAAAACCATTACGAAGCTCGCATTAGTCAACTGAGTAACCTCTTGCAAAAATGAATTCTCCACATACCATGTACACATGTGTTGTACAGGTGGTGGGTGTGTGGGTAACAATGATATTATTGTGGCTGGCTTAAAAAATGCTTGGTATTTGCACATGGTCTGACCACAGGACTAACTGAATGGAAATACACAGGGTGTGTACAAAATCACTCATGCAAATCTCCAAACTTTCGATCTGTATTCACACATCCGTTAAAAATCAACCACAAAATTGGGGATAGATTTCTGTGCAATAGGCACCTACATTGTACATGTTCAAACAAACAAACAAACAAAATAAATAAATAAACATTTGACAACAAAACAACCACCAGGGCCCAATTTCATGGAGCTGCTTCAGCAGACACTTCAGCTTTTATGCTAAGCGAAAATTAGCAGAATACCAGTCAGAAATGGTGCACGTGACATGGTCTTTTGGCTGGTAACCTTATTCTGGTAAGCATATTTTTGTTGTGCTCAGCTACTTTTTGTGCTTAAGCAGCTCTATGAAAATGGTTCCACATCATTGCAGACCAAAGTAAACACCAGATATCAGCTATACACTGTTCATTACATGAGACAAACCTCTGCTATTTGAAGACTCTACAACAGAAACGCAGGCAATTTACAAAAGAAAAGTTAACATTACTTAGATGATGGAGCAGTTTAAAGATGCTTGGTCTGGTTTTTGGGGGCAGATTTGACCCCAAATTTAGATTTAATGTTAATAAGCTAATTTCAAAGATTCAAGAAAGTTACAACCTTTTATATAAGTACTGCACGAGAAAATCCCCCATTGATAAGTGAGAGTTAATTAAAAACTAAACATGATTTATTGTCAAGATCCCTATACTAAATTCTGTCCATCAGCCATGTGCAAACAATGTTGCATGTTACACGCATTTGTACATTGCAATGCATTGTCTGTGGCATACGCGAAAGTTTTGCGAAAGTTTTCGTATGCGAAAGTCTTCGTAATATGCTTTTCATTTTTGAAACAGCATCATCTGTCAAAATTCATTCAGAGGGAAAAAAAAAAAAATAATAAATTGGCGAAATTTGGGACAGGCCAGTTTAACATAACTTCAATTCGTTCTCTACTGGACTTTTAGGTTGGCTCAGTGGCTCCTTCCCTGCCTTTCACCTCTGTGGAACCCCGGTTACATTCCTGAACAGTTGTAAGTGGCATGTACACACATGCCTGTTTCCATTGTTTGACCCCAGCAATGGCGCCCTCTGCAAAAACGCTCCTTCTTTTCAAGTCGACAACCCCCCAAAAAGGAAAAGGGTATTCCTCCTTCTGCATGGCTTAACTTGATAATGATTGGGGGGAGGAGTGTAGAGATTCTTACCTGGACAGCTGGCAAGTTGTTCTCTGGCAGAGTTCTATCCTCGAGCCATGGGCGCTTGCGTTTAATCCACTCCAGCAGCTGTGAACATCAGATCAAATACAACTTTAGCTTTGGAAAAATTTCCCTGTTTTATGTGCTAGATTTAAGACTTTTGTTCCAATGTTACTTTTAGCAAATGGTTTGTTTACCATTTAATTGTAATTTTGATAATTGTACATTTCTGAATTTTTTGAAATTATTAATAAAAACTTAGGCTCCAAATTCAAGACTACGTCAAAATGACAAAACTTTGAAACTAAAAGCGCTCCTTTAGATGTTGCATTGCTGATGTAAATTGCTCATCATGATTTAATTGTTGAATTAAAACAGTTTAGTTATAAAACCCTGATAAGTTTATTTTTCATGTTTCATATTTTGGACCGAGGTGCATTATAAAAAAATCGGTCACTAGTGCATGTCTAGCCCTCCACGGACCCTGTAAGTGACCAGAAGAGAGACCTGTTTCTCTTAGCCTTTGGCCTCAGGAGATAGGTCTCTCTTTCGGTCACTCAAAGTCCCTCATGGAGGATAGGGGTGCTCTAGTGACCTCATCACCAGTCCATATGTGTATAATAATTCTGGGGTGATACTTACGTCACTAGCGAGTCGGTCATACTCATCCATGAGTTTCTCGTTATCTTGATTCATTCTCAGGACCTTACAGAGACGGTTAGCTGCATTCTCTGCCTGGAAAGACCAGATGAATAATACAAAATATCATGTACATGTAGATAAGCTTTGAAAAAAAAAATAAACAACTGAACTGTGAGCGCAAAATGCGAAAACTTGCGAGCGTGAAGCCTACTTATATACATTTATCTTTGGTTTTAAAAGCCCTACTTTGCAATTGGGGGCGCTTTTTGTTTGTTTTATCTTTATGCTTTTATTATTTTGATCTTAATTAAAAAGAAAAAGGGGGCGAATAAAACCCCCCAGAGAAATCACATCCCTGGTATTACAGTATGTATCACACACCCAAATCCCTGTCATTTGATTGCTGGAACATGCATCACAAGTGGAACTTTTTCTCATTGTTTTGGAGATATAAAACGTAGTCGACCCTACATTTTGTATATTTGCTATTGGATCCAACCAAAGCTGCGTTTCAACTTACCTGTTGCGCTCCAGCGAATGCGTGGTAATAGCATGAAACGTAAGTCATGATGGAGCGTTCGTCTGGCTTGGCCGTGTTGATAATATCTGTCATGTAAAACAACACAAACAAATAAATCACCAACTGACAAATCATACACCAGATTTAAAAAAAAGTGCTGTTTTTTTCCACATGTTTTTCATCTTGATTGAAAAACAAATTTCCATTTTCAATTATTTTCACTGCCACCAACTTCAGGGATGAGATTTGACGAAAATGAAAACTGCGGGCCTAGATTCCCCCTTCATTCTAGACCTGGAACCTCCAAGATGTTACAATTCACGAGGTTCAAAGTCTCTGCGCATCACCAGAAACACAAGTTTGTACATAACGTGGACTATGTCTTTCTCCTTTTGGTGAATTCTTTACTTTTTTCAAGAAAACTTAAAGATTTTGAGAAAATCCTGACATCAGGAAATATCCTGAGAAATCACAAACCTGCGACATTAAAAAAATAACAATAAAAATTTTGGAAATTGGATAGTCGAAAATACTGTTGTGTTTCCCAAATCAAAAAGTAACACCCCTTGAAGTATAAAAATAGAATCTCTTCAAGCCAACCCTAACCTTGGGGATCCAACATCTTGGGAATGTCCAGGTGCTTCTCTGCCACTTCGAAGGCAAGTTCCAAATTCTTCTGGGGGTCATCCTGTTTGCAAAAAAAAGGCAAGGTAAGAAAAACACCCAGAAAATACAAAAGGCTGACAATCAGAGTGTAAATGTCTACCAACTGCCGGTCAGTTTTGACAACTCCCAAAAATCCCTTAAAAAACTTACTGGTCCTTCATTATAATAATTAATATAGTCTCATTTAGTGCACGTATCTACTAATAAGGTACTCAAGCCACTTGAACAAAAAGAAACGTTTTAAGACATGTTTTTGAATTAATTAAAACAAAGTTAACAGCCCAATTTATGTAGCACCTAATAAGGGTTTACAAGGTGCTTTGTTCTTGTTACGTGCATTGCATAACACACAGGATCTACAGTTTTTTTTAAATTTTTTACTTTTTAATTTTAAGTGAGCCATCTTCACTGTTCCTTCCTTCCTTCATTAATGGAATCAAATCAAGTCTGGCAGGAAAGAATAGTCTGTCCCATCAAAAGGTAATGACAAACCAATATGTCTCAATATGTCTGACGTTTCCTCTTCAAGTTGTAGGCAAAAACGCGATCGCTTTTTTACATCCATAGAAAACTTCAATTGAAAGGGTACCAGTGTTCTGTAGGACGTAGGCACCAGTGTTGGTTAGGCACCAGTGTTCCATGGCTTTAGGCACAAGTGTTCCATAGGACCTACATGTTGTTACTAGTGTTCCCTAGTCCCTAGGCACCATATGGAAGGATATTGAAGGACCGAGGCAGTACTGATCAAACAAAACACTTCTTGGTTGTTTTTTGAATGACTCAGGCAGCAGAGACCCTACATAAACTTAATACTGGTTGATTTTGGAAGATTGAGGCAGCAGAGATCCCAAATAATAAAGCCATATCGGTTGACTTGCAGTACAGATCTTGCAAAAACTACCCTCGAGGGGGACTGATGGAAATTGATAGAGCACTGAAGGCGCAAGCTGGAAATTTTTTTACATGGGCGCCATTTCAGCAAGCAAATGGTTGTCTGCACTATGATCTATAGTTGCATTAAAAGAGTTGCTAGCTGAAATGGTGTTCCATGCACATTTCATATTTCAGCCGAAGTTTGCCATCTTGTGACTCCATTTCATCTTTTTTTTACACGGCCATACTAAACTGAATACAGTTAGACATGTCCCAAGAACAGAAACTAATGACAGGGGACAGTTCCTCATTGACTTGATGCCTAGAGCAGATCGGCCACAGGCCTAACCAATACCAGGGGTTATGAGCGAGCAGCGCCTGCTGGGAAAACAAATGGGGCAACACGATCAATCACCCCTGGGAACGAGGTTGGGTACAATGTACTTACCTTACTTAGACTGTTGTAATCAAGAAGGTCAGGACGATGTCTATGGATAAGAGCACAGAATGCCAACCCATCCTTCCAGCTGATGAATAAGGGGGAAAAAAACCAAAACAGTTCAAATATTAAGCATTAGAAATAAATCACTCACAGATTTCCTCACTGTCTTATCTGACAAAATGGTGTTAAAAATAAAACATGAGAAATGCATGTAAAAAATGTTTAATAAATGTTGTTTCAAATTCCACCTGAGTAGATTGTGAATTTTTTCCCAGCAGGACCTAGTCTTGGCCCAAGACGTTGGCGATTGATAGTGAATGGTGTATGTACGGTCGTGGTAATTGTTAATGGTGCGCCCTCTCATGGCATGATTAAACCGACTTGACCAGCCCTCACCAACGTCTTAGGAATCCTGCAGCATAACTTTTTCTTTGTTTTCTCCCCAGCTTTTCCTGGTGAACCAATCAGGGAGCCATCGCAGAAATTAATTCAACTATATTATTATATGACCCAGGGTTATGTTTGTTAATCATTGTTAATAATGTAAATAAAATTCTGCGATCACGCGCTGATTGCTTCCCTAGGAAAGGCTGGGAGAAAACTAAGAATAAGTTAACCTAATCCTACAGGATTCCCAAGACGTTAGTAAGAGCTGGTCAAGTTGGCTAAATCATGCCATAAGAGGGCGTGCTATTACCAACTACTCCAAGTTGAGCGTACAAACACAATCCACTATCGATCACTGATGTCTTGGGCTAAGACTGTGCAGGGCCCAATTTCATAGAGCTGCTTAAGCAGAAAGTATTGCTCAATATTTTTCTGACAAGAAAAACTAAGCAGGATACCAGTTCAATTTTCACATGTAAAATGGTAATCTTATTCTGGTAAGCTTAACTTTGTGGTGCTAAGGAATTTTTTATGCTCTAGCAGCCCAATGAAATTGGGCACAAGACGCAGAAAATATTGAGTATGCAGCGTCTATCACCATTTGGTGCAAGAGTATAAAAGCTACCCTGGATACTATCTTGATTATATCGTTACATCAATGTGTGAGAAGTACTGTATACTCGGTAAATTCTGAATCTTGCGGGGAAAAGACTCCACAGGCTACCCGGGTTGGATTCAAACCTGGTGTTGTCAGATTTGGTGGAACTAATTTTAAAGACGTTCTGGTGTCATTTCTGTGAAAATCTCTAAAGTGTACTGGGCTATCAGTACGGCTTGGAGTTATCGATACATCTTGTAACATTACTAGCATTGTTCTTCAGTTATTGAACATAGCGACCATTTGAAAACTAAACTTTCTAACTATAAAAGGAAGCATTCCAGAAAATCAAATGCTGTTTAAAAAAAAAAAGCAAGCAAACCGAGTTTTAAAAATAGACTTTTCTTGTTTGTTATCCTACTAGAAAAACAAACTCAGATAGTTGGAATTCTTCTTGCAGGGATGAATGTGAAATGTTACTCGTGAAAGATAGTTCATGCTGCTGCTTGGTTAACCCTCCTACACTTGGTCCCATTTTCAAGTGAGTTGAACAACCATTTTAAAACCATTAAACTGTGTGGGTTTTGTAAGGTGGCACAGCTGTGTACTTAACAAACTGAGTACATGCGTGTACTGTGTAGGACGCATTAAAAAAAAAAAAGGCACACCACAGGCTGGCATTGTTAATGTAAGCTATCATTCAAAACCACAAGGGTTGATATTGAATGGCCATGATACATATAGTAGAAGGGTTAAAGAGGGTCTCCACGGTCAAATTCAGTTTTGTGACGAACTCATTTTCCAATAGATTGAGTCCTTATGAAGGTGGGGGGAAAAATTACAAGTCTCCAACCTCACATTAAAATGGTGTAAATTGCCACTGTGTTGGATACCCATCTAGTGCAAATTTTGTCACCATCTTAAAACATCCACAGACGTCGCACTTTAAAGGGTCTGTACAAGGAAATTATAGAGGAAATACTTCAGTTCATTCCTGAATGTTGATGATATTTAATCAAAAAGGCATTAATTGTGACCTTTTGAATGATGCGAAAATTCCTTCTTTGGAATGTACAGACCCATTTATTGTTGATATCCAATGACGCCATGTTTCAAAGTTTGCTCTGACAGAGTATAAAATAAAATGACATTTACGCCATTTTAACAAGTGGTAGACTTGTATTTTTGTCCACTTTTATGAGGACTCTATCTGTTGGAAAATAAGTGCATCAAAAACTTAATTTTGTCAAAAAAGATTTCAAGCTTTAAGCGGAAAAGAAATAAAGTGTGAGCAGTCTAGCCAGTAATGGCTTTGTGTTCAACTTGCATTTAATGCACAGTGTCGCATGCCAATCTTCGGTGACCCATAAAGTATTACTCAAAATGTGAATGAATTCATATCTGCAAAGTATCTAGCTCTTATCAGGTTTTACTCATGCAGGTCTAGAAAAAAATCATCTCACAAATAAACTTGATGATTAAGAAAGATTAGCCAAACAGATGCATTCTATCATCATCACATGCAAAGACAACAAGCAATTGCATCCTTGGAGAAGTGGGCTTTCAGAATTAGACTATCAATATGTGTAAGGACCACGTTTTTACCCACCCCATTTTAAGTTTCAAAACTTGACTTAAAAATAAATAAGTAAATGATATTCAAATTTTCACATATTTTTATTTGACTCACCCACCAACTTTTTCATGACAATTTGTATTGATTTATTTGTTCAAACATTGATACTGTAAAATTTGATTTGAACGTTTTTCCTAAATGTCAACTTTTGATCTCAGGTAGGCTTTTTAAAAAATGGATATGATAAATGAGCAAGAAACTGAAAGGTTAAACTAATGTAAATTTATTTTCGGCCTACACTTTACAGAGAATAATTCCAACACTAAATATTGATTATCTGTCACCGAAATTCAAATTGAAACGTATCTTAGATTGACCAACCTCCCCTTCCTTTTCGATCCCCCAAAAAACCAACAACAGCATCAAATAAATAACAGTGGTGTTAAAAGTGAGTAAACACACTGTCTGTGCTATGTGACCTTTGACATGTTAACACAGGCATAGCTTCTATTGCTGATGCACAAAGTGATAGCGTTTAATAGATTACTTTGTGCTGGAGTGTAGATATCTGGGGCAGATACACATTGGATTATTTACTCTCGGCAGTATGTACACATGTAGGACTGGGATAACGAAAAAATGCTGACGAAAATAAACCATTCTAAATCAGATGACACGGTGGTAATGGTAAATAGTGAATAGTGCAGTGACATTTCCGTACAATCAATTGTAGAAAACTGTGTCGTTTGGAATCTCAAAAATTAAACATTCCCTTTTTGTTTTTAACTTTAGTGTATTTTGTTGTTTCAAATCATTTTGCTAATACAGTGTACAGCCATTTATAAAACTGACGACGTTTGACTTTCAGTTCAATTTAAGTATGCCACCAAATTCAGAGTATTTCATACCTAAAAAGTTACATTTTCAACAATAGACTCCTTGCACATGAAGTCACAAGCCCAAACAGTGCCCCCCACTGAGGTCAATAAAGACCTACCATTGGCTGAGAGTTGTGGGTGGCAAGTTCTTTTCCATTATTCCAGTATTTTCCATTGTTTGACCAATGCAATGGGTCTACACAAGGGCAGAACCATTTGCTCAGTAATTTTCTTGGTGCCAGCCGCTTTGCTCTAAAAGCTATACTTCAACTGAATACAATCCTAGTTCCATTCTTAAAATTGTGTGCAGAACAACTTGCCCAAGCCCCACCCAGGTGAGGACACAACTGCTGAAACAGAGCTGTGCATAAAGAGAGTTGCGACAACTTGTGATTAGAAGCCATTTTTGGTCCAAAAAAAAACAAATGTGCGCACACAGGGTGCCAGAATAGACTGCACATTGTGTGGTGCTACATTAGGACCGAAAATGGTATCCAGCAACCATGTGACCAAAGAATCCTGGGGTTGATTTCACATAGATAGTCCTAACTTAGGGCTAGTCCAAGGAGTTATTAAAAACTTAAGGCTAGTCCTAAGTTAGGATGAGTAACTCGTCCTAACTCGGGATAAGACTAGTCTTAACTCTTTGTGAAATCCAGCCCTGGTTCCTCCATGTCGCAACTCTCTCAATACACAGTTCTGAGCGGAAGTAAACAGCGCCACCAAATGTTGGAGCCTTGTTCTGAGGATGACTAATGAAACTAGTTGTAACGTAAATTTAAACTTTTGGAGACAGAAAATCAACAAATTGGTTTAGAAATTATTTGGAATGTGGCCGAAGTTAACTTTACGTTTAATTATATTTTCTGTTTCATTATGATTGAAATAACCCTAGCTCACCTATCCTTTGATGTACCCAATCAATACACAACAAAATTCAGGAGGCCCTTACTTTTTTATTTACCCCTCCACTTCCAAGCTTCGTTGTAATTTATACTATTTTTTTGTTCTGTGCATGAGAACATTGATATCACCATAGCAATGGTCATTGGTTATGGTACAGTAATTGTTTCACACTACA
>CM021526.1:28848140-28859793 GCA_010994315.2 Pisaster ochraceus | reverse complement strand
CCCCCCCCCTCCAAAAACAATTCACTTTTTAATGTTATCCCCTGAGGAGATCATCCAATACAGAAACAATATACACACGTATCATGTAACTACAGTTGTATGCTCAATAGCTTGTTCAGACAACTAGCTGAAATAACATTCACAGCTCTGCATAGTGTACAATGCACATTAGATAGTGTTTAACCATCAGACATGTCGAAACAATGGAAGGGTTCAAGCCCCTGGAGCAGGGATGCATGTTTTCATATTTTGATTAGAACTATGCATTTTTTTAAAAACAGCTCTTTAGCAGATATGATTTACTGCGGTGAAAATCTAAGTCAAAGTGACCAATCGATTCTTTGTTCCTTTTTTAAACAGGTAGTAAGTAAAAGTACATGAAAGTAAAAGTAAACGTGCGATGAAAGAAACAGTTGCAATGGTTTCTGTTTCCATTTTAGCATTCTTTCAAGTCAGCTTAGAGTGAGAAGCGATGGAAAGTGTTAGGCATTGGGGATGAGAGGGTTAAAGGGTGTGGTCAAAGGGTGTGGTCAAAGGGTGTTGTTAAATGGTTAAGGGTCAAACACTTAAGGGGCACGGTTAATGGTTGATGGGTGTAAACGAGGGTGGATGAAAGGTTTAAGGCATGGTTGAGAGGCAACAGTTGAAAGGTGTTGATAAAGGGTGTGGATGATGGGCGTGGTGGGCATTGTAAATGGACATGTCAAATAGTTAAGGGTTTGGGTTGAAGGTTGTAAACAAAGGGTGGGGTCAAAAGGTTTGGAGTCTAGTTGAAAGGTAAAATTTGAAGGGTGTGGTGACAGGGTGTGATTGAAGGATTTGTGGGTAAGGTTGAAGGGTGTCGCCATAGAATGTGGTCAAAGATATGGAAGGGTGCATGTATCTAAATAAGGACAGGAACATAAAGAAGTCTTTAAAAAGTGTCATGTGCAATGAACACAATCAAAACATTATGACAGAATGAAGAGAAATGTACAAGGCTCGTGGGCTCCCAGCAGTCATTGAATTGTACTGATTCTTTTTCGTACGTAATGGTTTTTCAGTTGAAAGGTACATGTAAGGTGCAATAATGGAAACAGCCAATCTAAACCTTTCTTACAACTTGCCTGTAAAAAATTTCATGGTCCTAAACATGTTTCATCTTTCACCCCGTCATTCATATGTTGCATCCTTTTTCTAAAGCTCATTGACCAGAATCAAAATGAGACAGATACTATCTACACATTTGAACTGAACAAGCACTAAGAGATTGATCTCATTTGTCTTATTGGTAAGTATACATCAACAGAATTGAAAGTATTTATCAGACTCAAAGTCAACACTGGAATTATCTTACTTAATCAAGTTACACTTGGTGAGGTACATGAATAAATATTCCATTGAAAAAATACAAGAATTCCGGAGTTTACTGGCCTTACGCTAAAAATCACTGGCCTCTGACCTGCCGTCCAGTGTAATTTTTGAGTCCAAACAATAATGGAAGAACAAAGAGAAGTCCTCAATTTGTATGATTTGTGTGTGTGTGTGTGTGTAGAGTTTGGCGTCACTTGTTTTAAATGATTTCGGTTTGTTCTATCCCAATTCATTCAAAATTTTACCCAGTCAGTTTCCCTTGCGTTTTATTACTTGGTATCATTTGTTTTATTTACATTTTCGTGTACATTTTGAAATGTCATTTTTGTTTCACAGTCTCCGTTTCATCTCATGAAACCAACGCAAGGTTTCCACACAGCTACAACTGTCACATTTAATATCCAGCATTTCACTTTTTAATGATTTACTTGCAATGTGATATTCCCACTGTCTACCTGGGACATCGAACACACAAGGTCCGACCCCATGGGAGCTCGGGCACGCCTGAGGCCAGCCGAAGAATTGGAACTATTTTCGCCTTCAAAAGTCGTTCATTCCCCGCATTAACTGAATTCTTGCGGCTATCTATGAGATAAGACTGTGCATGGTGTGACACGGATGTGTCTCTGTACTGTCAATACACACTTGCATTCATCCGCTGACTGTTACTGCCAGCCAGTGCGTTTCAACACTACCTGATCAACAATGTACAGGGTACAGATTGTCATTTGATTGATTAACCATACATGTGAGGTTTCACTTCTGATACAAACGCGTTGGGAGATCTTTTTCTTACAAGCCTACAAAGAGGGGCTCCGAGGTCAAATTCAGTTTTGTGACCTACTCATTTTCCAATAGATAGAATCCTCATGAAAGTGTAGGGAAAAAAAGTTACAAACCTCACGTTAAAATGGTGTAAAATTTTATTTCATACTCTTTTAGAGTGAAATTTGAAACATGACGTCATTGGATATCAAAGAGGAATCAGTCAAAAGGTCAAATTCAATGCCATTTTGACTGAGTAACATCAAAACTCAGGAATAAACAAAAAATGTCCTGTAGAAAACTATTTGAAATGTGATGTCTTTGGATGATTCAGATGTTGACAAATTTTGCACTGGACTGCTGGAGGGGTATCAAATACAATGGTATTTTACACTATTAGGTTAGAAACTTCTCACCCCCCTTTCATAAAGACTCTATCTATCGGAAAATGAGTGAACCACAAAACTTAATTCAATCTTGGAGCCCCTCTTTAAAAGGCAGGGTATACCTTTGGTAATTACTCAAAAAATTAATGACCATAAAAACTTACTAAGTAAGAAGCACTGCATAATGTATGACATTTTGAGAAAACATTCCGTTCAAAGGAATGTGGTTTTAGAGAGAGTGATTCAAAAACATTTCTGAGAAACGTTTCTTGGACCGTGTATTCCAATAACAGATTGTTTTTCCTGCTTGGACCTAACCCCTCCAGATTTTTGGCAATATCTAAAAAACACTAACAACTTTTGAAATGAAATTTGCACATGTTAGTTTTATGAAATTTATCTACATTTATATAGGATAAAAACAACCGAACGGTTCCAAAAACCAAAGGTATACTTTGCCTTTAACCAAATGTGCGTCAGTAGCACTCAAACCTCGGAAATACTACATGGACATCTAATTTGATGCCAAAGAATATTGTCATTCGTTTCATCCGAGTTATCAATCAAAAACTAAAAAACCTCTCAGCCCTGCTTTAGTATTGAAAGCCAATGTAACGAGAGAAGAAAAAAAAAAAAAAATTAATCATTTCAAAATCATAACTGAACTGGAACGAGGCGAGTTGAAGATGAGGTTAAATGAAGTGACTGGTAAATGTCAGAAGATGTAAAGAAGCCAAGCTACTCCAGATGAAAAAAAAGAAGCCCTAACCAAAAAACTAAAAATAAATTGAGGCTATAAAATATCCTCCTACAATCGTATGACACGAATTACGATGATACAAATATTTCATCAAGCCCCATTCTTCCTTGGCATTCCAAAACGAGAGCACCAATATTCCCTGAAATTCCTATTTCAAATGATTCTGAATAACTATGTCCTACAGTATTTTAGGTGTCCTTTTTTTTTTCAAGCGTTTAAAAACTACATCTGTTTCCTACTGTAAAGTCATGTGGCATAATTATTACCTAATGTTTTTATCTAAAGTTTTGTAACTCAATACTTGGGTGAGAGTCAATGCTGGCAAGAAATTCTTAAACTGACGGCATTTCCACACGGGGTTTAGATTTCACAGAGCTTTCAGGAACAGTGTCCTTAGCAATTGAGAAGTAGATCTAAGAGGATTTCTTTAAATGTGGAAAAATTTACAGCTGATTTTCTTCACCAGGCTTACATAAAAATTCAGATACAAGTCTAAAAATTGTCATCCCTGTAGAGTCCGGCTGTCTGATTGCTACATTGTTTTTTATCTTGTGTATGTACTGTCCGTACTGTTTTATGATCTTGGCCATTTTAAATTATTTAATTGACTCTCTGACCTGCACATGTGTAGCATCTATAAAAACCAATAGATAAAACATATAGACACTCTCACCATAAGCCTTTATGATGGTGCCACATCTTGTTTTTTTGACCTTTCAAATCAATGTAAACCCAAACCACGGTTGGAAGGGCGTAATAGCCTGGTACCTTTCCAGTAGAATGGGAATCAGTATTGCTATTTCACACGAGGAGCATGACTAACTATGGCGGCAGCGTGATAATGGTTCATCCCCTGTATACATTTTGTACTTGTACATGTCAATTTATAGCTTTTAACTTCTGTCATTGTTTAATGTCTATATGTGTGTTGGTGGAGAAGCTTACTTTTGCATACGTGTACAGTGTTACGTTGTAGATGTTTGACCATGGAGGTAGAAATACAGGTTTTCATTCAATATCTTATAAAAAATAAATAAATAAATAAATACAAAATGTTCACAAGTTGACTTTGAGTCTAATAAATATCTTTCAATTCTGTTGAGTATCAAAGTTTACTTCAATCCACAAGAGAAATGAGATCAATCGTCTATTCTATTTTGTTGTCATTTTGATTCTGGTTTTCTCATGTCTTTTCTCAATTTGAACCTGGTCTTGTGAAACAAACTCTGCTCAAGTAAACATTCTAATCTATAAGCTCGCTGTCTTGTGGATTTTCCCCAAAAAAATTCAAGCCCTGCTGACTGCTAATTATGCTGGGGAGCCCAATCACAGACCTGATACTTCGTTCTGGTGAGGGCAAGGCCATTTTTCTTTTATAACTGCACCTCTGTGAGGGTACCTTTAAGAGGGCACCAAGGCAATGACCAGAAACATGGAGACAAGTAGCCTTTATGTGAAATAAGCTAATTTCATTCGGGCACGCGTACAGACACTATTGGTTGGCAAACGCACAAAGGTGTGGGTGTCATGCTACTGTTATACAAAAGGGCACGATGTTCCCGCAATCTGCCAACTAGTAGTGTTAGTGCGCATGTATGTTACGCAATTAACGTATTTCTAGGGAAGGGTTCATTGCATCTGTTGTCTTCGTGAAGTATCAGGAATGCTTGCACAAACGAGCCAATTCTAGCAAAGATTACCCTCAAACTACTGTGATCCCCACAGTCTGCTGCTTTGTGTCGACACACGTAAACATTCAGGTAGATGTAAAATGACTAGCATTGGCAATGCTGGATGGCTGCCTTCTTAAATTGAAATCAGATGTCCGATTTTGTGTTGACATAATCGACGGTACTGATATTGTTTCTTTATTTGAATCAAGGTAACATTAGCTTGTCTGCTCATGGTTCGCATATGCTAAGAAGCAAACCATAACAGCAACGCTTTCTCTTGGGCTACAAAAAGCATTGTTTTGAAAAGCATATGGTTGGATAGATATTTTAAAAGTAGAATACAATGATTCACATTAAATATCCCTTCAAATTGGGTGGTTTTTGTATTATTTTATGACAGAACATGGTCTGCTATTTTGTACCAAATAATTTCACATGCAAGTTTTTAAATTTCATTACTCATCAATTACAAAACACTGTAGGTGTTTTTTGTGCATGAACAACTCTTACAAAGGATATGGAGTAATTCAAAAACAGCGATATTTTGAGAGATTTGAAGGCAATGTGCCACTTTAAGTACTGAGGGGGAGTGATGGATGCACAACTTTGCTGTAAGATCACAGTAATTTAAGTTAAGTACAGACATTTTGTACACAGTCTACTGTTTCAATGGACATGACTGAAGGAGTGAGGGTGGGTGGATGGGTGCGAGGAATGGACTGGGACAGTGAACAATATGATATCACCTCGTGTGGAAGTTCTGGACTCGGACATTGTTGTAAGGGGCCGTCTTCCTCTGACACCACAAAAGTAGCCCTTCCTTGGCCGTGGATTCTGTGGTTGGACAAGATAACGAACCAAAAAGGCCATGCCGAAAAGATTACATGCAACGCACCACCATGCTCAGTTAATGCCCAGCTAAAGACCCCTTGCATTGGCCGCCCATCTTTGATGACACACAAAGGAAACGTGCACACGTACAACTCTCGGCCAATGATAGCTCTTCATGTGTGCACATTTCATTAGCGATGGCGGCCAATGCAAGGGGTCAAAGCAAGAATTTTTCAAAGTCCGCCCTGGTGGGCAGACACATTACCTTGTGTCAAAGTTGTTGACCCTTACATTCTTATAGGGTTCTGTTTTGCGTTGACACCACAGCAACAGACCTTCCTTAGCGGTCATTTCTGTACATTTCACCCAACGCCGGAAAAGGAGGAAAGTTTACTTCATGCACATGTTAGTTATAAATCCTCATGCCCGTTTAAAGTATTCCAACACTAACAAAAATTACTCTAAAATGGAAAAAAACTGCTTGATTAGAATTTACGGACTCCATCGCAGGTCACGGATGCTGTTATTAGATCGTCAGTAGGAACACTTCATACACACTGTCTAGGAAATCTACACAAAAATCAAAAATCAGTTGATAATGTGAGTGAAACCCATGGGTGGCTTTGGGCATGCTCTCTTTCACTCTGCGTTACCTAAGATGGAAGTTGGAGACGTTGACATTGCGGTAGGGAGCAGTCTTGCGCTTGCACCACAACAGAAGGCCGTCCTTGGAAGAATGGGCTGAAACAGGCGTACCATCATTAACATAGTCACAAATGAAATACAGTTCGTTTTGTTTTTTTCTTGTAAGTGTGACCAAGGTTCTCCCCAGGACCTTTCAAAACTGCGAGGCAATCTGGACCGAAACTTTGGCCTAAGTATGCTGAAATGAAACGAGGTCCTTGGAATGTTTTCTACTTGGTGTTTAATCTTAGTTTTATAAGCCCTACTGTGCAATCTGGGGACATTCTAATTAGTTTTATCTTGATGAATTTCCTGAATTTGATTTGCGTATCAGTCTGCAATTCGTGCATATCGGCCCAATACGTTAGCTTGTGCATGGGGGAGTCCGGGAGAACCCTAGTGACAATCAGCAACCAACATTTAGCTCATACAACAATAATTCTAAAAACAAAGAATGGGGAAAAACAAGTTGTTAATATTTTGTGTGGAGGGCTGTCTTCACTACATGTAGTACCTGCACACACACAAAAAAACCTCTCATGTTATCGTTCTACACACATATAAATGGACATGCGTGGTTCTTGTTTTTTACATTCCGATCAGTATAAATCAAGCTTTGTTATGACAACATGAAAACTGAAAAGAAAATGGAATCTCATTATTTGTAAAAGGAGTTACGGCAAATTGTGGGAGTGGAATGAGTTAATGATTGGTTGAAGCTCTTAATGGTTTAAAAGAGGAAATTAAGATTTCGCCTTCATAGCCCAATGTCATTTCTTCCCGATGTCAAGCTTACTTCTTGACACTGGTTCACCACTCTAATAACAATTTACAATGCATTGGATTGTACACTCAACAGTGCACAAACTTACAATTTTTAACATCGTGAAATCCTCCAAAAATCATGGTAAAATACCATGAACTGCTTTGCAGGAGGTTGTAATCATACTAGTGAAAGTCATAAGTGCAATTATTTTCAGTTCCCGAAGGATGCAGGTTACAAAACACGAGTTTCACGGAAACATTGAAAGTATAGCTTTTAGCCGTACATTGAGATCACAGCCATGGTTCATCGTTGTTTGTGTGTACCAAATGGTGTGAACCAGTAGCCATGTAGCTATGGATGCAGTTCCATGACCTAGGGATGGCGTCATGACTACTGTGGCAAATTATCATTATAATTTATCATGTCAAGCTTCTTAGTTTAAGAAGTAAGTTTGACATCGGGAAGAAATTATATCGGGCTATGAAGGTGAACTATTAAAAAAAAAAAACTACAGTTCTCCAAATTTGTTCAACCAATCCCACCCAGCTTCCTTGCAGGCCTGGATTTTTTATTTTTTATTTTTTGAGGGCAAGTCTATTTTTATCTTGCAAAGGGCACTTTCACTTTAATTGGAAAATCTTGAAGTCTATGGGAAACTGGCCAAAAGCAGGGCCAACAGAGGCCCCGGCCTCTGTGGCCTTCGCATAATTCCAGGCCTGTTCTTGTCAACATTTTCCAATAAGTTGAGAAACCATGAACTGCGCATAAACAGTACAGTTTTAGCACTCATCACATGATACCAAAACCATAGTGGATAATATTGAACGGTTATTTCCTCTCAACTTTACCAAATGCTAGGTACCAAACCTCAAATAGATTAAGAGAAATGAAAGTCTGAAATGACCTGTAGTAACAGTTGGATTTAACTTGTTTCAAGAAACGTAAGTGATAGTGATACAGTGAGTGGGTAGTTGTACAACGATCAATTTGCAGTGGCGTCGATGTCGGAGGGCAACTGATTACTAGCATTTATTAGTTTCTCACTGTACTTGAGTTTCAATTCAGCTTGTTATCCTTGATGGATTTATTACCACGCTTTGAATGCAGTCCCATGGTTTAGGATTGGTTGTATAAGGCAAGTCAATCCGCCCAGTAATCGGCCATCCAGAACCACAGCGACGCGATCTCAAGTCAAACTGCAATGAGCGACATCCACTGGGGGCTGACCTCCAACCAGCATTTACAGACACTAGATACCAATGAGGCTGGGGATACAGTGTGTACATGATACAATACAGGCATGCCAACCATGCAATGGATATAATAAACCTACAGGTAAGTTATAGATACCATGGCATACAGGATGGTCTTCATACAGAGCTCACACACACACACACATTGTATACTGTACGTACGTCAAACATGCAAGAATTCATCAGATTAATACTAGAAAACCAACCCCTTTTTCTACAAATACTTAGATTAAAATGAGTAGAAATGGTGTGGAATGAGACATTATTACAGGGAGACTTTCATCATGATCACAGCAGGCCTGTGGCTGTACATGTACTGTACATTATGTGTAATTATGAACTCTCAGCCAATACGGTTTGTTTCTGGACTTATTTCTCAGCGACGTCCCCATTGGTTTTGTGCACAAAAATCAAACCAAGGACGTCCTCGGTACACCTTTTCCCCGTAGCCCTTTTGTAGTGGTTATGTTAGAGTTCATAATTCCTGTACAGCCACACGCCTGCTATGATCATGACGACAGTCCCCTGTGTAAGTTTACAAGTAAACTTTAATTAGATTATATGAAACACTGCACAATCTTTATTAGACTGTTACTGAAAAAAGTAGTGATATTACAATGCAGATTCCAAAACAAAATGGCTTCTATGTAACAAGGCAATACATTGCACAAAACACCAACAATAAAAACTTAATATTAAAAAAAGCATTTTGCAAAAACAGTTTAACTACGGTTATGAAATATTAATCCCTCATTAAAAGTTCAAAATTGGTAAAAAGAGAAAGGTTTTTTAAAGGCAGGGTATACCTTTGGTAATCACTCAAAAATTAATGACCGTAAAAACTTATTTGGTAGGAAGCACTGCAGCTGTTCATGAGAAATGATTCCCTTCAAAGGAATGTGGTTTTAGGGAGACAGAGAGATCAAAACACATTTCAATCTGAGAAATGTGTGCATGAAACATTTCTCAGATTGTGTATTCCAGCAGTAATATAGATTATTCTTCCTGCCTGGAAATAACCGCTTCAGATTTTCAGGGATATCTAAAAAATGCTACCACCTTCTGAAATGAAATTTTCTTGCATAGATAGGATAAAGACACCGAACGGATTCAAGAGCCAAAGGTATACTTTGCCCTTGTCTTCAAATAAACAAAGCATTAATGCTGCATTACTGAAGTTCCACGTATGTATCTATTGATGTCCAAATGCCAAATATAATATGTAAGTCTGTTCCCAGACGCATTTGTCATGTTTGTACCCATTTTTCAGCTTCTCTCCCCCTTATGAATGATTTCAACTTAAACTGTTTCTATTTTTGGGTGTGTATAAATTACCTTCCACAGAAATGTCTTGGATGGCGAAGCGCAGGATAATGGTCCAGATCATACCCAGCGTCATCTTCAAGTTGCTGTCAACAATTTCTATAAAAGACAAAACAATAAAAGTGTTTTAAAGCAAAATTATCCACGAAATGAGGTTAATGTTTAAAGATGCTAGGTCAGTATTTTGTATCAATTTGACCCCAAATTTTAGATTTTAATGTTAAATATCTATTCCTATAGATCTAAGAAAATGATAAGCTTTCATTTAAGGTATTGCAAAAAAAACAAACCCTGCCAATGATTAGTTATAGTTATTTTAAAACTAACAATGAGCTATTGTAGAGAACCCAAGTTAACTTCAAATCTAGCTTGAGGAAACAAGAACGTGGTTGGGATTTTCAAAACTCTTTCACAGTTTCAAAACTGAGACCAAAAATTGCAAGGTGTCCTTGAAATGTTCTGGTTATAATTGTGTCCTTATAAATGATCTGATTTACCTTTTTCTAGAGTTGGTGATACTAGGTTTTCTCTCCTAGCCCTAACTCTAAGAAGTTTATTATAGGCGTACAAATATTTATGAAGGTTAACAGCAGGCCTGTAATTTCATCTTTGAGAGGGCTAGGCCATTTTCATTTTGCAAAAAGCCCTTCCATTGGAAAATCTTGAATTCTATGGAAAACTTTTGGTGGGGCACCAAGGCCAATAAGAGAAATATAATAGGGAAAACTTTCCATAATCAGAGAGATTTTCAAAATTATTCACCAGAATATGGAAAGATTAGTTTATTTTCAGGGACCTTTCGGCAGAATCAGGGAGAGTTTGCAGCTCTGGTACGTGTATTTCAGAATTTGTCTTGATGGTGTCCGAGCATCAAGCAAAACCCACCTTCTGCCCCAATGCTGACCAGCCGGACTCCTTTACTCTGGATGTAATCCAAGGCCTTCTGCACGTTGGAGATCTTGTGCACCCTCATCTTTCCCTTCTCAGGCTTCTGAAGTCTCTCCCCGGAGATGACCTCCAGGAGGTTGATCAGCTTCAGCCCATTGCAGAAGTCTTTGGAAATCTCCTCGATCTGCGTTCCTGACTTCCGAAGATGGGAGTTGCACCACGCTGTGAATGTCTGAGGATGCCACAGAGAGAGACAAGCGTTAATGTCAGTATGCCTGTGAAGTTCACGAGGACAGAATACAGTGCAAAGCAGTACAAGTAAAGCACACAGTGTAGACACCGTGGGGTTCACACTTGTTTAAGCATCTGCTCAACTCATTCTAATATACACAGTGTAAACTGAAGACTAAAAAGGGTCTCACTCTATGGAGTGGAGCTAGAGCCATTTTCAGACCATCATTTTTAAAAGAGTGTGAATGAAATAATTTAGTTATTTATCATTTCATATAGTATCATTTCATTCTACCGTTTCACTCTATCTTTCATTCTCTCATTTCATCCTATCATACATTATCATTCTATCATTTAACTCAATCATTTAATTTTATCATTTCGTTCCACAATTTTGTTCTATCATTCTGTAATGTACACTGTACATGAACAATGTACAATGTGAATGTAAATATCTTCATATCTAGACTGCATAGCTCTAAGCACTCTTGATAGTCAATCATCAAACGTTAGAAGAAATATGGCAAGAATTGTCCCAGGGCAGTCTTTTATGAGAGCCAGGCATGAAGTTATGTGCCTGTAGGGTTTTTCTATTAAAGGGTATACATGTGCAACACAAAATAGTTTGTGGCCAAGGGAAAGTCTATTGTAATGAACATCACAGTATAGTAGTTATAAGGCGTGTCGTGGCCGAGCGGTTAAGAGCACAGGACTCAAGCTCTGGTAATTCTGATCAACAG
>CM021526.1:28735008-28752036 GCA_010994315.2 Pisaster ochraceus | reverse complement strand
TGACTGCAGGTCTTGTAGCTCAGAACTTTCACTGGACTGGGAATGTTTTTTATATAAAACCATGATATTTTGTTAATCATTTTGCAGGAAGTAATGAGCCTTGAAAACACTGATATGTGGAAGAAGATGGCACCATCTGCTAAAGGATGCGTCAAGATGTATACATTGATGGCAGACTCACAATCGGATCTCATGATGTGATGACACAGTCATGACCTACAAACTAGCTGCACTCAGTCCAAGCATCTCTCACTCCAACGATTTCGATTCTTCTTTCAAATTTGTTGCTTGTACACATATTTTAGTTTTATATTGTCATTGGGTTTAACTTTATATAATTCATTCTTAAAGGTGCAATTACATTTGTTGAGATGACAAGAACTGTACATAGAAAGAGAACTTTATTTTTGTAGAACAAGGCTCGTGTGCTTGTTTCTTTTTTGGCCAAGTACTAGTACTTAATACGCATTTAAAAATTGTGTACGTTTAACCCTCCTACTCAGTGGTAGCAAACTATTTAAAACCATTCAACTGCCTGGGTTGTGTATGGTGGCATAAATTTGCGTAAACCTAACTTTGTACATGTGTGTTGGCGTGTAGATGCACTCGCCACATGATTCCATGTTGCAGGGTGGAGTAGCTTATCCAGCATTCCAAACCACAGTGGATGGTACTGCTTGGTCAGATAGTAGGAGGGTTGACTGTTAACTGTGCGAATGCATTCACTGCATGATATCCTATTCAGACTGGCATGTCATTCAAAACCACAGTGGATGAGATTGATTTGTCAGACCAGGCCTAATACTCCATGGAGACAACAGAGGCAATTGGGACGCTGCCTTGCTTATTGCCTTGGTGCCCCCTGAAACGTTCCAATAGAAATTTACAATTTCCTCATAGAGGTGCCCTTTACAAAAGAGAAAACACCTTGGTGCCCTTGCCCCTTCAAGATTGAAGCATCAGGCCTGTCAGACAGTAGGAGGGTCGCGTTGTTTACATTGTAGATTTGCTACCAGTAGGAGGGTTAATATTTGTGAAGTTTCTGATGATATCAGTTTGGAAAAACTGAAAGTCAAGTGCCTTACTAATAGAGTCTGCCAAATAAACTGAGTTTGCTTTGTAATGTTTTTATTGTTTGGATTCCAGAGGTAGGATGTGATTCAGTAATTGTCTTTTTCTTAATTATAAAGAATATAGTCAGTTGACGTTTGTTGTGACACCATGTGTATAAATTTCTTTTGGAGTAGTGTTGGGTTTAAGAAGAACCGGTGGTTTGACATCTCAACGTTAGCTTTGTGTAGGCTGAAGCTGGAACTGAAACAATAACTGATACCCACCGGGAGTGGGTAGGGAGTGTGTTCTCACTGAACTGAATCAGTTGGTACCAAGCACACAGGGAAGGAGAGTAGGGAGCCTAGAGGTGACTGATGGTATTAGAAGGCCCAGGTCTAAGGAGTAGGGGATAGTGACCGTGGATATTGGAGATCTCACCTTTCAAAGTTTCAAATCCTACTTAAGAGTATAATCTACTTGCTGCAAACTGCATCACTTCATGTTTTTGTGTGTGACAATTTGATGGTGAGAAATTCATTTGAATGTTAGATAGCCGTATTTTTCTTAAGTCAAGGAACCTTCCTGTCAGAGACTGAAGGAAAAAAACAAAAACAGGCGAAAACCTGTCAATTAGTAGTTGGAACTAAACAACATGCTACTGATCCATTTCACAATGTGCAGTGCTCTTTTATGCACAGATCCTGTCTGTCATTTTTTATATCTTTATGGTTTTATAGCAATTTTTTTTATAGTGACTTATAATAAATTATATTTAAGACAAATTCACTAATATAAAATTACATGCCACATTCTTGATGGTATAAATAACATGGAATCAAAGTACAATTATAGAGTCATGTTGTTTTCAGTCATTTTGTTGTTTTAAATTGTTTTTCTTTGCTTCTAAAATGTAAAGTTTTGTTCTAGGGTTTCACCAAGTTGAATAGTGACCTCAATCGGTAAATTTCCATTTTTGTTGTTGTTTACCTGTGAAACATTGTAGGAATTGGTCCGAATTTGCCAGAACATGAAAACAATATTCATGTATGTACAATAATAACATTGAGCCCTGATTATTTTAAGGAGGATTTACTTTTGTCATAAACAGGTTGGTAAATTACTGCAGCATCAAACATGAACAAGGGGAATAACGGCTTCTTTATAATGTATTTAGCAATTGAAACTTTTCGAGTAAATACAAAAAGTATTTTAAAAATCCCGATGCGACCAGGCTCCGCACCACAGAGTTTGGCCACGCCCTAATAAGTGCCCATTTGTCTGCTGGAATAGTTGTTTGTGTTTTTTTGTTCTGTTTTTTTTGTGTGTTTTTTAGCAAAAGTAATAGCACAACAAAACAACACTTAAATCCCAAAAGTAAACAGGTGTTTTTAGTACTATTTTTTACGCTTGAATTGCATGAGTCAATTGTTCCATTTTATTTGAAGATTGCAGGTAATTCAGTGAGAAAAAAGTGCGAGGTGTTGTTGAATTGTAGCTCTTGTAACAAGACGAAAAGTATATGTTATCAATATTATTAATTACAAAAACAAACAAACAAACAATTATTTTCATCGATTGCACGCTTATCAACACCACGGCGACTCGCGCATCATATCGTGTGCCGCGAATTTTAATTATTCATAACTTGTCAATCATTTTGTGACGTCACACATGAAACCTCCTAATAAGGCGAGTACTTCCCGCCCTCTTTACTCTCGATAGCCACTTCTGGGCTAAAATACCCCACCAAAAACTTCATAACTTTGCAATTAAACGACCTATTGTATTGCAACTTTGCAGGTATGTTTCGGGGAATATGTTTGAGACGACTGCCAAATTTCTTGTACCCCTTGTTTCTCTGTGCGGAGCAATTAAATGTTTTATCTACCCTACCCCAAACTCGATTGGGAGGTGGAATGCGTCATTGCACTTGCATAAAATATGAACGTTGGCGCTACTCACACGACGAGGGGGAGAAGTTGTTTTCACAGTGGCCAGAATTTCACATTTTTTTCAGGCAAGTCACCTATCATCCATGTCTTAAAACTAAGCAATCAGTATATTTACTTATTCGTGACATGACTGGTGGACATTATGTGTTCTGTGTAACTTGAGATATAGTGTTTTGGGTCATTCATAAAAAGTATGTTTTCCCGGTCATTGTTTGTTTGCAGGTATTCCGTGTGAGTTGCAGATGGTCAGCGCATGAACGATGCCTCTGCTTCGGCGCCGAGAATTCAAACCGCTAAAACCTCCGCCAGATTTACGTCCAAATGAGGAGGTTTTCGTCTGCAGACTCACCAATGAGTTATTCAGGGATTATAAGTAAGTCTTCAAGATACTTAATACACATTTCACACGTGTTTTCATTAGTTTGTAATCCCGTTACGTGAGGTTGAATACATGGTGGACCAATGTGTGTACAGTTCTCAAAATTGCGCCATTTTTGTTCAGCTGGAGCAGCAGGCCATGGGCCGACCTAAGGCTCAAGCTCGACCGCATACACACGGGGTACACACACACCGTGTGTGGGGTGCCGGGGGTTTGGACCGAACAGGTACAAACGTTCAAAGGGGTTTTGTTACATGGTTTTGCTTGGCATTGTGTAGTAAAGGCATAGCTTGCTTAGTAAAAGCAAGAAGATCATAAATAAAGGAGTGTTTGGTTCTTGCTCTGTGTGGTTAGAACTTAGATCACCCAGGCAGCAGGTGTGTTTCTGGGGTCTTGGTCATGTTGGTTGGGGGTACTCTTGGACTTGGTCGGTGTGTTTCCTTCCTCCATGGTTGGTGCATGGTGGAAGGCCATGGATGGTTGGTGGTGGAAGAAGCAGAACCATTTCTACCACAAAACCATGGCAGGGTCATGTTTGAATTTTACTTTGGGGTGTGGGGGTGATGATGGGTTGTTTATTTATATGAATCGTAGATTAGTTTAGTTACAGTCATAAAACAGGCCCACGATAATCTTGCTTTAGCTGTGCTTGTGCCCTTTTTTAGGTTTGAGCAACCATACCAAAATAATTGGTATTGGCATTTGATATTTTGTCATCTGTTGTTTTGAAAATGATTTGTGTACAGCCTACTACAGGCTGTTTGAACCGAAGGAGATGTAAAAGATGCCAGACCCCACTTTTTTGCTCATTTTTAATTGCTAAAAAAACAAATGTATTAAATCGCTTTGTTTTTGGTCACAATGAATAAATGAATGACTTAAAAATGACTGTCATGTACTCATAATTAACTCTTACCAAGGAATTAACCCTCTTGATTCAATGCAGGAGTGACCCTTTGGACTGTTTAAAATACGAGTGTTGATTTTTATATGATTTTGATAGATTAAAATAATGGAAATTTAGTTCCATTTGTTCTGATTGTTATTTTGAACACTGTTTTACAAGAAAGAAATCTGATATTAGACTTCTGGAATTATTTGCAAACCTGACAACTGGGGTAGGTCCCAAATTTAGGAAAAGCAAAAGGAAGAATGGAACAGATTTGTTTTGTCATTTACCCACGGTGTTAAACATCTACGCTTGGTTCAGCAGAAATAAGTGTACACCCTGTTGACCTTTATTTTGCTGGGGCCATTGTGATTTTCCTCTATTCTACCCAATGATACCAAATCTATACAAATCAAGGTTTTAAGGAAAATGATAGTCTGGTCCCTTTCATGAGATGAGGACTAAAACACTCACTGTCACTGTTGTATGCCAGATCCCAGACGCAGATGACCACTTCCCGATAAAGGTCTGGTCACCGACCCAATTCAAGGTGCTAGCTCACAACAACAAAATCTTGGTTACGCCATCGAAGGAGTCATTGTCACTGTGTGCAGGGAACCTTTTGGGTGACCTGTGCGCGATAAGATGCATATTGTTACAACTTGGGCATAGAATAGCTGCGTGTGACGTCAGTGGTTACAAGAGACCTTTATCATGCTGTGGTCCTATATTTCTGGCACCCTGCATACAATAGTGACAATTGCAGTTCTAATTCTCGCATCAGGAAATGAACCAGACTATCTTTTACTTCCAGCCCCAGTTTGGTTACATTGGGTCAAATAGAAAAAAGAAAGAAAGCTATACCATAATTAAGCTCAATCAATACAGTTACTCTTTTGTCAATGCGTAGGGTATTTTTTAGAAAAACAAATCATTCTTAATCTTGTGAAATTCTCAGGAGTTGACACTCCAGAAATCAGTTGCCCTCAATAAACTTTGTGTTACAAATCCAGCTCGCAGAGAGCATTTTGTATTTCAAAAATTTGTTTTCATGTGTTTCTGAATATACATGATTCGATCTCGTAGTTGAAGTAATTCATACAACGTATTTCTTTGTGTCTGCAGTGAGTTCTTCAAACGGACAATTCTTTGCAACAGCCTAGTATGGAGTTGCAGCCTGACAGGCAAGCCTGGCCTGACGTACCAGGAAGCGATAGAGAGCGAAGTCAAGGCCAAACGCTACTTGGCAAGTTTCCCTGTGTACCTGGAGGCACCCATACTGTACCTTGTTACCCTCACCCAGAGAGGGCGCCTAGCTGATCTGTGTGACGATGTGTTTGTCTTCTCAAGGGACCGCTACTTCATTGGAGAGATTGTGGATGTGTCTCATAAGGGAACAAGGTAGGTCTTGGAAGAAAACTTTGCTTTCTCATAAAAAAAATAGTGTAAACTGATGAATATTTTCTGTAAAAACCCTTTGGGGCACGACTGTGTAGAAGAACCTCCACTTCATGAATATTCACGATTGTGTGACCTTCGACATAGTCCAATGTCACTGCCAGCTAGATTCTCCTTCATTGCCATTGGTTAAATAACGATAGGTTCGCTCAAGGTTCGCTAAGTTCGTTGACCCCTTATTTTGCTTGGGAAGCTTGCACATGCACTGGTACCACTGCACAGGGATAGTGCCTTTGTTGATGTGCTGGGTGTCATGGGACAAATGACAATGGTGTGACCATAATCATACAGGGTGGCCCTTTCATATGCACAGTATATCACCCAAGTATTATGCCTGTGGTTTTTTTTCTACAGGACTTGGAGAAAGCACTCAGAAGGCCAATACAGAGCTTAATACACACATCAGTGTAGGAAAAAATGTAATAATATTCTTTATCCGCGATGCAATTCATAATAAAACCATGGATTGCAGTCTTAAGTTCAATCCCAAAAGGTAGCACATTGCAGTTGTCAAGTGGTACGATTTCGCGGCTTTGTAAAAACATATTTATTCTACTATCTGAGGATTTTATTTTCATTTCCTTTCAACTGGAACTGGGGGACAAATAGTAATACCTGTTCAGATTATCTCAAAGTTTTCAATTTTCATGATTGTTCAGGGAAACATGCCGAGTTGTGAGGGTCATACCCCCGGTCGCCAGTAACGAGTTGGCGAATGGTGAGGCAAGCGACAGCGACGATGTCATCCTCGTTGATGACGACGGGCAGGAGAAAGTACTCAAGATGGGTGGATCCAAATCCAGGTGAGGACAAATGGAGAAGACAGAGATTATTATTCCTCACTGGAGGGAGAAGACAGAATTTATTATCCCTCACTGGAGGGAGAAGACAGAATTTATTATCCCTCAGTGGAAAGACCCTGTACCCTGCCATTGTACAATCCGCCTGTGCCTCTTTCTCTGCTATGTGGCCCTTTGACTCTGCTGTGACCCTTTGACTCTGCTGTGACCCTTTGACTCTGCTGTGACCCTTTGACTCTGCTGTGACCCTTTGACTCTGCTGTGACCCTTTGACTCTGCTGTGACCCTTTGACTCTGCTGTGACCCTTTCACCCTGCTGTGACCCTTTGACTCTTCTGTGACCCTTTCACTCTGCTGTGACCCTTTTCGAAACCAGGACTTGTGCTCAGGCTTGGGCTCCATCCATCTGTTTGAATAACTGTAAGAAAAGTGCTGATAAAGCCTAAGCCCAAGCATAAGCCTCAGTTTGGAAAAGGTCAGGTGTGTCCCTTTTTTCAAAGTGTCGGCAGTTTTGTATTGGGGATGAGAAATTTCAGACTTTTATCTGAATTCTAACCTTTTTATGCCTTCATGATGAAAGAAAAGTGTACCTGGTTTAATGAGAATTATTTTTTTTTTTTCCTGTTAGGCCTGGTCTTCCACAGTCTCTCGACTCTAACGACTACAAGTACGTGGTGATGTCTCTACAAGGCAACGGCACCTACCAAGTGGAGTACAAGAACATTGGGTCAGTGATATTGTCTATCCTTAGTCAGACTTTTGCTTGTTTTTGCCAGAGTTTGATGGACTGAATACTGCACAGCCAGACACACCTATTGAACCCCATGCAGATGCGGAACGCACATCCTCAAAATGAGAATTGCTGTATATGAAAGAATGCATGGCCTTGAATTACACAGAGGCCACAGAGCCATGGCCTCTGTTGCCCCTGATCTTGGCTTTGGTGCCCCTTCAAAAGTTTCCCGTAGACTTTAAGATTTCCCATTTGAAGTACCCTTAGCAAAATGAAAATGGCCTTGCCCTCTCAAAGATGAAATTCCAGGCCTGGAATGCTGAGTGAGATTGTGAGATCATCACCCCATTTTTCAAGTGTGATAAAGTGGAAAAACTGACGGCTTCGGAAAAGCTTTTTTTTTGTCTCGGTTACTCATTGCATGGAACATAAGTCTTCAAACACTGATGAAAAATGTTGTTTTGATACATTTATTTGCAGGAGGAAGAAAGGTCTTTACACACGTGAGAAGAACAAGCTGTTCCTGAAGCAGCATTGCGCCATTGTCAACCACGTTTGGTGTGTTAAGGTAAGCCATAGTAATAGACGTTTGTTACAACCCATGCCAAAATCATGCACTTCAACCAATCAATCAAAACAATTTTATAGCACCGGCATCAATTAAAAGGTGCTTTGACAAAAAAGTACACACAAAAACCAGTTTATCAAACGCCCATCAGTACTAAGACACAACTCTTTTTTTCCCATTCATAAATGCCCTTTTTGTTAAAAAGCGTAATACTATAGGCAAATCCGTAAAACATTTTCCAGTTTTTATCAGCCATTTAAAACTGGTCACGTTACCACCATTTAGCCAATATGACTGCCTAATCTAACTGGGGTATTTATGAACGTTGGTTTTGTCTTCACAGCGCGAGTACAAAGCCAAGTACAATCTACACAACAAGAGTTTCAAGGACTTTTACGCGGGACCGTCGCCTCTGTTTGTCTTCTCCCCCGGAAAGAGAACCTGGAAGTGCAGCACGGAGCTGGTGTCGTCGGGAGATGACGACGATGACCTGCCTCTCTGTGAAGTCAAGAAGAAGGCTCAAGCCAAGCGGTTCAAAGATGGCAAACCAAAGAAAGAGGGTAGATACAAGTTTTCTTTCAAGATGTATAGAAACCGATCCATTAACCTTCTCCAAAATCAACCAGACGCTTTTTAAAAAAGATTGAGGCACGTATAACATTCTTCCGCATAAAGGAGATTACAACTCAAATTGGTTGGTTTTTGAGGTTATGGCAGTATGGATCCAACATAAACTCATATCGGTTGTTTCTGAAGGATGCTACACGTACTTAAACTCATTACAGTTGATTTTGTAGGATTGAGGCAGTAGGCACCTTACACAACTCTTTATCAGTTGATTTTTAATAAATATTGTTTTGTCATATAATTCCTTTCTGCTTTTCTTAAAACAGAAAAACCCAAACAGAAATCGCCCCCGTCGGAGCCGAAGAAGCCCAAGATGACCATGGAGGAGAGGGAAGCGTTCCGAGAGAGAATCCGCCAAGAGAAGCTCATGGTCAGGGAGCAGCTCTTACAAGAGAGAGCCCAGGCCAGGGAGACCCTGAGACTGCAGCGGCTGGAGGAGAAAGAAGCAAGAAGAGAACAGATGAGGAAGGTCATGGAGGAAGACCGTATCAAGAAAATGAAGGTGCAAAAGTTCACCCCCAAAACTGATACCTCACAGAGGCAGTAGAAATAGTCACATCCATACCCCCCTGGCCATTGCCTTGCTTCCCCTTGAAACGTTCCATGCACAAATTTGTATTTGCCCCTAACTTCATAAGAACAATATCAACAGTCGTCACGCTACAAAAGGTGCAACCCCTTCGCCAACCTTCTGTACTAAAAGTATGATGATTTGTAAGCTAACTTCTTATTTTTTCTTCACTTGTTTAGGAACGTGAAGCCTTGCGAGAGGAAAAGCGTATCCAAGACGAACACATGAGGGAGTTTAATCGAATAAGAGACGATCTGGAATGCGATGACCTCAAGGTAAAGACACATTTTGTAGACATAAACACCACGTCCGCTTTCTGGAGAAACATTGATAGTCTTTAACTTAACTCGTTATGGTAGCATTTTCAAGGAGTTGTCGGTCTAGTGCACTGGACTCAAGTTCTGGTGTTGTCAGAGTGTTGGTTCAGGTACCAGTCTTGACACTTGTGTCCTTGAGCAAGACACTTAACCATAATGGTTTTGTCTTTCGAATGGAACATGGCACCAGAGGTTCTGTTTGTTGTGTTAAGCACTGAAAAGAACCCGGTTTACTTATAGTTGTTAAGAGAAGGGGTTTGCCCTGATGTTTTTGGCATGGTCGGCCGCAGCCACAGTACCGTGTAAACTCTTAAAAAGATATATAAATTGGTCTGATAATGCAAACATAGCTTTGTGTAGCGGTTGTATAAAAATTAACACTTTGAGACGCAACTGTGCACAGAACTAACTATTTGTGTGTTTACTGTGTGTCGTTGCATTCACCACCTGATGTTGTAGGCTGGTCTAGTTTGTCATTCAAAGCCACAGTGGATGGTCAGAGAGTAGGAGGGTTGACTGTACTGTGTAGATGCATTCACCGCATGATACCATATTGCAGGTTGGCCTATTTTATCTATCATCCAAAACCACACTGGATGATATTGAACGGTCATACAGTAGGAGGGTTAACAGGTCGTAAATACATATCAAAGTAAACTGTCTAGAGAAATTGAAGAATAGTGTTAAAGTGCGACTCCATCTTCCGCTCCCAACCACAGGATCTTCCGTGGCCAACACCTGTAAACATGAAGCTACCTCATGAGTTATTTGGTGACATGGTCATGGTGTTGGAGTTTATGTATCACTTCAAGGACTACCTGGGCTTCAGTGAGGACTTCCCCGATGGAATCACCCTTGGTGAGTAGTCTTTACGAGTCCCATCAAACTAATTTGCAACGGTGATTTGTTAGTTTATACCACACACAGAGGTTCTTGACAATTGATCGGTGGAACGCGCGTCACGTGTCTTCCTTTGTTTTTGCCATTTATACTGCCGCAACACTCAACAATTTAATATTGGAGTCCAACATAGACAACTATTGGATGCTTTGCAATGTCAACTTTAAAAATGATCTGGCAAACATTCGTACACATTTCTGAATAAATGTATGGCGCAATGGTACCAAGTTTGGTCAATTGCAGGTTGCTTCACAAAAGCTCGCCCCGAATCATTTGACGAAGCAACTGTATCTATAGTCTAGGGAATTTAAATTGAAGCAGCAACTTGTGACTAAGCAAGTCATTGCACCAGACATTATTCAAATCTAAGTTGCGGATGGCTTATTCAGGCATGGCCATACTACCTTGTTGTGATGTGAACCAAATCTAACTATTAACCAGTGATGTTCTACTTGTACACAGAACAATTGGAGGAGAGCCTGATCAGCAACAAGGTGGAAGGATTGTTTTACGACCTCGTCAATAGTCTCCTGACGGCGATCTTCAGGATGCAGGAAGAGGAAGAAGAGGACGAGAAGGTGGATCTTAAGGAACAGGAACACAATGCATCCTCAAGTAAGAGGACATTACTTTTTTCAGTTATTTGTTTAGTTTCTTTTCAGAAAAAAATCACCCAACACAAGGCCAAAGGGCCTACAAAGAAAATAAAGAAAATCTACGTTTTCACATTTCTCTTGAACTACAGTATATTGTAAGATTGTGGGAAACAAGATACAGCCAGTGAGTTTATAGAGAGCACAGTCTTTTTTGAATTTTAAAATTTTATTTGAATTTTATTTAAAAATGGCAAATATTGTGACACAAAGGTAAATTTGCATAGCCAGTAATATTTATACAATTAAAGAGCCAATACATACATTTTCTTCACTTTTCTTCACAGCTGATTTGGCGGAAACTTTGGGTGACGATGACCCTACCTATGCAGCCATGACAAAAGCGGCAACTTCAGCTTTGATCTGGCCACAAATACATCAAGGTGAGTAATTATTTATGTATTGTTCAAGACCGGTGCGCAGGTGTTCCGCAGCTAAAGAGTTGAAACAGTCTGTGTGTTGAGAATCACTTACCTTGTAGGACCTTATTAGGTGTTACGTGAAAGCTTGCTACTTCACAGAAGCAACAGAAGCAATTTGCCCCTGATGCCCTTGGTCATTGCCTTGGTGCCCCTTGAAATGTTCCAGTAGAAATTTACATTACCCTCTTTGAGATGCCCTTTTCCGAGTAAAAATACTGCCTTGCCCTTACGAGAGTAAAGCTTCAGGCCTGCTTTTATTTGACGTGCAAATGAACCTGGTATTGAGTTTACGCAAGAAGTCTCCTGAGCTATAATTGTATTGATGCGATATCCCCAAACACTTTGGAAAAAATCTCAAGGCCAGTGATCTGTTATATTCCAGGACTTGCAACAAAATTATCATGGTTGAAAACTTATTTTCAAGTAATAAACCACAAGGGTGCTTATGAATTATTATTATTATTGTTTTCAACCAGGTACGCTTCTACGCCAGCTGCCCATTGATTCAACAACAATATCAGAAGTCTTGCGTCTTCATTTCTTATCGTCTGGTTCCCGTACCACATCTGAGAATACCAAGTGGCGCTATCAACAGAGGGGTGGGTTCAGCTCCCATGACGACGTGGGGCTGGAGTTCCGTATGCAAGACCCTGACATCTTGAAGACATTGACGACTGGAAACATGTTTGATCTCAGCCCTGGTAAGTCTGATTGATGTAAAAATCTAGGGTAGATAGTAGATGTGTTGGGTTTGAGAAATGGTAGTTCGCAAGGTTACTCAAGTCGTCAGGAGACTGGATGTATATTGAACTGCTGCGATTGGTTCACACTGGGGGGGGGTCGGCCACCTTGAGGTTAGTGTACTCATTGCCGGTACCTTGTGGAGACCAAGGACAAAACAAAAAAAGGGAAACAAAAAGACCCCATCAGGGAATTCTTAAGAAATTGGGAAACTGTCTTTGGGAAACGGTTCAGTGCAGGGACAAAGGAAAGAACGGAAGAATGCCCCACAGGAATGCATTTTTGAGAATCAGTGTTTAGTCAGTTGAGCTCCCTGCACTTTGAGATTTTCTTGAAAGTGGCAAAATTACCATCGCAGAGATGAGAGCCTTTATGACCAAATCCCCAGATCTCTATTTGAAAGAGAATAAACTGTAACATCCTGCAGATTCCAGGCTTTATCTCCACACAAAGAGGAAACTGTTATCAAATTTCTAGGATTTTTTAATTTCGTACCTAAAATGACATCCCTGTTTATAAGATTTTCTGTTTACAAGGCTCTTGCGTTTCGTATATCTTTGATTTTCAAAAGACCTTATTCATTAGACGTCATTTCCGTAGGGTGCTCTCGACTAGAGGTCAAAAGAAGGTTGCTCATTGGCTCATCCTGTGCGCTGCGCAAATATAAAGCTAAGCGTTTTTCATTTATTTCATCATTGTTTTATATCTAAAGATGGTGTCATGATGACGTCAAAGCATTGTCCAATGTACAATTTGTTTTTGCTTTGTCACTGCAGCATCAAAACTAAAGATCCTGCACTCTGTCTGTGGCCAGCTGCTGACCTATGTAACAATGCGGGACATCATTGAAGAAAGCTTGGAAAACTTCCAGACCTCTCGTAAGGAGTGGAGAGAGCTTACAAGGCTGGAGCACAGGAGAGAGCGTGAAGAGGCAACAGCCAGGTAAAAAGAGACTGATTGAGAAAGTTTAATTTCAAGTTAATTTCTCGAATACTTGTTTTACTAAAATCCCCCTTAACCCTCCTACTCTTAGTAACATTTTCCAGTGTGTTGCCCAAACATTTGAAACCATTCAACTGCATGGGTTTTGTAAGGTGGCACAACTGTGCACAAAACTATACTGTGTACATGTGTGTATAGTGTAGATGCATTCACCCCATGATATTAGACTGCAGGCTGGGATAGTTTATCTATCACAGTGGATGATGTTAAATGATCAAACAGTCAGAGGGTTTACCGTGTACTGTACATTTACCTCATTATATCATACTGCAGACTGGCATAGTTTATCTATCAATCAAACCCACAGTGAACAATATTGAATGGTTAGACCGTAGGAGGGTTAATACTGATAAATGTTTGGTAATTCTGTGGTTCAAGTGTGCCAACAGTATGTGAAATAATGTTAAAGTATGTGTTTTTTTCTAGTAACACAAACATTGACAATTGTGACTGGAACTCTTTTTTCAATGTCCTTTCAACTCTTTGCTACCACCAGATCCGTGTCTTTGGTTTTTCTGAGAATTGTCTGGTATATATGTTCAAATTCAGTGATAAGTTCAGAGAGTAACTTTTTCTTCCTGACAGATGGAAGCGGCGGTTAGAAGAGCGTGCTTTAGAGAAAGAACATGAGAGCCTCAGAAGAGAGCAGAGAGAACGAGAACGTGAAGCCCAGCTGCGACAAGATGAGCAGACTACAGAAATGGAAGTCATCAACTTGGACAGCAGCTCTGAAAATGATGATGAAGAGGAGAAGAAAGTCAAAGACTCTAAAAAGACCAACGAGCGAGCAGATCTAACAGATCTTGTGGCGCGGTTGGAGAACCTGAAGCCTTTACCAACTCAAGAGGAACTGGACATGAGGCAGAAAAAAGAAGAGGAGGAAGCTGTTGCCATCAAGATGGAGTTTACCAAGAAGAATCGAGAGTATCGCTTGGAGATGGCTGAGGCAGCATCACGGTACAGCATCTTGCCCCTCGGAGAAGACAGGATTTACCGACGGTTCTGGGTATTCAGTTCTGTGCCAGGATTGTTTGTCGAGCGAGACTTGTTGTACCTTGGCGCCATGGATTTCAGCCCTGTTCCGCAGAGAGTGGACAATAAGTTGACGCCTTCAAAGACCAGCCTACCCGAGGTTCAAATGGATAAATCCGAAGGCGATAAAGAACAAGATACCTCGACGAGTAGTAACAAGGAGAACATTGACATGGAGGCCGTCAACGGAGGGATGGAAGTGGATGCTTCTCCACCCCAAGAGAAACTTGTGAAGGACCTCCTGATGGCAAATGGTGTGGTCAAGGAGGTCAAACACCAAGTACCCGATCCTTGCATGCAGCAGAAAGAACACGCCAGATGGGCCTACTACAGTACTCCTGACGAGCTTAACAGCCTACTAAGCACACTCAATCACCGTGGATTCCGCGAGAAAGCTCTCAAGGAGGCGATCCTTCATGAGATGATGCGGATCGAGGAGTCCCTGAAGAACGTTCCTCTGGAAGCCCTTAATAGTACCGATAAAGATGAGGTCGAGGAAGAGGCCGAGACCACCAAACAGGGTGTAGCACGGCAGGTGGTGGTCAAGATGAACAGTGGCAAGAAGGGTCTTGTATCGGATAAGGCCAATGGGGATGAAGCTTTGGAGTTACTACTCAGGGAACAGTTGTTAGATATTGAAGAAAGGGTCTGGAATGGAAGCTTGGGTATCATCAAGGTAAGTAGCAGAAAGTAATGTTTGGACTTCTCCTAAGAGCCTCAGGCCACTTCCCAAAACTATTCCAGGAAAACTTTTATGCAGTTGATTTTCCAACCGGCAAGATATCCCCAAGCAGTTCAATTACATTGTGGATAAATTTGAGGGGAAAGTATTGCAACAAGAACAGGCAATTTGTCCACAAAATGACTGAACCACAGACCTTGAGATTTTTTACATACTGAAAACCAGCAGGTGGTCCAGGCTAGGCGCTAAGACTGAAGAGTGTCCATGAGCAATTTATCAGGCATAAGACAAGACATAAACATTGCCAAGGGCTATGAGATCTGATCAGTTGGCCTAGCCACAGACTGCCGAAAAGACAAAAAACATCCACAACTTATCCTCAATTTTTGCCTACAGGTGCTAAAACATACGGACCTGAAAACTTCAATACAATATGTGTTATTTCAATAAAAGAAGAAATTGAAAAACAAATCTCCCTTTGCGTGAACCCAGGAAGATTCTTGCTGCCACAATTTTTAGAGATATTGGCGCGAATGTCTCGGGGATTGGCATTTAAATCCCAGACCTTAAGTTAGTTTGGCGCATGCCCTTAAATAGTGTCCTGTTCTTTTCTGTGTGTGTCTTGACTAAAGGTTGAGGATAGGGCTAGCTGGATCAATGCCATCGAGCAGGGATCCTTTGACCGCCAGTGCAAAGAGATCAGTTGGGGTCCGTTGTACGCCCGCTCCATCCTGGACGACAAAGACTTCCTCAACATGTCAATCTCTGATCTACCCAAGCTGGAGGAGGGCACCACTGGGAAAAAACAAAACAGGTTTGTTGGATTAAAGGCAGGTTATACTTTTGGTAATTGTCAAAGACCAGTATCCTCACTTGGTGTGCCCCAAACGTATGCATAAAATAACCAAGCTGTGAAAATTTGGGCTCAGTTGGTCTCAGAAGTTGCAAGAAAATAATGAAAGAAAAGATTACCCTCGTTGCATAGACTTGTGTGCTTTCAGGTGCCTGAAAAAAGGCTTCATGCCTGAAGCCATTCTCGGATTCGAATGTTTTGGGGAAAAATTACCTCTTTCTCTAAAACATAACTTTAAAGGGGGTCGTTTATAACAATGTTTTATAGTATCAAAAGCTCCCCAGTGCTCTTTACCAAGTAAGTTTTTATGGTCATTAATTTCTCGGAGTAATTACCAAAGGTAAGTTGGCAGCAATCTGCCATAATTTAAATCTATGATTTTGTGCAGTTCTCAAGATATGACTTTGTAAATGCAGAGCAGTTGAGAAGTTTAACACGTATTTTCGAAATTTGAATATTCATTAGGTTGGCGGAGCTACGGCGGGCAGATGCTACAGGGTCACCGTCGTCAACCCGATGCAGCACCCCTACCAACCCGTCAGAGAATGTCGTCAGGGACTTGGCCTGTGCCTTACTCCAGGTGTCTCAGGGAATAGAAGCCAAGTATCTGAAAGCTCCACTGGGTGTGTACAGAATTACTCTTGATAATAATGTTTTTAATTTCACTGTTGGATGCTGTGAATCGATTAAACAGTGCACAGTCAACCCTCCTACTGTCTGACCCTTCAATATCATTCACAGTGGTTTTGAGAGATGGATAAGCTGTGTAAGCCTTCAATATGATATGCGGTGAATGCACCTACACATTACACAGTCAACCCTCCTACTGTCCAACCATTCAATAAACTCAGAGCTGTGTTTTGAGAGAGTTGCGACAACTTGTGATTAGAAGCCATTTCATTTAATGCATGTGCACAAACACGGCACCAGACTAGACTGCACATTGTGCGATGCTACGTTTGGACCGAAAATGGCGGCCAGCAACCACGTGACCAAAGAAAGCTAGTCCCTTCATGTCGCAACTCTGTCAATACACAGCTCTGGATAAACTATGCTAGTCTGCGATATGGCATAATGTGGTGAATGCATCTACACGGTACACAGTCAACCCTCCTACTGTCAGACCATTCAATATCATCCACTGCCATTTTGAGTGATATTTATTAAAATCAGAAATTGCCATTTTGAGGCCAATTTCAAATGTACTCAAATGAATGTTCCATGTCCCAGAACGAGTGCTACACAACTGAATATCGTAGAGATGTGAAACATTTTGAAGACAATACATTTTTATTTTTACCTTTTTTTCTGATAGGGGCGGAGGATACCAGTAGATTTGCAGCCATCAGAAAGAGCAAGAGGATGCAAGAGAAACTTGAAGGCAAAGCAGAGGAGA
>CM021526.1:28702471-28722920 GCA_010994315.2 Pisaster ochraceus | reverse complement strand
AAACAAACTTCATGTTTCGCACTAAATTTGTAATGACTTTTTGAACTTGTATTATAGATATTTATCTCGATTTTGTATGTTCATCAAACTTTTGTAATAATTTTTCATGAAAGAGTTGTCGCCACTTGAGGACCCAGGAACAACCACTAATAATTAACAATAATTTGTAGTGATTAATTATGGTTATTAGTTATTCTATGTCATAAGCATTAGGTCAGTAACTAAAACAAAAAAAGGAAGAAAAAAAAGTAAAATTAAAAAGTAAATTATTATTTGTTTGATAGGCATAATGGGATTTAAAACCCATCAACGTTTGTCCCAACTGGGGATCAATGATAAATTGATTGGAGGATAAGTGTCCAAGTTGGGTTAAAACTGTGCCCCAAGTGGGGTAGTTTTTTTAGCATCACTGATAAGTCAGATAGGAAATATTATAATGCAGTGACATTCTTAAATTTCTTTTATTGTTTCTTGTTGGTGACACTGAAGTTTGGCGCACTGAAGTAGGTTTTTTTTTCCACTTGAAGAAGTGTACTATACCGTTGATATTTTTATTTGGTTTTGTGTTTGATGAAAACAAATGTAGACAAAATAGGGAGACCACAAAACATTAGGGCTAGATAGCTCAGTTGGTAGTGAGCCGGCTTGTCAATCTGGAGGTCGCAGGTTCAAACCCTGTTCTAGTCTGATTTTTTGTATGGTCACCTCAAAATGGAGTAAGAAATACTTGGTTTTTTTTTTAAGGAGTCTGTGGTTTGACCTCACATTTTTCAGTGACTAGCCAGCAGGACCAGTCTTTTCACTAGGCCGCCAGGTTTTTCACAGGTTCATACATGTATCTTGAGGTATTTGTTCTATATTGTCATTTGTACGGGACTTGAATTTGAAACCAGACGAACACCTGAGTAACAATCGGCAACAAATTTGCTAAATGGAAGAGATGTAGGCTTGCAAGGTGAAAATGGAATAAGATGGAAGACACCATGTATAAAATCACTTTTTGTTTTAGTGTATGCCGTTCTGATGGTGAGCAGAGCATTCCGTTTGAAATGATTATTCACAACAAACTATGTAGTGTTACACTGCCAACCATGTGGTGTTACTTCGCAAGCTACATTGTGTTACACTGCAAACCGTGTGGTGTTACACCGTAAATCATCTGTTGTTACACCACAAACTACGTGGTGTTACACTGCAGACCATGCACTATTACACTTCATTAACTTGTGGTGTTACACTGCAAACCATGCACTATTACACTTCATTAACTTGTGGTGTTACACTGCAAACCATATTGATTCTCTACCATGCATCGCCTCAAAACTCAAGTCATACTTAAGCCTCTGAAAAATTCATGACAAATTTTGTTACAACTTACGCTGTTTCACCAGCCTTTAAGATGTTGACATTGTTATTTCATATGTAAAGTTGATTTGTTATGGTTTCTGTACTAAATGTACTTCTGTACTTCAAGTTCATTCTATCAAAAACTATATCTTTTGTGTTCCTTATGATTGGTTCATGTATTTTCTGTTGCATAATTTAGTGATTGCTTTATTATGTAAATACACAATGAATAAAGAAGTCTTTTGTTTCAGTACACATTTGTTGTCGGTACTCTTTTATTTTGCCTGCTCTCTGCATTAGTCAACCCTCCTACTGTCCGACCATTCAATATCATCCATTATGTATTTGAGTGATATACAAGCTATGCCTGCCAGTATTATGATATCTTGTGGTAAATGCATCTACACAGGACATAGTCAACCCTCCCACTGTCTGACCATTCAGTAACATCCACTATGCTTTTGAATGATAACTATGCCAGCATGCAATTCCATATCATGTGGTGATTTCATCAAAAGTCCACAGTCAACCCTCCTACCACCTGACCATTCAATATCATCCAGTGTACTTTCAAATGATAAACTATGCTAGCCTACAATTTGGTGTCAAAAAGTGGTGAATGCACCTTCAATGTACACGGTCAACCCTCCTAGTGTCTGACCATTCAATAACGTCTGTGGTTTTGATAAAATACACCAGCGTGCAATTTGATATCATGTGGTGAATGCATCCGGAACATTATTCACAGTCAATTCTATGCACAGTTGTGCCTCCATCAGTACAGGCAAAGATTATAGAGCGCCGAAGGCGCAAGATGCGGAACTGAAGCTTTATCTATTGTTGGAACATGAAATACGCATGGGCGCCATTTCAGCAAGTGAATGTTTTGTTTCCCATTGATAGGAATGGTCATTGTCTGCACTGATCTGCACTGATCTACTGTTGTATCAAAAGAGTTACTTGCCGAAATGGCGTCCAGTGGGATTTCACATTTAAGCCAGAGTTCCGCATCTTGCGCCCTCGGCGCTCTATAATCTTTGGTACAGGTAAAGAATTATGACCGGTTGGTCAACTCACTGGAAAATGTTACCAAGAGTAGGAGGGTTAAGGCGATTAGAAGAAGATGGAGATTAATTTAATCTTCAAAAATATAAAGGATGTACTTCAATTTTAACTGTTCCATGTCAACACATAATTTCTATGCTATTGTGCCCTCTTGCATTTCTGGGGGAAAAAACTGTTTTCAATTATTATTAATTTGTTTAACTTGCTCATAAATCCTTAACCCCGCCCACTTACCAGAATCGCTTCTTCAATAACACAAAGTAGCCTACTTTTCCCCCTAACAAGTAAAAGCTTTGGATTTTCATGCTTAAACGCTCTTCTTGGTCATATAGGGAAAAAATAATAAAAACTATCACCAATAGTCTGGCGCACCATGTGAAGAAACTAAAGTTAACACTACACGTATTAGAGACGTTTCGGGTATATGCCACCGTTATCGTGCGTGTATTATAAATGACATGATAGATCGTCCAGCTGATATTGTGGCAGCAGAGATGCAGGGCACCGCCAGTTTTTTTAATGCATTTTTGTTTGGTAAACCTCTGTTATTTAAAATGTTAAACACAATAGCCATTAAATGTTCCAGTGGTACTATAGATGAGTACAGTCATATATTTGGTAAGTTTGGGGGAATGTGTTTGTCTTAGAATTTAGACGGTTCGTTCAACGTTTGTTATGTTCACGAACTGCTTCTTCTTTTATTTAGTCATGGTTGAAAAGTGAAAGAAGTTCTTTCTCTTTTCAACCATGACTAATAAAAATATGAGCCCAAGTTCATTAGAACAGAAAATATTACTTAACACTTCTTTTTTTTTAAGCAAAACTTATCATGGTATCGGTTACGTTTTCTATATGTAAAATTGGTATTTTAGCTGGTGACCTTTAAGTTATTGTGGTAAGCAATAAATAAGTCATTTCGTTGTGCTTCTGCTTTCTATAATAAACAACTTTTTATGCTTAGTTTTAGCATGGAGGTAGAATTAGACCTCCATGGTTTTAGTATCGAATTCAGAAGTTTGGCCCTGCGATGACACTTGACAGACAGAGAAATGGAGACATGAAAGAAGTGCTGTGGTACTCGCATTATTATAGGGCCAATGATACGAAGGAATACCAGTGGATTGGCCATAGAATGGCTGCTCCACTTTCCAGATTTCTGTGGTAATCATTTGTGCCATCTGCTGTACTCTCTCCGACTCGGGCCTCTACATGAGTGTAGGCCGGGGTGGTCATATAAATAATAGGGAGGATGAAATATTTGTTTTTCCTTCGGCTAAAAATCTGTATCCGACTGCCACTTTATCAAGTTAATTTAGGTCAAATCCTAGACCCAGTAACTGGGGCGCTGTACTCCTTTAAAAATATTTTGACATCTTCGGTCGTACTAATTTTGTTTTTTACTTGCACTTATTTACCAAGCACAACTTTCCACCTGTTTCACGCACACTTAGTCTTCACCTCAGCTTTTACATCCAGAAGTGGACTTTGCTGAGTACCACTAGGTGTATGTAGGGATGTCACAAATTTTGTAAGGAGTACAGCGCCCCAGTTATTGGGCCTAGTCAAATCCTATCCTTACCTGTCCGGAATACTCTTAGAACTTTGAGGTTATTCCACTCTCAGTCATAGTTCTAGGAGTATGCCATGTCCAGAAAGGTTGACAGAATGTATACAGCCAGTAACGGGCAGTTTGAACAATACATAATTGTTTTTGTTTTAGATTAAACTCTTTACCAATTTGGGTTCGTGTGGTAAGACTTTCCACAATGGCGTACTACACCCCAATCTCCAATAACACACATCCCTTCGGACAAGAGGAGGAAGTCTCCAGGCAGCAGCTCTTTGTAGCCTTCTGTAACCATCTCCACCTCGGACAATGGGAGCTTGTCAGAGCATGCGCCAGAGGACTACTGGAGTTTAGTAACGCGGGGCAAGGAACAACAGAGCCTTATGTGAGGAAAGTACTGGAAGCAGTGGTTGAACATCCGTATGATTGCAGGTAAATGAGGCTGTCCGGAGTTACAATAATCCGACCCTTAGGCCTGTATAGCACAATTCCAAAGAATGATCATTGTACTTCAAACATTATTACCCCTGTTCACTGGGCCATTTATTTCATTCCATAAACCATCTTCAGCTCCCTAGGGAGTATACAGCCTGTGCTGCCAAGTATGTAGTGCACTCGCACCCACTTAATCCTCTGTGATGAGAAGTAATTATAGTTGGGTGTCTTGCTCAAGGACACAAGTGTCATGACCGGGATTCAAACCCACACCCTGATGACTTAGCCATCAGAACTTGAGTCCGATGCACTAAATCGCTCGGCCACGGTCGCCAACTTGAGTGGAGACAGGGGCGAATCAAAACCCTTTGTTTTTTGTCCAGTACTAATAGTAACTTTTTAGTGAGCATTTATAGTCAAGTAAACCCTCTAGTGTCTTCTGTCTCTTGTTTCAGTGTGAGATTGGTCTGCTGAAACTAGCATGCTATCCCCACTGTAGTTGTGATAACTGTCACCTTTGACCCTCCTGACGTTGGTAGGCCGGAGGGTTTCGAGATGGTGTTCACACCTCTTTTCCGTTTCCTTATGTTCGGCTGTTTCCAGCTCTTTCTGTCAGACTTATCACCAGATTTGCCCGATTTTCACTTCTTTGAAAAGTCATTTGATCTCCGTAGTATAATGAATAAATTGTGAACAAAAACATCACAGAGAAAATATCTTGCAGTAAAAAAAATCAATGACATCTGTCAGTAGTTCACTAGAAATGACTGGAAATTGCATAAATAAGTAGTATACTGAAAGGGGGACTGTCGTCATGACCATAGCAGGCCTTTGACATTTTCTAACATTGCCTCCCGCCTCTGGAACTCTCTGCCTAAATATCTTAGAGACACACATGACATTTGCCACTTCCAACAATCTCTTAAAACACATCTTTTCAGATTGGCCTATTAACACATCTGAGAATTCTTTGATTGACATAGACCATGTAGACCGGCGCCTTTGAATGTTTTACAGAGAAAGTGCGCCATACAAATGCTGTATTATTTTTATTATTATTATTATTACGTGGAATTAAGAACTCTCACCCAGTTACTGCATGCATGCACCCTCCCCCTGTATCATGTATGGGGCGGTGCGTGCGCATGAAGCATTTGGTTGAGTTGAGAGTAAATTATACTTTAACCATGTACAACCCCAAAATGCTCCCCAAATGTGTGCTTTTAGTACAGTGTGTACATTTGTAAGATATGATACAATACAGATATTTGTATTAACTAGAGACTTTGGCCTTGATTGCAAAGCGCTGGCAGGAAATTGTGGTTCGTTTGAACTGGCTCCTGTGCATTAAACTTCCTGTAGACCAATTGTGTTGCTGTATAGAACAATCGGTGGCCTACATGTTCATAATTCCAGGGTCCCAAAAATGAGGTGCACATCATAAATTATCTTGATGAAAAATCAGATTGATTTATGTGTTAAAGTTAAATTTATGTGTAGCTTAAAAAGTCCCAAATCCAATTGTCAAAGGGCTGGGGCCAGTAAGCCCAAACAGCAAGTGCTAATCACAGGGTCAGGCATACTAATCTTATCCAAGTCCAAACAATTGGTGTGGAATGGTATAGGAGAAGATTAAAATTACAAAAACTAAGTGATCTTGTAAAGTAAAATATCCATGAGTAGGCCTACTATTATGCAAGGTGGGTTACTGGGTATTTATGTGTCGTTTTTTGTTTTTTGTTTTTTTGTACAATTTGTATGATTAGTTTGGCATCTGAGAGTCTTCCATCAGCACATCACATAGCATGGCTTGCTCAACAAGAACACAGAAACCTAACCACAGACCTTGTGGTGAGTATATACAACACTACAGCAACTTAACTTGTACATGTTGTATGCTTGAGCAATCGGAGTCTTTTGGGGACACTAGGTGGCAGCAGACTTACTAGGTAAATTCTTCGTTCTTAGAGTCGTGCGCATACTCAGAACTATGCAAACAAGGAAATTTACCTGGTAAGTCTGCTGTCACCTAGCGTTCCGAAGTCTCCCATTAGAATTAGCTGTTGCAAACTGCTTACCAACCAAAAGGACCCATGGTATAAATGCCCAAAATAGTAAACGGTCTGACGTTTCAACCTTAGCAGAGTCTTTTTCTTTTAGACTTTGAGAAAGACTCTGCTAGGGGTGAAAAGTCAGGCCAGTAACAATTTTTTGAACTTGTATGCTCAGTATAATTGTGTGTTCAACTGAATAAGTTTTAAGCTTACGGCTTTTTGGAAATTATTCTTTAGGAGAGACTTCCACACACCCTTAGTGCCTTCATTGAGTTTAGACTTCTTCTCTTCAGTATAAGAGACTGCACCTCAGCTGCTGTCATTCAGGTATGTTAGATTAAATTCTTATTCTTCTTATTTTTATTAGTAGCTGGAAAAGGCTATATAACACTTCCTGGATCATTATTAATACACCATACAACTTTCACAACTTTTAGATTAAAAATGAGAGGGCCTTTTATAGATACATACATACGTGTACAACATTGCGTGGATTAAAGGAAGCTTATTGTTATATATTTCTAGTAATGAAACCAAGGATGCCAGTGAATTTCATCATTGTTGCTTGCAAGCCTGAGGAAACCTATAAAGCAAGTATGCTTGCTGCATGAACCAGCAACACTGGAGTTAACCTACTACTTTTCCTACTTTTGCTCTGGGTTCTTTTACATGCACTACCAATCCTGGTACATGGTACTTACGGCTTAATGTCGCATCCGAAGGACAAAGCAGTTATTGTAAAGTATCTTGCTCAAGGACATAAGTGTCAAGACTGGGACTCGAACCCACACTCTGCTGATCAGAAACATCAGAGCTTGATTCTGGTATTCTAGGATGATGTTGTATTAAAGTGTTGTTCTGTTTTTTAATGTTTTTCGTAGGATGTTTATAAGCTGTATCTTCACATACAAACAATTCACAACGCTGACGGGTTAGGAAACCCTCTCCCAAGGAATCCCCAGGACCTGCTGGTAACGGAGAGAATAAGGACGTTCCTCAAGACAGTCATCCAGCATGATGCCCATCTTGGCAACTCCATCCTTCATCAACTCAAGCTGCCTGCCTCCTCGAGGCATCATCAGCACAATCAGAGCCTCCAGCAGGTTTACCTAGACTGCCTCACAGAAGACGTCTCCACGCTGAGACAGCCGCGAGGAGACGACGTGGAGAAACTCGTCGCCAGAGTCTACAAGGTTCTCTCTCTGATGGACCCCACTGAAAATATGAAAGACCTCCAAGTGGAGCTCCTCTTCCTAAATGTCTTAGATCTGACACGAGCTCCGCACAGCCTCCTCAGAATCCCGTCCCTGTACTCCTCCCTCCTCGGCCGAGAGACCCCGTACCTCATCAAAGAGTTTTGTAGGCTTGAGGGACGTGAGAGAATACAGGAGCTGAACGGGGAGCTAAGAGTCTCTAACTCCAAGCTGGAGGTCCTCTCGCAGGAGTTGAGAATCACCTTGAGGTTAGCACTGATGACGGACAGAGAGCTTGCGTGGAAGGAGATGTTCCATCTTGCACTTTTGCGCGAGAGGCACGTGCTGGCAAATGTAGTGGTGAGTAATAAACTCACGCTCAATTTGTTCCTTTTTGGATGTGGAGAGAAGCTTTTTTTTTTAGCTCTATCTGGATATCTCTCACTAAGAGATGGACATGTGAAAGTGCGTTAAAACAAGTTTTTATCAAGTAATAAACCACAAGGGAAACTGACTGGGTAAATTTTAAAAACAAATTTAGGTTTGAACAAAGAAAAATTTGGGAAAAAGGCTTTAAAATTATATTTGACATACATGCCCTTTGTGAAAACAGTGATAATATTTGAAAGGAAGTTATTTTTATTGACATGTTGATTTCATTTTGGGGGGTTGTTCCTCTGTGGCCCAGTTTCATTGAGCTGCTTAAGCAGAAAATATTACCTACAAATTTTCTGCTGTGCAAAAATTAGCAGGATACTCTGTTCAGTTATTCTGATATAAGCATAATTTTGTTCTGCTTAGCTACTTTTTGTGCTTAAGTAGCTCTATAAAATTGGGACCTTGTGCCTAGAGACAAAGTTTTACAAAAGTTGGTTGAAACTATTACTGTTTTTCTTTTTTGTAAGGATACAAGCTTGTCATTCATTCGAGACGGCATGTACGATGAGTTGGTCACCCTCCTATCACCAGATGAGTTTGCACCTCTGAAGCCGCTGGTACTACTTCTCGGTTGGAACTACGTATACAGCTGTGACAGTGCCAATAAACTGTTAGATGCTCTACATGAGCCCAGTAAAGTAAGAACAATTTTGAAATCGCTACGGGACAGCTCCATTAGAATTTCCCATTTTTGGCCACAAAAACTCAGAAACTATGAATCCTTTTCACCCATTATGTGTGTTTACATTAAACTACTTGGGTCATTAATCTTAATCAACATCGTGCAAAGCTTCAATTCGTACTTAGGGGGGTCAGTTCAAAAGAAATGTACTCTGTGTATATCCTTTGTTTTTGTTTTCTATCTTTACCACTAGGCTACCATTGTGAACGAGCCACTTCTTGATCAGGCGTGCGGCAAACTGACCCACCAGGTGCAGTTGGTACAATGGTGTCTGGAGAAAACAAAGTAAGAACATGTTTTGGTTTTTTTATTTCTTCGTATTGAAGACATTCAATGGCAAAAGGTCTTGGGTTCGAATCCCACCCAAGTAATATGCCTGTGGATTTTTTTATCACAGGACTCAGAGGAAAGAACTGAATAAACAGTGCTTAACTTACATTGGTGTATGGGTAAAAGACCAATAATATTTTTACATCATATATGAATTTGACTGCAGGCCTTTGCTGGTTGCCAGCGGTGCAGATCTAGCATTTGATCCGAAAGTGAATGAGATGTTTCACAGTCTGGACTCCAGATCTGTTCTCCACATGCTAGACCACGCCATCAACCTCACCCAGCTCGATACTGCAGAAGTCTTTGACATCCTGAGCAAGAAACCACAACTCGGTAAAAAAAACTCTACCCTTCAAGAGATCTTTGAGTGACAGCTTTGTAAACTTTTAGAAGCATTTGCCTTAGTTCCATATGGCCACCAATCAGTTCCATATGGCCACCAATCACTTCCATATGGCCACCAATCAGTTCCATATGGCCACCAATCAGTTCCATATGGCCACCAATCAGATCCATATGGCCACCAATCAGTTCCATATGGCCACCAATCAGATCCATATGGCCACCAATCAGTTCCATATGGCCACCAATCAGGTCCGTATGGCCACCAATCAGTTCCATATGGCCACCAATCAGTTCCATATGGCCACCAATCAGTTCCATATGGCCACCAATCAGTTCCTTATCGCCACCAATCATAGGCCATGTCTGAACTGATAGCTTCGGGAGTGGCTATGCAGGAAACAAAACTGCAGCTGGAAAAAAGAAGTAGCTGTTGCAAACTGCTTACCAGCTAAAACGACCTAAGGGATAAATGCAAAAAGTAGTTAATGGCCCGATGTTTTGACCCTAGCAGAGTCTCTCTCGATTTAGCCTTTGAAAAAAGACTTTGCTAGCGTTAAAACATCAGGCCAGTAACTTTTTTTTTGTGCAAAAATGCAATTAGAAATGATTCCCCATAATGTTCACACTTCCTTAGTCATAATGTTTGGGAATATTACGTGGTCTCTGAAGTTTGAAGTATGATTCAATATTTGCAGTGGGCGAGAGAAAATAGTTGTTTTTGAAAGATGCAAGGTTCAAGTGGTAAGATGTTTTAAGACCCAATTCATAAAAGCATGAAGATAAAACCATATACGATGCCCCAGATTGCAGAGTAGGGCTTTTAAAACCAAAGATAAATGTATATAAATTGGCGCCGCGCTCGCAAGCTTTTGCGCTTTGCGCTCACAGTTCGGTTTTTTTTCAACCGCCTATCACATTTCTGTGTGATGTCTCAAACTATTTTCGTCCACACCATCAGTTCCTACCCGAGCAAGACTTCTTTGAAGAAGAGATTTTATCAAGTAAAACCCCAAATTTGTTCATTCCAAAATTAAGAAGAGATTTTTTAAATTTTTTGTTTTTGCCAACAAGCATACCTTCCTACATGATAATAAGTGTGTTAAAAAAAGGAACTGTGAGAACATGGGTCCCTTAAAGTTCCCAACAGTTTGATGTTGGGCAGAGACTTATTGTTCAAAATACTTTTCAAGATTGATGACCCTGCCTTTCGGTGTTGTTGATTTTTACCCCAGAAACAAAATCTTCCAAGGCAAGTATTCAATCTGGTGGGAAGAGCGTTCATTTTGAGGAGCCACGGGAGATGTCTGTCGAGCAGGAGCGGGACATTGCTATCTACCGCAGCTTCCTGGCTATCAAGAACTGCATGACTGCACTGTCAAATAGCACACAGTGTAAGAAACCATCAGTTAGCTACAAGCTGAACGAGCAAGGTTCGTCCAGGGAAGGTCTGACAGCATCAACGACTGGTGATGAAGCACCAGGTACTGTAGCTGGTACCCCTATACAGCCAAACCAACACGCTTCTACTTCCGCTGGTAAGGACAGTCCAGATTCTGATGGTCGGTGCGTGGATACCAACCACGTAAACTCATGGGACAGGAGTGTTATACAGCATCTTCAGGAAGCCAGGCACCAGCTTTCTCTTCTGTACCCCTTGACGTACAGAGTGGAGATCCTGGAGAATGTCTTCTCTCTGCTGTTTGTACGTAGTGAGGACGTCTTTGCCGGGAAGGCAGTAATATCTGACAGCGGTGGAGAGGAAGGGATTGTTGACGAGGAGTGGCAGAACAGAAGCGTCACCAGTATCGAAAGCATAACCCCTAAAAATGAGGATGTTTCCTTTGAATTAGCAGCACGACCGTGTGTTGTCCAGTCAGCGGGTGACGCTAAGCTTCCAAGACTCAAACAAGAAGAGACAATTATAGAATCAGCAAGCGCTGGTGTTTTAGAAACAGTGATGAATGAAGAGAAGAGAGATAGAACAAGCTCCGGGTCGATGGTTGCCAAGAGGTCCAACACCTCGGAAACACACAGCCAGCACAGCTTTAACTGCGGAGGGGGTGCCATGATTGGTTTTGTGGCCGGCGAAGACATCATCGATGCTTTGTTGAGTATGCTGAAGGATTGCCTCGCCGATCTCACCGAGGCTAGGTACTCCCTGGCGGGTCCTTCCGCGTCTGTCGGGGTCCTCCAAGAAGCTGGTGGGAGTCTCATGAAGTACATGCACTGCTCTGTATCGACATCATCCATGGCGCAACGCATCTCTCAGCTGACGCAGCGAATCAATGAAGCTTGGTGGCGCTATCAGCTCGTATCTCAAGCAACAAACTCTCAGAACACTACGCAACGGTCGTCTGGTGGCAGTAAGAAGCACGGAGACAGTAGCAGTGATGAGGGGCTGTACACATCTGGTTTTCACAGAGAAAAGGACAACAATAAAGAGGACAAGAAGCAGACCAAGAAAGTGAAGCATCGTGAATACAGTCGCAGCCGCAGTGCTTCAGGTAATGTTGAATTTTTTTATGTGGGTTTATCAACTTCAATCTTTTACAGCTCATACACCTCATGTTTTTAAAGGTATTATACAGGATTAGTAGAGCTGACAAAATAGATCTTTTCAATCAAACCTAGTGAAAGAATGAACGTGCCTGTATTTTTTCACTACCTTTCAGCTGGTCATGTCAGTCATTTTCACATTGCGGACATCTTTTTACATGTTGTGTTACATGTTTCCGTGAAAGGATTATACTGTGTCAAGTACAGTTTTGAAAGTTACATACATTAAAAAGTACATCAAGTTCGGGTTAAAAACAGATTGAATAGCCGTTATCACTGTACTTCATATTCATGATTTAGAGCTGAATTCTCATTGGTCAACTCACGATCACAAGCCAGATGCTATTTTTGCTGTTTATCAAGCGCGTGCCAGTATTCATGCATTAGGCTAAATATGCATGCATAGTAGACTGCTGCATGTACAACAGTCTCCAACACATGGGCATGGGTTTAGTACGCAAGCATGAACGTTGCCCCACATGAAATGTGGTAGCACACATAAAACGTTAATCTGCATTTTCCGGAGCTCAGTGATGCTAAACTAGAGAAGTGTGCGCTAGAGTAAAATAAATATAACATAGTTTATTGCGGATGGACAGTCAATATCAGCTCCCCTCAATATTGGAGCTTTGTCTCAGGAACTAGTTTGAACACCTTGGAAGTTTAGATTTACATTTTTAAATGTGCTTTAAAATAAAATTTTGCAAAATACAGGTTATAGGAGACGCAGTTCATCAGGCTTGTATAACAGATCACTATCAGCCAAGTGCAGCACTGACATGTTGCCAGCAGGTCAGATTCTCTTGCAAATGTGAAAATAAACAAGAAAAAATACTCATCTCATTCTGTCATACTCATGGGCTGGCCTGTTCTTTATCTCTTCCAGACTGTCAGATTTTTATACTAACATGCTTTTATTCAAACCATACTAATATTGGTAAACTCTCCTACCCAACTGGCCTATGCCACAAAATGCCACTAAAAGACTGGAATTAGAGAATATACACAATGACCTTTGGAAAAAAGGGAGATTTAGAGCATGAATCCCTGTACCCTCTGACCCTCTTTGTCTGGGGGAAATGTTGCATTGCACGATGAGTTATTGGTGAAGTCCTCTGTCCATCATAGTCAATCAAACATCCAGCTTTGAAGAGTTTGGGGTTGTTTAAGGAATGCTAGTGGGCTGCTTACACAATGAATTAAAATTAAGCTCTGCTAAAAATTGTGCTTTTAATTTGAAACGTACACATGTAGTCTCTTCTGATACAGATTCACCATTTTTCCCCCCATAACCAGGCATATGAGACTTGCGCGTTTTCCCATTTTCCCATTTTGTGTATTCATGCGGGCTCCACTTTTTTCCTGTCTCCGCTGTGAATGGCCGGTCCGCGTTTTTTTTTTTTTTTTAATAAACAAATAAGTATCACAAGTTTGATATCAAAATAATTTGCTCCCTCTCACTTTCTAATGTTCTTAGTTTAAACACCTCATAAAAAAGTTACACAAGATGGAAAACTTATTTAAAGAGATAAAACATTTTGTCTTTGAAAGTGGTTATGAAGGGCTCTAAATGTGCCGTGGAGCTTGTATTTTGTACGTAGATAGCAAAATATTCAAATGACCCAGAGTTTTTGGTTTGCGCTACGCGCTTCCTAACTAAAAACAAGTTTTCCTGGGTTTTTTTTTATGACCTGCTCACTTGCCTGCATAACATGAAGAAATTAGTTTCTGGTGTCATGTAAAAGGAATACTTTACAACTTCTCAACTTGTCCTGTGGGCCACTAAAAACTGTGCAACCTACTTGTGTACAATGTTTATATTTATTCCTTTTCAGACGTGAATAGGCTTTTAATAAAAATGTGTTATTTAGCATTTTTTGGCCTTCGAGAAAGACTCTGCTCCAATCGAAACTTCAGGCCACTAACTTTTTTTTTTGGCGTTTATACAATCTAGGTTCTTTTGGTTGGTAAGCAGTTTGCAACAGCTAATACTATTTTTTTAATTTGATTTATTTTTGAGTGTGTGAATGCAACTTCATTTGACCATGAAACTGATTGTGATTGCTACTGTTACAACAACAGAAAGATAGCTATGACAATTCATGTTTGAAATCTGGACTACTAAAACTTCTGGAGCAGGAAAAACGCAAATTTGACTAGCCCAGTAGGCAGTAGGGTACTTTACGAAAAGCTTTAAAACACAAGGCCTGAATTTGTACTTTTTATTTTATTCAAGGGTACATTGCTCATGCCTAAGCAGAGATTGAGGGTGTGAAGTTTAAGTTTCAAAAGAGCCATCATTTTGTGTAATGGAATCTCTGTGTATTGTTGTACTATTCTTATCATGTAAAATGGACCAGAGTTTTCACGTGTGGACAAAAGAGTGTGTTGTAAAGATGCTATCTTGTTTTGCCTTTTCTGAACTCTACTATGAATTCAACCATTTCCTTTGATCCACTACAGTATTATAAGACACTTTTCGAAACCATGGCTGAGGCTTCACCTCCAGCTGAGGCTTAATCTCCGGCTGAGGTGTCACCTCCGGCTGAGGTGTCACCTCTGGCTGAGGTTTCACCTTCGGCTGAGGTCTCACCTCAGGCTGAGGCCTCACCTCTGGTTGAGGCCTCACCACCGGCTGAGACCACACCGCCAGCTGAGAACTCACCTTCAGCTCAGGCTTCACCTCAGAGCCTCAGTCAGAAGCAGTAGTTTTGAGAATGACCTTTGACTAGCTGCATGCATGATGAGATCTGTAGACACTCAATCAGATGCGTCCTTCTTTCTTTTAATTTGGTTCTTTTAATTTGAGTTAAAGGCTTAAGTGCAGTAGTGGAAACCCATCACCTTTTGTATGATTCTCTGAGCACAGGAGATCATTGCACCATTTTCTGAGCCTCAAATGAGGCCTCACTTCTGGCTGAGGCTTCATCTGCAGCTCAGGCCTCACCTCTGGCTAAGGCTTCAGCTTCGGCTGAGGCCTCACCTCCAGCTGAGGCTTCCCCTCAGAGCCTCTGTCAGAGCCTCAGTCAGAGCCTCAGTTAGAAGCAGTGCTTTCAATAATTACCTGCGAGAAGCTGCACGCATGAGATCGCTGTTTCTTTCATTTTTGTTCGTATAATTTGAGTTAAAGATATAAAGCAATAAACATGGTAGTGAAAACCAAGCACCTTTGTATGAGTCTGAGAGTACAGAACGTCATTGCACCAATTTCTGAGCCTCAAAATAAAGGTGTTTGGAAACCGACTGGTGAAAGATTGCCAGTTTTCATAAATTCAGCAGTGGTAGTCATTGAAATTGTAAAGAGATATTTTCATCATTTCTTCTTAAAGAGGGCAGCACCGGCAGTACTAAACAGCGGCGGAAAAGGAGGTATAGACGCCAGAGGTCAGATGTCAAACTGTCGTCTAGTGAGCGAGGGGTGGTCGCCCGTATGCTGTCTTCTCAAGATACACTTCTTAGAATGTGTTTACATAGAGGGAGCTATTCGCAGGCTCTTCAGGTATCTGTCCTAGAAATCAAGACATCTGAACCAGGGGTGTGGCGACCCGGGCCTAATTTCATAATTGCTTTTAAAGCAGAAAATATTGCTTTAAAAATGTCTACTGAGCAAAAAAAGCAGGGAACAGTCACAAACTGTGCACATAACAGGGTATTTTGGCTGGTTACCCTTTTCCAGTAAGCAGAATTAATTGGTGCTTAGTAAATATTTGTGTTTAAGCAGCTCTATGAAATTGGGTCCTTGGGGTGTGCCCACACCCCCCCCCTTATAATGATCTTTCAAGTTTTATTGGTCATTTCACATGGAATCTCCATCAGTGATCAGATAAAAATACCAATTCTGTGAAGATCATTAAATGTCACTTTTTTCACCTGTAGGTGGTGAAGATGTTTGAGCTTGAAGATAAGCCGGAAGTTTCTGAGGTTTACTTTGCAGAACACTGGGAGCACACAGTCAGACGACTCCAAAGTCTTGATACCAAAGTTTTCAAAATGACTTCCACCACAGCAGCACCAAAGCCTAGACTGTCGTCGTCATCCTCCATCGGGAAAATAGCTGCATCCGGGACAGCGTCATTGTCTGTTTCCGGTGTTGTCGATGACCTCCTGGCAACCTCACACCTTCCGTTGTTGCCAACGGGGCCACTCGCCAATTCAGATCAACACGAGAAGCATTCCAGTGTGGCGACAATGCTGAAGAGCATCCAGATGTTGAACGTAGCCGGGGTGGTGATCTTCGATTTGGCATGCACAGCGTGCAAATCCTGGAAGGCCAGCACGGACTTACTGGACGTCGCCAAGGGGCGCTTACAACTCGGACTGCACAGTCTTGGAGAGTATGACCAGTCGTACAAGGCTCGTTCACCCCCGCAGTCGACCACCAAGTTGGACCCTCTGCAACTCCTGGTAGGCGTCTTGCCCTTTGTGCATCAGATCACTAATCTAATTGCACCAATATCTGCCGACTCAACTGCCCTCATCCGTCAAGACATTCTGGAAGAGTTTTATCAGCGTAGCGCCAGTGATGCTCTCCTGCAAGCCACAAGGCCATTAGATGCTGTCACATTCCGAGCACAGATTAATACCATCCTGGAGCAGAGGAAGGCTGTGATGGGATTCAGTAGGGCTATCAAGACCGACAGCAAACATCAGGTACTGTTTTTTCCTGAAGCTCACAACGAAATGGAAGTCAGCTTGAGCTCCCCCAGCAAGGGACACTCCATGGTGCACCAGGCTATGAGGCATCTGCTGCAAACGTTTGACAAGAGCGGAAACTCGTCTTACTCCCTGGCAGGGTTGCTGGCCGCTGCAGATACAGACCAAAGTATAGCGTTTAGTAACTACTTGATGAGTCTGTGCAGTCATGTCAGTGTGCTGTCGTCGTTACTTGTAGAAGCGAAGGACTGGCATCCAGGTATGTCTAACCAATAGATCCCCTTGCATTGGCCGCCATGGCTGAGGTCAAACGAATGAGTACGCGCCGCGAACAACTCTCAGCCAATGATAGGTCTTCATTTACCTCATTGAGGGCGCTGTTTGGGTCTTGTGACGTCATATGCAAGGGGTGTTAATGATGTGCATTAAGCCATTTGTGAGTTAAATAAGAATGTCTGGCACAGTAACTTTCTTAGTTACAACTTAACTGCTTAAATTTGAATTTCTCAGATTAGCATCCTACAGTGGTTTTGAATGGTAGATTAACTTTGCCAGCCTGTAATATGATATCAAGTGATGAATGTACATGTATCTACACAGTACACTGTCAACCCTCCTACTATTTGACCATTCAATATCATCCACTGTAGTCTTGAATGATACATGAACTCCCCCAGCCTGCAATGTGATACAATGTAGTGACTGCCGCTGGTCAGTAAACACAGTTAACCCATGCAGATGGTTTCAAATAATCAACTGGATTACATTGAACCAGAAAGTATTAATAGAGGGTTTGAATATATATAGTGTCCTGATGATGACTGAAGCAAACCAACCGAGGCCCAATTTCATAGAGCTGCTTAAGCACAAAAAGTAGCTGAGCACAACCAAATTATGCTGACCATAATAAGGTTACCAGCCAAAATATCATTTCAGATGTACCATCTGTGACTGGTATCCTGCTCATACTCACTTAGTAGAAAATTGTTGGGCGCTTTTTTCTATGAAACTGGGCCCAGCTTTTTTCAGAGGAAACACTTCTTCTCCAAAATGAGGTTCATACTATGTTGTCTTTACAGGTCTTGAGCAGCCGTTGCATAGTGGGGGTGTGAAGGCAGTCAACCCATTCTGTGTCTTGGAGGAAAGTCCTACCTTCGTTCTTGGCAAACTCATGTTCCAGAACCAGATCCCTCCCACAAGGTTGTCATTCTGGAGTAATTTGTACAAATGTAGAAATGATGTCCTTAATACATAAAAAAATACTATACAATTATCGGATACGTATGAGTGCATTGCCACAGAATAAAATCACAAGATGAAATCTGGACTAATCGATTTCACTCGGCTATTCTATTCCTCTCTTCCAGGCTGGAAGGTGTTGCTGACCAACTGAAGCTCAACCTCGTTCATGTCATCGTCCGGAGCTGTTGTCCAACTATCCCAATGCACGTCAAAGAGACTAGAAGGCCCAGATCAAACAGCATCCCTCCCAGACCATCTGGACATGTTATCCTAAACGATCCTGGGGAGGAGACTAGGTGGATACAAGAGCCTCGACATCCTACGGTTCTTGCAGAGGAACTTCTCTCCAGAATGATCACACTGATGAAAAGTATGAGAAGATTGCAACAGATCTTTTGATATTATATGGTTACACACATACACACTCGCAAGTGTGTAAACACATTCTCAAAAGACTTTGTACACAAATAGACTTTGTACACAAATAGATTTTGTACACAAATTTTCATGTGGAGCACCCAAGTCTTTAGAATTAGTGGAGACCTATTGTTTTCCCTTTTTGTTTTGTCCTTGGTCTCCATAAGGTACCGAAAATGAGCACACCTGCAATTGGGGACCTTTAGTTGTCCATCTTTTGTTTGTACTCCAACTTTTTGGCAACAGCTCCCATTGGTTTTGTACACACTTTCCAACTGGGGACCTTCACCCAACAGGGGACCTTCACCCAACTTGGGACCTTCACCCAACTGGGGACCATCACCCAACTGGGGACCCTATGGTCCTCTGTTGTTATAGGTCCCAGGTTTGAATGTGTTTACCAACCAAAACACACATGTGTAATGGCCTTCCATTGTGGACCATCCTTTGTTCAGCTCTTTGTCCTGACAAACAAGGACCCAATTGTTTTCCCCTGTGATTGCTATTTTGGACCTATTGTTGCTTTCGTTATACATTTTTGGTTTGAATGTCAAAGTGCTACAAGTACGTATTTTTTCAGCGACATCCCTATTAGTTTTGTGCACAGAAGCGAACTTAGGACATCTTGTCTTTCACACCACCCAGAGCCTTATGGCTAAAGAACTCGGTGTCCATGGGTAGACACGCTCACAAATACACGTTTCTCAACTCAGTAATTCAAAGACTCCTATTTCTTCTACCATTGTGAAATGGGTCTGTCGTTTTTTTACAAGTGAACTGTGAATTCATTTTGCTGAGTTGGAGCAAATTTCAAAATCAATTTCGTTGGATGTCTTTTTGTTCAGTTCATGCTACAACCTCCAACCAAAGCAAAGTGTTCGACTTGAGGGCAAGCGTGCTATTCTGCTGTTGCCAAGACTTCCTGGACATCTCGGAGGCAACCAGAGAGCTGTCTTATGTTGATCTTGACCTGCTGGAGACTGCCAATCAGAAGCTGTGTTTCTTTGCAAACGTGATGAACCTCATGTTGGCTCATGCAGCCCTCTATCACATCTACCAGCAGGTCATGTACAAGGTGAGTACCTCATTTTGGTACATGTCATCCTCTGCCACCTTATCTCTAAGATCAGTACCTCATGTTTGCAAATGCCACCTTCTGTCACCTCACAAGCACCTCACAACCTCTCTAAGGTTAGTACCTCATGCTTGCTCTTGCCATTTTGCTGTCACCTCACAAGCACCTCATACATGTCATATTGGGATGAGTACCTCTTTTTTGCTCATATTGCCTTTGTCACCTCTAATGCACCTCATCTCCAGATGAGTACCTCATGTGGCACATACCACCTTTGTCACCTCACGAACAACTCCTATCCAGGTGAGTGCCTAATGCTTGCTCATAATGCCTTCGTCAACTCACAAGCTCCTTATCTCTTGGCGAGTTTCTCATGTTGGCGCATTCAACCTTTGTCACATTACAAGCACTTCATATCTAGGTGAATTCCTCACACTTCCTCATGCCACCTTTTGTCTTCTCAAAAGTACCTCATCTCTTGGTAAGTGCCTCATGCTTGCTCGTGCCACCTATCTATCTACCAGCAGCTCATCTTCAATATGGGTACTTAATGTTTGCTCCTGCCACTTTCTGTGACCTTACAGTCACCTATCTCCAAGGTGAGTACCTCATGCTGACTCTTGCGACCTTTTATCACCTCACAAGCTCCTCATTTCCAAGTGTTTTCCTCATGTTGATCCATGACACCTTCTGACTCAACTGTCAGCAGTTATTATTTGAAGCAACATCCCTGCTATTTTAAATGACATGGCGACTTCTCCTTAGAGTGTGTAGAATATAACCTTCCCTGTTGTTTCTACATAGGATGTTATGCGGCAGACATCTGGTCACACGAGGCACCGTTCACTGACAGAGAGACTCCATTTTGAAGACGAGGTCATCCTACCAGGCACCAGCAGTAGACAGATCAGCGATCGTATCGCGTATTCAAACAAGATGGCGTATTGCATTGGCCAGCTAGGCAGAGTAACGTGAGTAGGCGTGAGGGGTCATCCAAAATATTTAATGTTTTTGAAGGAATTTGGGGTTCCACAAAGAAAAGTTGAG
>CM021526.1:28680308-28694362 GCA_010994315.2 Pisaster ochraceus | reverse complement strand
TCATGTCAAGGTCATTATGGCTAAAACGAAAGAAATGTGGTCCGAGCGATAACTTGAGAAGGACTTGGCACATTAACTCCAAACTTGTGTGTGGATTGGTCTCGGGCTCCAAAAGCCTATTGTTTTTGGACCACCTCAGTCAAATGTCAAGAAATAGACTGACCTGCGGGGCATTTCCTCAACTCACCTAGTCTCTTTGTGCCTCCTGGCACATAATGCCTCTACAACACTGAACCATTCGTCTCTATGTTTGCCTGTGCCTTTAACATCATTCTATGAGTTGAACCCATCCTGGTTTCTTTCTTTCTCCACCGTTCTTCTCCAAGTTGTTTTCCGTCTACCAACCTTCCTACGGCCTTCGGGCAGCCAGGTTAAGGTGCGGCATTTGTGTTAACCAAAAATCACAACTTTTCTTGTTTCTTACCGCTGCTTTTTTGTTGCTGATACAGATAGAGCATGCCTCAGCCGTCCTAGACTGTTTGAGACGTGAACTGCAAACCACCAACTTCAGAGGCAGTGAGTTATCTCTACCATCATGCGATGCGTTGGTGGCTAAGTACGCCAAGAAAGCCATTCAGCTAGTTGTTGCTGTACAGAGCCCACCACAAGGTTTGAAACTGTTCAGAATTGTTCATCTGTTTATAAATATTCATATAGAAATATTCATCTGTTTATGAATAGTCACCTGTTTGTGGTCAAGAAATGTTTCCTAGTCCGGTAAACTCTCTATTGTCCCTCTTTTGTTTGTACTCTAACCTTTTGGCAACAGCTCCCATTTTTTGGTACACACTTTCCAACTGGGGGCGTTCGCCCAGGCGGCGACTCGTTTATTTTAGGTCTCTGGTTTGAATGTGTGTACCTACCCAGGCACAGACACAACTATGTAAACGTCTGCATTCAGGGACCTCCTATTGTCCCTCCTTTGTTTAGTTTTTCAACTTTTTGGCCACAGCACCCATTGATTTTATACACTCTATTGTTCCTTTTGTACACATGTTAGTTAGCTCTGAGCACAGTTGTGTCACCATACATGACCCTTGCAGTTCAACAGTTTCAGAATGATCGATCAACCCGCTGGAAAATGTTACTAAGTCCAGAAGACGGGTTTAAGAGGATCTTTCATTTGAACCAGCTTTCCTCACCACCTAATGGTGTTTGTCTCTCCTGACAGATCTGGATTGTGCAATGCGCCCCGCATCAAGCCTGAGTGTTACATCCCCAACGTCTGGGTACAGAAGAAACCGTGGTCGATCGAATGTATCATCTATGTTATCTACAGTGAGCTCTCCAACCTCCCCGCCATCATCACAGTCTATACCTGTTCCTAATGAAAGAGGTGGGTAAATTAAGGTCTTCAACGGTCATTTAGAACCAGCAGGGTCATGGCCGTGCAATAAAGAACTGAGCCGAAGGCAAGGTCCTTGTAGGCATGGCCACGACCCTGCAAGGTTTAAAATGGCCGTCCAAGACTGAGTCACTGCTCTTTTATTCCCGTTCATACATGTATCATAAATACTTTTCCGTTAAAAACATCCACACCTTGAAAAAAAAAAACTTGAAAAGTTTAGAACAAATCTGACAGTTCAGTCATGGCTCGCCTCGACTGCGTAGTGAATAACTCTCCATGTTATGCGTAAATAGCTCCTTGCACAAGTTTCAAACTTCCGCGGTTAAATTCAAAAAAAAATTGCATGCAAACAACTTTTGGGCTGTGAAGTTTCTGCGATTGGGGGGCTGAACATAGAGGGCAAATGAATGGAAAAGAATCCACAGTGCACTTTCCTTTTTTGGATAAAAATAGTAAAAACTTGCTTTCAAATAATTTATTATTAATAACTCATAATTTAAATTGAACAAATTAATTTTGATTGTAATCGTTCCGTCCTACGATTCACAGATCTCAGCTCTTTTACTATTTTTTAAAGCTTTGTTGAACCATTTCATAAAAACAAAAATCTAGAAAATGTTCTACTGACCTTTTTAAATATTTGATGTTATTTAATGCTTTTACTCAATATGTATAGCACCCAGCCCCACTCCATCAGTTCAAAGTGTGTCCCGGGGTCTCTCCCCGCGTGGCCAGTCTCCACGTTTGAATTCGTCATTACGTAGGATGTCGGTGCCATCATCATCTACAGCATCAGACGCTGTCTCTATCACAGGAAGTATAGCGCCCTCTACCAGCACAACCATCGCTCCCATCCAAGAAGGGCTACCTACCTCGCCACCGAAAAGAGACAGTTGGGTACCAGACACTAAGGTGACACACTGTATGGTATGCAAGGAAGAGCGATTCAGCATGGTGAGTCGTCTGATACCCTAACCAAAAGACGCTTTAAGAAAAAATTTTTTCATTGCATGTGATATTTCTTTAGTGAACAAAATCTTAGATTGGCTGTTGCTTATTTTTAATTTTTTCATTCAAATTTGCGTAAGATGTGAAACTTTGCTTGGTGGGAATACAATCTAGTGAGGTTTGCAGTAACACCATGTACATGAATCTCTGGTCCTGAAAAAAAATGACTTGTTAAACCACTTGTTCTTTCCGGTATCACCACAACTTAAAGAGAGATTCACTCGACTGTGCAAAGTTACTGTTGTTTGAAAACTTGAATCAATTTTGCAACCCCTTTTGTAAGTCGTTGAAAAATGATCGAAAGAAGTTGAAAACTTCTGAAGAAGTTTAAGCTTTCACAGGTTTGTTCTATCATGTATATGGAGGGTCACATGAAGAGCGGATACTCGCTTTTGACAACCATTAATGTTGGCCACGTTCTTAATTCAACATACTTGTATGGGGAAATAATGTTTGAAGCTTTGCATGGTGTGGAAGAAGTAGCTCTAAATAAACCTGCCGGTACAACCATTCGTTAAATTTCCTATGGGAGGAGTAGTGGCTCTGAAAAGAGCCAGTGTGGTCTCGACGTTTCAAACAGTAAACTCTGATCATCTTCAGGAGAAACAAAGTGTACGAAATAGTACAAATAATAAACACAATCACAGTGTCAGAAATAGTAGGCGAGCAGAATATACTGTTTGAAACATCGAGACCACACCAGCTCTTTTCAGAGCCCATACTCCTCCCAAAAGAGATTTTAAGAATAATAATAATAATGCTTTTTATATAGCGCTCATATCTGTCACTCAGTGACACTCAAGGGGCTTCAACATTCAGTATTTTCCTTCAAGGTATGCAAGGTCAATCAAATGTACTGTGAACCATTCAAGGCTATCGGACAGATCCATACAGATGTTTCACTTTCCACAGAGATACTCAAACCGATCGTTCTTATTACAGTTCAACAGACGTCATCATTGTCGTCGATGTGGTCGTGTTGTCTGCTGGCGATGCTCTCAGCTGAAGGCAGTGGTGGAGGGTTACGGTGACACTCCAGTCAGAGTCTGTGATCAGTGCTATCAAGCATTCATCATGCCAAGGTAGGATCCAGTTGACTTCAGGTTATTGTAGCAGGAACTGAATACCACAATGTCAGCAGTGGTGGAAAAGGCTGATGTCAATGTCAATAGCGTATAAATTTGTTTGTCTTTTTTTAGGTAGGGTTGTAGAGTGTTAAATACTCCAAAAACGAATAAACACAAATCATGTTAAAAAAAATTCACGGGCATAGTACTCGGGTGGGATTTGAACCCTTGACCTTTGCCATTTGGTGTGATGTTTTTAAGACACCATAGGTAACTCAATGTTACTGATTGATTCTGTTCCACATCCTTGCAGACCGCAGCACGGGAATTCATCTTCTCAGATTCTTGAAAGACGACGCAGAGTCAAACAACCAGGTCAGAAAAACTACAATATATTTCTCTGTTTTTTCTTTTTTTCAGACAAGCATCATGATTGATAATTATCAAGAAAATAAACCCAGGTTTTTATCTGAGAAAATGTGTTTTATCTTAGAGCCTACGGGTTGTAAAGTTAACATTAGTGTTGCTCCGGAATAATATATCCTTCTGAAACTCAAGAGCAATAAATTGTAAATGCATCGATAACATATGTTTTTGCTAAAATGTATATATTTTAAAATATCAGGGAGTCGAAGACAGTCGCCCAGCAGCAGGGGAGCATCGCCGAGCTTCCGTGTCTCCCCTAACTCATGGCAGCAGCGTACACCCGTTCCTGACTCCAGTCTGATTAGTGAACACTCTGGAGGATCTGAAACACTGTATATGGAAATCATGGAGTGGAAGTTGACATTGGATAGCGCCATGAACACGTTTATAGGAGAAGACTTCTACTATGAACAGGTAAGCGACGAGTTGGACAGGTATAACTAATAGTTGACTAGTCGGTGATGTCAGTCAACCAGTAACTAGTAGCTTTGTAGATGAACAAGTTGGACAGGTAACTAATAGTTAACTATTGGTTGACCTCAATCTACCAATAACTAGTAAACTAGATGAGCAAGTCGGAAGGAAGACTAGTAGTTGAGTAGTGGTCGATCTCTATCTAACAATAATTAAACAAGATTAAAGGTTTGACTAACTAATTCTTGGCTAGTGGTTGATTTCAATCTTCTAATAACTAGGCTAGTTTAACATATGAAACGTTGGACAGGACACTAATAGCTCACGAGTGGTTGATCTCGATCTACATGCCAACTCAGACCTGTGGGAGTCAACTTGTTAACACGTAAACGCCATGTCACCTAAAATGCACACGAAACTGTACACATTGGGATATTGACTTCCAAAAGGGCCCAACCAAGATTGTTGTGATGATGACGCCAGGTGAATCGAAACATTATACTTGATATTCTCGTTTTTTGTCCAGGCACCGAGTACATCCGTCTGCCTGTCCATTCTAGATCTCCACAGTGATCCTAGAACCTGCGGCGCCCTCATACTACAGATATGCCGAGACTTGTCCGAGTATCTCAGGCCGATCCGACCCGGAGTGCCCAACCCTGAAGTGGACTATAACCTAATCATTAGGTAAGGCTGTATCCAAATTGGCGGCTACAGATACGGCTACGGCTACGGCTACAGTTGGATATCTCATCATCATGGATTGAAGTTGTTATATCACAAAAGCCAAATATCGAGAGTTTCTTCCAAAGAAACTAAGCTTATGAAGTTACATAAGATTGCATGTTTTATTACATCCACACGCATCGATTGCCGTGCGCAGACGGACAGCATGTTCCTAAGGCAACGCCAGAAATTTGTCCCCTTTGATGGGCACAGGGTTCGACCCTAACTTTGTATTTGTATTTATTTAATTTCGTGTGTTATATAAACCTATACATTTTTAGCAAAATTGCATTTATAGGTGTGTATCCCTTATAGTCTTCACTGGAAAACATTCCAATTCATAGGACCTTTAACGACTGATAACTTGCCATGTTTGTTATTTACCTCGTAGTATGATGAAGACACTCCTGTTCAACGCCAAACTGAAGTTCATGACGGACGGAGACAGCAGCAGCATTGAACTGTGTGACAGTTACCAAAGCTTCATTGATCTACTTAGTCTCTTTGTCAGCAGTAATAGCACCGATATACCAAGTATTCAGCAGCTCTCTAATACGGACTCTGCAAGGTGAGCCTTGAATGGAGGTTACATCACTCGTAAGGATGGTTCTTAATGCTATAAGTTTAATGTGAGCAGATGTACACTCCTGCATACATCAATAATACAAGGATTTTTATCAATCTAACCACTTCTTTTCGGTATTAAAAAATAATTCCCCTGGCTTCTGCATGGTATTATTTTTCATAATTTTTCTGAACTTCAAAAATAATTTCTGTTTGAAAAATCATTTTCACAGTGAGACTTTGACTGAATAAAGTAAAGACAACAAATGCCCTCATAAAAAGCAAAATAATTTTTTGTTATCTTTTGGAATGTCTTCATCTTGAATTGGCCCGATAATCGGCCATGGTATGCTGAAATCTTGGCATTGCCTCCCATATGCTGAACACAATGATAAACAATGGTGGCAGCCCATCGGTGTCTCATAATCCTTGTTTGTACAACAAAGGGACCAAGGTCTGGAACTGGGGACTACACAATAGCCCTTGGGAAAAAGGGAGATTTAGAGTATGAATTCAAGTACCCTTTGCCGCTCTTTGAACGGAGACAAAACTAAACTTCTTGTGAGTATCAAATGTTGCATATCTTGATCTTACGTCAATATTGTATTTGAAGACAAGTGCGAGACCGTTTGGTTCTCGCCGAACGGCTTTCCCTGGCGAGCGAAGTGTCAACCAAGTGTATGCTGGATACATCTGCTGTGTGGTCGGCATGGGGAATGAGCTGCCTGAGGGCAGGGGACTATCAGGGAGCCAGGGAAAAATTTGTCAGAATTCTCAAGGTAAGGAAATTGAGGAAACACCGGTTTTTGTCGTCATTGTACTTTATAAGAAGATGGTTTTCACGGGTTTTATAAATGGAATTGAGTTGTATTGGGTTTGACTTCAACCTCATACTGTCTGACTATTCAATATCATCCAACTGTGGTTTTGAATGATAGACAGGAGGGTTCAAAGATGAAATTTTATGATTTTTTCAAGAAGTAACCATAAATAGTCGACTTGCGGGTACAACCGTGGGTAAAAATCAATCTCTTGAAGACGAGCAGAGTATACTGTTCGAAACACTGAGACCACACAGGCTCTTTTCAGAGCCAACACTTCTCCCTGAAGAGTTTTGACCCATGATTGTACCCCCAAGTCTACTACAGTTACTTCTTATTTTCCACACCATGCATAGCTTCAAACACCCCTTATAATTTTTCGTTTTCTTGGTTTACCCCAAAGAAGTCAAACACCTCAAAGTAACTGTAAAAGTTAAACCAAATACTCTGATTACACTGATAATATTTATATGATCAAAATATCATGTTTTTTTATATTTTATGCCAGAAATGCATGGTTCAAAGTTTAAATATGTATAGTATTAATGTAATTTGTTTAAATGTTTTTGTTTGTTTGCTGAAGGCACCAAGCGACAAGAACTCCATGTCTCCTGCTTCCAAGCTGGTATCTGATATCATTCAGCATCTGGAGATGTCGGCTTCTCAAGCGGATACTGTACGTAGTCATAATATTTATACTTGGCAACAAATTCAAATATACGTAACTCCCCCCCAAAAGGCAACAAGTGATTAAGTTTGCTGTTTTGAGAGTCCTTGGCTTCACAACCAGAATAAATGAAATGAAGTGAAACGAACAAGTTGTGACATACAAATTGTACGTGGCTACTGGCTACATGAACTCATGTCGAGTCTTGACAATAGCTCATTTGTATCTTTTGACTAACTGGACTGAACAAGGTCTTTTTTTGGTGCGCACATTTTATCTTGTGTGCTGCACAGACATAGATGTGCATTTCTCATTATTTCATCATTGTTTTACCACTAAGATGACGGCGTGATGACGTCAGTAAGCAAGGTTTATACAGTGCTGCTGGTATAGATAGTGCAAAAACAAAAATCAGTGCGATTTAAATAATGTTATTTTAATTTTGTTGCTTTTTTAAGGTTCAAGCGATCTTGAATGCTTCGGCTTCATCTATCAGAGATTTCATCGCAGAACCTCAAAATGTAAGCGCAGGTTTTAAGCATTTTTTTAGTATCTTCTAGCAGTGATTCTTGTATTACCCGATTGTTTAATTGTTTGTGCATTGTTTGCAATGGAAAATATATCTTGCTATAAATGTTACTTGGTGTCTTGAATGCGTATTTGACTCACTTCAGGTTTGAACACATAGTAACATTAAAACAAATTGAATTAATTTAAATATACCCAGTCAGTTTCCCTTGTGGATTTTTACTTGATATTTGAACTAGAAAGTCGCATCCCTTTAAGGTGATTCCTCTGCTGCCGTTTCCCAGGTTGCGTTGTAAACTTGGGTGTGATCGCTGGCCATACGGCAGTTTGATTGTTTCTGTTTGTCATTCCAGGCTCCCTTCTCCTCCAGTGCAGCACTAGACTACCCAGCACTGCAGGAATGCCATTATTACATTAATACATACTGCCCCCACATCGCTATGGTACAGTTTTACCGTAGACACAACAGGCTACCTCTTGCGGTATCCTACATTCTCAGCCAGGTATGTACATGTATACAACTCTAAATAGAGTAACACACGCAGTGCTTAGTAAACATCGGAGACCTAATTTGCATATATTGATCACATGACTGTGTGGCAAACGTTTGCCTGCGTAGAAAATTAGCATCGCCATCTGCATCATTTGACCCTATATTTGACTTTGCATTTGTTCATGTTTGACCCTTTATTTGACCATGTATTTGACCCTTTTTTCAAGCTATATTTGAACCTGTAAATGACCTTCTATTTTAACTTGTATTTTAACCGGTGTATTACCATATATTTGACCTTGTATTTCACAATGTATTTGCCCTGTATTTGACCTTGTGTTTGACCTTGTATTCAACCATGTACTTGATTGTTTTGACCTTGTATTAGTGCTACATTTGATCCTATATTTGACCCTGTATTTCACCCTGTATTTAATCCTAATTTTGACCTTGTATTTGATCTTGTATTTGATGCGTTATTAACCTGTATCTGACACTATACTTGACCCTATATTTGACCCTGTATTTGACCCTATATTTAACTCTGTATTTCACCCAATACATGTGTACTTGACCCTGTATTTCACCGTGTATTTAATCCTGTATATGGCCTTGTACTTAACCTTGTATTTGATGCTTTTTTACCCTGTATTTGACATCATACAGTGTATTTGACCCTGTATTTGAAATTGTATTTAACCCTGTATTTGACCCTGTTTTAACCCTTTATATTTGATCGTGTATTTGATGCTTTATTATTCTGTATTTGACATCATATTTGACCCTATATTTGACCCAGTATTTGACCCGGTTTCGACCTTTTATATTTGACCTTGTATTTAATGCTATGATGACCCTATATCTGACCCTATATTTTACACTGTGTTTAACCATGTATCAATATTGTTTTTCTTCCTACCTACAGTTTGATAGATAAGTTCTCTTGAGTGTCATTATTTTATATTGATTGACTAATTGGTGGATTGATTGATTGTTTGATTGATTGATTGTATTATTGATTGATTGATTGATTGAACAATTGGATTGAAATTGACAACTGTTTTTTTTATTATTCCATAATCATGTTTGTAAATATCAAGTATGTTTTCACTGAAATGCATAATTATTATGTAACGCCAAAGTGTACTTTGCAAGAAACCCCCCATATCCTCTGAAACCCCCCCCCCCTCTTTGGCAAACTCATCACCCGAATGTTTGGGCTTAAAGACGAGATTGTTATGTTCGATGATAAACAATTGTTACTTTGACCTTGCAGTACCACAACCTTCAGAGTCAGACAATTTCCTTAATATGATTTTGAAAGATTTGGGAATGTAACAGTTAACCTTCAAATTTTTTTCATTTTTTAATATAATTCATGTTTGATTGACCATGTAGCATTGCTCGAGTGATGTTTTCCTAGAAGGTTTACTGGTTCCCTGTATAAAGCATGGTAACCTACATGACCTTCAAAGCCAGATGTTACGTCAAGACCCGACACTGAATGCATGGAACCAGTATCTGACTGCCTCCTGTCGATACCTAAACACACAAAGCTTGGCTCACGTGCTGTACGACATGCAGCTCTTTATGAAGGTGAATATCATACAATTATTAGGTAGTTATTTTCTGGTAGGGATTGCTGGAGCACCACATGTATGAGAATAATCTCTCCATGAGGTATGGAGGTTCTTTTCTAAAAAAGAACCATAGGTGTAGAAACTCGATGTTTCAATCAGTATGCTCTAATGGGCTTCAGGAGAAAGTTGGACTCTGATGCTGCATGCTGTTTAAGTACTGTAGGTGAGGATTGCTCTAAGATGTGCGAGGGCTGGAAAGCAATTTTCAAACAAATTTTAACTTAGTATTTTGGGGCAGCGATGGAACAACAAAAAAGAGGATAAGAGCAGTTTTTCATATCTCTTTCTTGAATATCTTTTCTGCTTCATCCTTCAGGATTTTGTGCGAGCCTCCATGACATGTATCAAATTCTACCAGTCCGGAGCACGATCCTATTCAGACCTGTTTGACCGTCTCCAGTACCTGACTAAAGCCAAGGTTCACATGAAAGCTGTGTTTGAAGAGAAGGAATGGGAAAGTGTTCCCAGACCTCCAATGGCAACCCCGTCTCCTAAAGCTAGCCCTCCATCGTGGGGACCAGCCAGCGATGTAAACATCAGATTGATGATGTCCGTGTCACAACTTACAAAGTGAGCTTCTGCTTTCTTAAGAAACGTTTTCTTACCCTATTCATCACTATCCCTTCAATCCTGTAAGGGTGAAGACACGCCTCTGCTGCTGGGCGACACACCCCTCAGTACCATGGTGTTCTGTTGTTTTATTTGAAGTAAATTACCATTCGAGTGTAGTAAATAGCCATTTACAAGTTAGATTTTAGTAACATCTGGTACAATGACTTGTTTGGGTACAAGTTACTGCTTGAATTTGAATTCCTCAGACTATTGAGACAGTTGCTACATCACATGATTCGGAACTAGTATTTGCGTAGTTATGTAAGAGATGGCGAACACACATACACAATTTTGAATATGTATGGCGCAATGGTACCAGGGTTTGCTCATCTGGATGTTGCTATACAAAAGCGTACCCCAAACCAATTGACATAGCAACTGTCTCTATAGTCTGAGGAATTCAAATTTATACAGTAACTTGTGACTAAGCAAGTCATGGTACTAGTCTTGTCCAAATCTAACTCACAAATGGCTTACTAAGGCCGTGTCTGAAACGGCGACTTCGGCTACAGCTACGGCTAGATCGCGCGCGTCTGCCTATTCTTCAACACTGGCAGACGCGCTGATCTAGCTCTAGCTGTAGCCGAAGTTGCCGTTTCGGACACGGCCTAAGCATGTTCAATAATAGTGCCATATGAATATGAAAGCATGAAGCAAAGCTCAGTGGTCTTGGTCAATTCCTCTCTTTTGTATATTGCAAAGTTGCATGTCTGACTTGTCGTGGTATGCAAAGCCAGGAAGAGGCAGTTTCCCCCCCCCCATCCTCTCGACCGACCCCCACGAAATATTCCTGTTCTCTGATATACTCTTTTTCATGTACTAAAGCACTCTCTCCCCCAGCCCAAATCCTCTATAAGATTATTGAGATTCCCAGAACCTAGGACAACACAATTGGATTGGGGGGATAACTAGGATAGTGGGTAGCAAGTTACTACTGTGGACTTATGAAGGAATTGTCGTGACAAAAGCATGATATTGATGCTTGTTTGTTTGTTTGTGATGTTCGCAGTCACATGAACACCATCACCTTACAGATCAAGGTGACCAAGTTTCTTCACGGGATGCTTTCATCTGGCAAGACGTCTCTGTCAGGGTCAGCTGCGTTAACATCACAAGGAGCATCAGGCCAGCAGTCTAACTCTATTTCACAGCTACCAACTCTCTTTGGTAACAGCAAGGTCAAGGCTGAGGTTGCCTACAGGGTCAGTCCTTCATTATTATTAGTAGTAGTATGAGTAGTAGTAGCAGTTGTAGTGGTAGAAGTAGTTAGTAGTTGTGGTAGTCAGTAGTGGTAGTAGTAGTAGTGGTAGTAGCAGGAGTAGCAGTACAAGTAGTATTAGTAATATTAGTAGCAGTACTGGTAGTAGTACTAGTCAGTATTAGTGGAAGTAGTGGTGGTAGCAGTAGTTGTGGTAGTAGTAGCAATAGCTGTGGTTGTAGTAGCAGTAGTTGTGGTAGTAGTAGCAATAGCTGTGGTAGTAGTAGCGGTAGTAGTAGCAATAGCTGTGGTAGTAGTAGCATTAGTTGTGGTAGTAGTAGCAGTAGTTGTGGTAGTACTAGTAGTAGTAGTGGTGGTAGTAGTGGTGGTAGTAGTAGTAGCATTTATTATTATATCTTTCGGGTAACGAAGTTGAAGAACCTTCAGAAGTGACTGGCTCTGTGGCTCTGTACCCCACAGACCTGAAGATACCTGTGTATAGAAGATGTTGGGGACATCATTACAGGAAAGCTCCATTAAAAAAAGAGGCTCAAATGAAACATCATTTTCGTCTGACAACTCACACCTGTTATCTCCATGTACTTGTTTTTCCAAACAGTGGACATAATTGGATCATGCACAAACCAGTTGGGCTGCTGACTGCCCCACGCAGATTAACTGCTCATCCATTAAGTTTAATGAGCCAAGTAGTTCAACGTGAACACACCTAATGGGTGAAAAGGATGAATAGTTTCCGAGTTGTGTGGCCGAAACTCAAAAAATTCTTTAATGGAGCTTTCACGTAATGTGTTCAGTTACAGATGTCGGAGGGAAAAACCCCAAATGGGGAAAACCCACACAATCAGGTCGGGACTGAAAATCCAATCCACATGCAAGGCTCCCGTCTGAGGTGGGATTCGAACCGGGTTCCACGGAGGTGAAAGGCAGGGAAGCATCCTATATGCAAACTTGAATGCCCCTTTCCTTTCGTTTTAGTTCAGCACCCTTTTACTATTGTTATGAAGATGTATTTGTTGTTTTGGCAGTATTTTGGGGGGTACTTTTTAAAATTTCATTATTTTGACATTTAAAAAAAACAGAAATACTCTCAGAAACCACAAATACATTTTCATGTCAAATTCATCCACTTCAAATGTTGCTTTGCTTTGTTTCTTTTGCTGTATTTCGCTATTCGTGTTGGTTTTTATTTGTATTATTTTTTATATATTTTTTTCTTTCGGTGGGGTGACTAATTGACTATGTTGTAGCATTTAAAAATTCTTATTCCTGTTAATCTAACTGTTATCCCATTTTACCGCATGTGGTATTTCTTTCTTTGGTGGCTTTATTTTCATGCCAGTATTATTAAAGAGGGCTAAGTTAAGCTGCTCATAATATTATTTCTTTCCTGTTATCATGAAATTGTCTTGTGGCATTGTTTGGAAGCTTTTAGTGCTGATGGCACTGTACACATCTTCATTACTCCAAGTATTTCAGTTTAACGATCATTTGTTATTAAGAATGTTGTTTTGAATATTTGTGATTGGTTTTTTTCCTAGTTTCTGTTTACTTGTTTTTGTTTCAGTAAGTTTGATATGCTAATTATGGGAGGTCAGTGGAAGAATTCTTGGACAAACTCTCAATTGACTGACTGTAGGCATCGTATGAATTTGTAACGAGTTTAACACATTGGGTCATTGCAGGTTGTCTTGGCTGGCTCCAGTGTAAATGATGGCTTCCAACTTGCATTCCAGATAATACAGGTAAGTGACCACCGTGGAAGTAGAAACTAAACCTCTATGGTAACCCATACAGTGTATTAACACTTTGAACCATTTAATATCTTCCACTTTCTTGGTTGTAAGTTATGGATAAACTGTTTCAGCCTGTAATATGATACCAGGTGGTGAATGCATCCGTACAGAACACACAGTCAACCCTCCTACTGTCTGACCATTCACTGTGGGTTTGAATGACGAATAACTATGCCAGCCTACAATATGATATCAGACAAACTTGAACAAAATTGCACATCCAAGATCTGGAGCTGAGTGTAGGTTATCCCCTCGCTGGTTACAGCTGCAGCCAAGCTTGGCATACTCATGGCTGTAGCATGTTGTTACGTTTTCTTTCCTTTTTGTATTCAGGATTTTCGTCTCCCAGACACGTTGATATACAGCAAAATCGGCCGCAATCTCGCCACTCAACACAAGTACAAAGACATCCAGCAGCTGCTTACCAGCGTGCGGGGTACCGGTCTGGCAAATGACCAATGCTGTGACGAGATTCTAGATGCGTGCGTCAGGGTACTGGCCAATGAGAGTGGCCAGGCCAAGGAGGTCGAAGGACTAATCAAACTTATTAAGAGTGACACCAACAAGGTACCTGGAAATTCTTGCAACCCAGAATTGTATTGTAATTTAAAGTGTTTTGGTATTTCAAACTTTCAGGTGCTCAAAAGTTTGAATTGTTTAATTTATTCAAATTTGATAGCAATCAAGTATTTCACTTGTTCAGTTAATTGGAAGTAACCACCTCCAAA
>CM021526.1:28646111-28656497 GCA_010994315.2 Pisaster ochraceus | reverse complement strand
CTAATGTGAGATAAATTTATTATAAAAGTACGTTAGCCTTACCAACTCTATAAATAATATTGTCAAAGGCTGATGCAGGGTCTTTGGAAAGGAAGCAAAAATGCACTAACGCACTAAGAGTGGGCAACGCAAAGCGTTAAAGACCTGAAAATAACGGTGCTCACTCGTGCATTCAGAAACTCAGAACCTGAAACAACATCAGGGCCCGATTTTGTAGAGCTGCTTAAGCAGACAATCTTGCTAAACAAGTTACTGCTAAGCAAAAATAGCAGGAAACCAGTCACATATGGTATGTTATGGTATGGTATTTTATTTGGTTACCTATAATCTGGTAATCCAAATTGTTCTGTGATATGTGCTTATAAGCATACTTTTTGATATTGAGGCCTGAAATTGGACCTACGGCTCGATTTTACAAAGCACCAAGATTCATCTTAATATAAATTGTCAGTATCACCATAGTAATTGGTATTGTGAAATCACACTTTGCTTAGCAGTTAAGATTGATTCGCATCTAAGGTCAGTCTTAGCTCTTTGTGGAATTGAGCCTAGGTGCATCTCCCCCTCAGCTTGCGCTTCGATCAAGGACGATCTCCTTGAAAGCATAAGACTGCAACTTGGCACAATAGAGGGACCTGGGAAAGTTGAAATCTAGTCCGTGTTTACCCAGTGTAAATATTTATGGATCCATTAACCCTCCTTCCCCAACCCCTTTACATTTGATTGTTTTGGTCAATACATTTACCGAAATTGCCTTTTATTTACTGAGCAGACTGTGCAAGTCTAATATCATTCTGCATCTTCTTTTGATTAAAGGGAGTGTATACCTTCGGTAATTACTCTAAAAGTTTAATTACCATAAATACTTACTTGGTAAGAAGCACTGCAGCTGTTGATAATGTAACAATATTTTGAGAAACAATTCCCTTTAAAGGAATGTGGTTTCAGAGAGGGAGAGAGGGGGGTGGGGATTCAATGGGTCTATGTGTGCGGAGCTACCGCTTTCCCTAATGCCAACCTCTCTTCAAGATTGCTCTCCCCGTTCTGCCCTCTTCGATCTTCGTCTTCGTAAAAATAGCCAAAACCTTTTCTTATCCTTAACTATTGATAACCAAATTAACTTTATTATTCTCCCGAACAAGTAAAACAAACTCCCACCGCAACCTGATGTGGAGAATGACGTTCGTCACTTCATAAATATTCAACATAACTTACTTACACATTAAACAAATTACAACTTAGGGAGTGCCAGCTCTGCTGGATGACGTAATGACGTAACAAAAAATATCTCCCTCTTGTGACATTATCCCCTTTTCAAGATATTTTTTTAATACCTCTGAAATACAACCAGAACAATGAATAGCATTTTTACTCTGGGCTCTCTATGACAACGCCAACAAAAATGTTCACAGATTAATAACAGTTGTTCTCAAAATCCAACTTTTTGGACACAAAACTCAAGTTGCAGCAATTTATTTTTAAACTGCACTGATCGGTTCACCCTGTACTGGACAACGACTGAGGAATTCTGCACCTGCGTTAGCCGTACCTGTAATGGCTTTCACAACATACCGATATGGTTGTAGTGCTGGAGACCATCTCATTACCCTGCTGTTGTTGTTCTTCGATTGAGAATTAATATAGGTCAGTGTCCGGTGGTCAGTTTCAATACAGAATTCTTTGCCATACAAGTACAATTGAAACTTATGCACTGCCCACACCAGGGCTAAGCATTCACGCTCAATGGTTGAGTATGCCTGCTGTCTAGGGAGTAGTTTTTTGCTGGCAAAACTTACAGTAAATTGCTTCCCGCCTTCGCCCTGCATCAAAACTGCTCCTACGCCTATGTCGGATGCGTCTGTGCACAAAATGAAGGTCGAATTTACGAATTGCAACCTTCTTGCGTGGACATTGCCGCTCCAGATTTCCGGAAATATCTCAATAATGCTACCACCTTTTGAAATGAAATTTTCACAGGTTCTATTGTAAATATCTCCATTTTTATAGGATTAAACAATTGAGCGGCTCCAAAAACCAAAGGTAGCCTGTACCTTTTTAAAACCATGCCCCATCATTGTCACGCTAGTTGAAGATGCATTTAGGCAAATTTACCTTTAAAACAATTGGGTTTATAGTTTTGATGTCGTCCTTCGGATGGGACGTAAAGCCGTTGGCCCCGTGTGTTGTGTAACGCACGTAAAAGAACCCAGTGCACTTATCGAAAAGAGAAGGGGTTCGCCCCGGTGTTCCTGGTTTGATTGGCTGCATATTGCGCCACAGCACCTTGTAAATCATTACATGGTGCTATGTAAAGGAGTAGGTCTCATTCTTCAGAAACGTTGCCCCTAATACCTTGCAGGAAAATACTGAATGTTAAGCGCTTAGAGGCTGGCCTGCAGTAGGCGCTACACAAATACGTTATATTATTATTATTGATATATCTTGAAGAATTGTCAAGAATATTTACTGCTGATCTGCTGAAGTACTGCCTGACATTTCTTGTTGCATTTGCAATTGGAGCAAACCGAGCAGGGGGTTGTGAGTACGCACGAATGCTTTTACACAATACATTGCACCTGAGGCTTTATCGATGAACGCGGCTCGATATAAATTTTAGTTGCGAAATGAAATCATTGTGAATAACTGACAAAATTGCAAAATATTTCTCTATTGCAGCTGAATCTACAGGGGCCCGTGTCACGGGGGGCTATTTTTTACAGGCAACTCTGGGGCAGCCAAGTCCTCTGCATTCAAAATGAACACTTCAGTTCTACAAGAGGCAGTCAGCATTTTACTGTAGTCGCAGAGAGAAGAGCAGTGAGCGTTTTGGTCTTTCCTGGACCTGGTGGTAGCATGTAAAATACCTTACGTTTGACTCAATGGTCTAGTGGAGTCAGTACCTGACCTGAAATGGGACATGTCAGTTTTTGTGCTCATTTTCGGTACCTTATGGAGACCAAGGACAAAACAAAAAAGGGAAAACAAAAGGTCTCCACATGTAAAGCCTAAAGACCGGGGTGCTCCACGAGGAAATTTGTGTACAAAGTTAAAGGGAAACTGTTAAGTGCAGGGACAAAGGAAAGAACAAAAGAATGCTCCACCAGGATGCACTTTTGAAAATATGTGTTTTAACTGTTTGTGTGAGTGTGTATAATACTTGTAGTGACATTCTAACCGAGGACCTATGACAAAATGGACAATAGGTCCACGATTGATATCATAATGAAAAACAATGGGGTCCATGTTTGTCAGGACAAAGAGTAGAACAATGGAGCGTCCACAATTGGAGACCATTACGCATGCTTTGGTTGTGTGTGGGTATACTCACGCAGTCAAACTGGAACCTATAACAAAATAAGACAAAAGGGTTCCCGGTTGGGTAAATGTCCCCAGTTGGAAAGTGTGCACAAAACCAATGGGAGCTGTTGCCAACAAGTTGAAGAACAAACAATAGGGTGACAATGAGGGCCCGGACTACCGGACTGCTGATATACACAAACGGAACCGAGGACTTTAACAAAAGGCATCCGGGAAAATTACAACGGGGACAGTCCTCGCTTTGCTTGTGTGCAAAACCAATGGGGACCTCGCTAAAAACGTAAGTCCAAACAATCGAGAACAAACCATTTACAAATACAAAAGCGTGAAACAAAATGTGTACCACAATCAAAACCTTCCTCCCCTCATGTTGATTTAATCTGGACCTCTCTATACTACAAGCAATAACCCACCTGGCGACCGTCAAGCAAACACAATTTGGTCTTAATTATCCCGGAAAACGTTTCACGAGGAATTCACTTTGCGGATCCTACCGGCCTCCCAACGCCGAGCAACCGTCAAGTATTTGATAGGCACACACGGAAAAGACCGTACTCGACTTGAATACTGCAGCGTTATTAATTTTGACCCAAAAGGGCGGGAAACTACCCTGGCGTTCCAGGGTTTTTTATTTTGCATCCCATCCCCTCTATGGCGTTCATCGTTCTTTACATTATTTAGTTACATATGTTTAAAAAGCATGATTGATGTCATTTTTGTATGTTGATACCATTATTGTTGGCTAATGACATCATCAGTCATAACTGACAGCAGTTAATGTGTTCTACTAATTTGGATAAATGAGTGAAAGCATCGCCCCAAAGCGGGTGAACTTTCAAAGTACGTTTGAGCTAAAGGGGCACGTTGCCTTGGGTTCGTACGCTCTGGGCTATAAACAAGCGTTTGTTATGTAATGAATGTGGTTGGAAAGATGTTTTAAAAGTAGAATATAATGATTCACAAATATGGCCCTTTAAGTTGTATGGTTCTGTGCAGTTTCAAGACAGAACACGGTCCGTTATTTTGTAGAACCAAATTTTTGACTCCACAAAAGTGGCAGACCGTATGTTCCGCGGGTTGTATTTCCAGAGACAATTTCATCTTTTTGTATTCGACCACTACTCATTAATTACAACACACTGTAGGTGTTTTAGTACATGCTCTTTAAAAAAGATAAGGGGTAAATCAAAACAGGTGTGCCCCTTTAAACAAAGTCGTATCCAAATTGGCGGCCACAGCTACGGCTACGACTGTTGCTAAGGACATCCTATACTTCAACGCATGATGACGCGGCGATCAAGCCATAGCCGTAGGTGTAGCCGCCAATACTGACGCGACCTTAAATTGAATTACTTGAAAACCACTCTGTTGTCGTTTTGTACAATGGATCTGCGGAAGCAGATGGCACTTCGTTCGTAACTAAGTCATTCTTGAGCAGCAGGAACTACTACAAGTAAATAAATCTTCAGTTATATTCCTCGCTTAAATAATCTCTTGTTTGAGAAAACAAATAGCGAGTGCTTAATTAAGAAAAGATTGATTTATGACAGGCTTAATATTTCTCTTGAGATAAAACAAACGTTGCGATAAATTTGATTGTCTCCGATGTGCCCATTGTAAGTAGGTAGGGTCATACTTTGGTAACTCCGGGAAAAAAGGGTGATATTTTTATCAGAAAGCTTAAAGATGGTAGCGTATGGTAGCAAGCATCCTGGGAATTTTGTTCGTCTTAAGTTGATTAGAACTTGATTAGAAATCAATAAAAGTATTTCGTAAGAAATTGAGTCTCCAAAGATCACCCTCAGGAAACCTTTGAAGATTCGAATCTCCTTGGTGTCCTGTTTTGTGAATGCTGCTGCCCGGCCAGAGACGCAGCTGGTACCCGTCGCCTCGCTCAGCGTGGATGGATTTGACGTTCTTGATGAAAATACCGTGACAGTTTTCTGTTTTCTCAACAATAGACACTGTATTCAGCTGAGCTTTTCACGTGTGACTTTTAGTGTATCTTTTGTTGTAATTTTCCCTATAAATCAGCAATATGCCGACAAAAAACAACGATGACCCTACTTTTAACGTTTGTTTTGAGAAACGGGAGTGTATTTATCTTTGCATCTACTGCCTTGCATGGCAATACCGCAAGCCCTCGTAAATACTTAACGTATTTAGATTGAAATAGACCCGACGCGCATACGAATGGCATAGCATCTGCGTAATGGACATCAAGTAATTTCATCAGTGTGTCCTGATGTAACGGAGATTCGCCACACTGACGCCATCTTTAAAGTTATACAGTGGAGTAATATCAATATTGTACAAAAAGGGAACTGGGGTTACTTTTCCGTATACCATTCTATTGTACAAAAAGGAACTGGGCTAATTTTGCGTGCCATTCAATTGCACATAAGGGAACTGAGGCTGCTACTTTTGCGAACCATTCAATTTCAAGCACAAAAAGAGAACTGGGGCTACTTTTGTGTACCAGCCTCGGTTTGGTTGCATTCATTTAAATGAAAGTGTACCAATATGGCTGCTTCACGATAATGGTCCAATTTCATACCGCTGCTAAGCAGAACTTTTTGCTTAGCAATCTTTACTGAGCAAGAAACGAGTGGGGATACCATTCACGTGGCAATGCAAACCGTACGGTATTATGGCTGGTAACATTTTTCTGCCAAGCATCATTTTCTGTGCAAAGCTTCTTTTTTTTACCTTCTTCTTCTTCTTTTTTTTTTTTTTACAGACTTTATCAACCCGGGGCAAAAAAACAATTGCTTTTGAACATTTGGCAGATGCGTTTTGCTCTTCTGCGAAATTTACGTAGTCGCCGTCACAATACTCTATGCATTCACGCTGACGTCATTTCAGATGGTCTCAATTATTTTTCTCGAATTATGGTTTATTGCTTGGAGTTTCCTAATTGGCCTCGTTTTGTTATCATGCCCTGTTTTGTTGTTATCATCATTTTTGCAGTTTCATCCACACATGCGTGTGTCCTTTTAGTTTTATGGTCAATTCGCAATTAACCTCCCGAATAGAAATACTATCGGACGTCACAAGCTCGCAGCCAGTAAGGGGCCTGATGTATTTATGGGTTGCTGCTCACAATTCCAGGAAGTTACCATTTTGCAGTTTGGGTTGACCGTGAGGTATTTCTTCAATTAGCCTCAACAATACAAGCAGCCTGTGCTCTCAGTTTTCTCGTTACTTGTTTTTATTACGCATCTCTTTTTTATTACGTGTTTTGGTTCACCTTGTTTTGCATAAGGGGCTTTAGTTGGCCACGGGTTAGCTGTGACAGTGTATTTCAATCTCGTTTGCAGAGGTCGTTCCCATGGGACCATTCATGGAAACAAACGCGTTGAACATGTTATTGAATAGAGCAGGCGTGGGTAAAAGGTGTGAATGGTCCCGAGGCGGAGTCTAGATTCATAATCCATGCAGCCGCGTGTGAGATGAAGTGAGGTTTCAACCGGGAGTGTTGTCCTGACTTTAAAAAAACATGCACGTGCCATGTACACCGTCTATCTCAATACAAATCTCGTGTTGTTTTGCACACGTATCTGTTGCTCCCGTTAAAGTGTTTTTCCCCCAGGGTCCTGACGGTCTTACTTTCTACTTATGAAATCTACTCCGCCGACACACAATCATTCTGTCACAAAATATATTTGACGAAAACATCATCTCAACAAGTGCATATTCTGCACGAAGGAAGAAAACAAAAACAGAACCGACTTAAATTTCCGGTGAGAACCATGAGCACAAGGTGTCAATATGGATCTCAAATGAATGTTTACACCTTCCTTTTAGCCTGTTCAACTCCATCCTTAAGTGCTTGTTAGTAAAAAAAACATGTTTAATAACACAAATTGCATAAAGAAAACACGAATTTTGACCCACATTTAGGTGTTTGCTTTTTTGGAAGAGTAGCTTGTTCTTTTTCATTTTCTTTTAACACGTCATCCACCCATTAGTGGCCATAGCAATAATACCTATGGATTGCTATTATCTGTACTCGAAGCCATGTACTCGATACTCGACTGAAAACGTACTATGATTTTGAGCAGTCGTGTTCAAAATACCAGTTCCTCTCAGCTTTCCTATAGGCCTAACGTTCGTTAATGCGAGAAATAGAGGAACAAAGCTCTGGAAAAGTAACGTTTAAGTTTTCTATGATGTATTCATGTTTAAAAGGTAGTTATCATAAGCACACATTGCCGTCTAGAAGTTATTCAAAATCAATACTATGTATTTGTACCTCATTTTGCAGTATTATTTTATAAAGTTCTCGTACTTGGTACTCGGCTTGTGGACTCGGTACTCTGATCAGAATACTCGGTACCCGCACACTTGATACTCGGTGGTCCAAGTACCCGCACTCGAGTACTACTCGGCCATTCTAGTACTCGGCAGTACTTGATACTCGACTGAAAAGCACTTGAATAACAACACTGATTGTGAACTTTACAATCAGTGAGCTTGCAGATTGAAAATACACTCATTTTGTTCCCCCAATCACCAGCCTTTAACTCTGCATGTCTTTAAACAGATTTTTTAGACAGATTTTTAGACAGTTTTATGAACTGCCAACCCTCCATGATTCTGTAGAAATTTTACCTGAAAATAAACCATGCTTTCCATGTTCTGATAAACAATTTTGAAAATCTCCCTGATTATGGAAACCTTTCTCCCATTGGAAATGTCAAAACACTTTAGATCTGAAACGAACAAAAACCCCTCTGGGGCATTAGCGCCAGGTTTCCCAAAACCAAGTGGGCGATATTCTCGTCATCTAGATCCGGTTTCTGTATTAAAACACACGTCTTTTGATAGAGTGGAGAAGCAGACGAACCAGTCTACAACAAGGTTGAGGTAAACTCGCTTGGAAAGACAAAATTGTCACCTGTTCTCTTACCAGAGAGAACATCATGTTGCTTTTGTTGTGTGTTCATTTTTCCCTCCTACACTCGCGGCTGCTGTCAAAATGCGTCCACGACATCGCATGAACAAACTCCAGTTCATCAACCTCGGTGGGGATGTTGTCCTTTACTGTCATTGTGCGGTGAACTGTTAAGTACATTCGTCTTGTTCGGAAACGTTAAAGTGACGAATTCGGCTTTTCAAGAATAAATTTTTGGTTCGAGATTGTGACATACACCCCTACCCCACCCCACACCCCCAATGAAGGGGTGTGGGGGGAGTGGGTGTAAGGATGGGATAAGAGTTGGCGGTTGGGGATGAAGGTGTGGTTAGGGAGGGGTTAACGTATACACAAACTTCAAACCCCAAAAGGAACGGAGGTTAAAATTAAACCATGGCACATTTTACGAAAGAGCAGCTGATAAAGTCGAGGTTTCTGGCTTCTGGTAAAATTTTCAAGTTTAAATTAAAATAAAAAATGGGTGCAGCTAAAATATTTTTGGGTACTTTGGCTGATTCAGTTATTCTACTAATTGGCATCAAACTCCTCGGCTTAGAAAATGTGTGTGCTTTCGTCGGTATTTTGAAGGGCTTTCTCCAAAAAAGCAAACTGTTTAAAAACAAATCCGCTGGATCGCAAAGCCACGGTTCAAGGTAGATCTGGGCTGGCTTTGCATCAAGCCCCGCAGTACAGGGTCATTCCCACCGCAAGCCCCTTTTTCATGCGCATTATTGAAAGACAAATGTTCCCCACGGCTCTTGCTATATCACAGAATCCTTAATAGATTCCTTTTCGGCTGAATGACTAGGGGAACAAAAAGCTGTCAAAATGACGTCGGAATGTTGGCCATCATGTTGCACTCCGAGTGTTTGTTTGAGTACGGGCCAGGTGGAAACCTTTCTGATGTGCAGTACCGTATCCGTTATGTTGACGTATCGCGTCAACTTTACTTGACGGAAGATGAGGACTGCTGGGAGACGGTGCGTCTGTTGCGAAGATCTTAACGGCCGAGACTCCGGGGGTGGAATGGATGGGGGCGGTAGGCGGGGGGGGGGGGGGGGGGGGGGGGGGGGGGGGGGGGGGGGGGGGGGGGGGGGGGTGAGGATCGAATTAACTGACATAGGTCCATGAAGAGTACAGTTATATCCATTTTGAAGTTTAAACCCTGCAAGTTTAACGTCAAATTTCACTACTTGTCTTAACCGCATCTGTAGACAACAGGCATAAGGGAAAAACACTGTTTGCACCAATCAAATATATTTTTGCTACATCTTCTTGAAGTTGTTATTTTAATTTTTGTTCCCACATCACTTCATTTCGGGAGGCTAGCTGTGTGTGTGTGGTGTTTTTTTTTATGACCCCAAAGGTTTGTAAAAAAAACGTAGTGGAGTGGAGTTTTCACCCAGTTGAACAGGCTGAACGAAATGTCTGAGGCAAGTGAATGTTTCCCTGTTTGTTTGCGATGATATCAGGACAGACTATTACTGTCACCTTCAGCACCAGCTCGTATTTCGTGTATCACATCCACAACACACACACAATGACTGGCTCCCATTAAAAAGTCATTTTTGTTAGGTGATTTAAATGCACTTCATTAGCTTGTCCGGTGGTGATGAGGCATACAGCCGCGATAACTGAATAATCCATTTTAACACAAAAATGTGTTTTCGTGTTTTGTATGAATGGGGCGCAATGAGTCATAGCTCTAAATATAAGTAGTGACTATTAGCATATTATTCAAATGAGTAATTTCATTTTTTGACATACAAAGGGACTGCTTCAGTAAAAGATCATACATCTTTTTATGAAATGTGTACAGTTTTGTGTTCTAGAAACTAGCGCAGTTCCAGAGCTTGATTTGGTTTGTTTTGTTAAAACACAACAAACTAGCTCAGCGTTTTTTGCGTAGCAGAAAAAGGTTAAGCAATACTTGGTACCTGAGCCTCATTGTTAGCTGTGATAATCTGTGTGTTCACACGTGTTAAACCGTATATCTGTTCTGCCAGAAACACACATCACGTTCGCAACTTGCGATTAGAAGCCATTTTCGGACCCTACAAAAACCCGTACGTGGGCACACAGGGTGCCAGACTAGACTGCACATTGTTTATAACATTGTTTTGTGTGAGAAATCGCCTAACATCCCAAGG
>CM021526.1:28557728-28578774 GCA_010994315.2 Pisaster ochraceus | reverse complement strand
GGCAGTGTTCTCGTTTCCATGGACCTTTTTTGAATTTTCAGGAGATATTGTCCCGATGATGGATTAGTAATGAGTTTAAGGATTTTTTTTATAATAACTGGAGTAAATAAAAAAGTTGTTTGATGGACTTTTTGCTGATTTTTGTGGGAGGAAATGGGTTTCAAGGCGCCCTGGAACCTAGGATCCGAGTCTAATCTGACCCCAGAGTGTTTAGTGTAATGGACGGCACTGAAAATACCTACCATCCACTAGCGAGGCTCTGGTCTGAGGCAGGATTGAAATTGGGGTCCACAGACTGGTGGTGAGTGGCATTGAAATGATACCACTTAATAGGATGATCCTTCTCAGATGACGTCACTATTTTACTGCTCACCATGTACTGGTGAACTTCACACGCGCACGTCACGCCAACCTCGTTTCCAGTAGTGTGCGATCTTACCGCGCCATTTGTTTTAGTTTTTTTCTTTCACAGAGAGGTATCTGTACGGCGCGCTGACGTCACGCCAACACGTTATACTAGACTTGCCCGAACATGTGCGACGCGTCGAAACGCAATGCTGGAAGGCACTGCGCGCAGTAGTAGGCATAATGGTACTCCAGGGGCCGATTTCACAAAGAGCTCAGATTGATCTTAACTGCGTATCAATCTTAATTGCTAAGCAAAGAGCTATTGGATTGACCATGTACCAATCTTAACTGCTAAGCAAAGTGTGATGTCACAATACAAATCACTGACTGCAGTATTGGCAACTCATCTTAAGATGAATCTTCGTGCTTTGTGAAATCGAGCCGTCCCCTCTGTCATTGGGTACCAAGCAAAATCAGAAGGTTGAACAGCATGCAAGGAAAATGCTAAAGCATAACGTGCAAAACTCAGGAGGACAAAAATAAAGATGTGGCTAACCCTATCTAACTTGGCCACCATTAACCTTAAAAATTGTTGAACAGCAATTCGAAGCATTTTATTCTACTTTTATTATTCTTTATTTGGCCATTGATGTAAGAAAATAACATACAGGCTGCAATCTCGACAGGCCTGTAATATTGTGTGTTCTCTGCCATTGATACGTGCAAGTAAGTTGTGCGTGACAGAAGAAGTCTGGGCTCTTTGACTCTTTTGCAAACACGAGATGTCGTGAGTGACATTGTCTCTACAGTCACACAAAAAGGAACTATCAGAATGTAAACGGCCGGACATTGCAACCTTATCTTCAAATGTTTTTGATTAATCACCGCGGCCCACAATTTGTAATTCGGGGCTTGTTTACTCAATAATATAGCTCTGACAGCAGGGAGGATGCGTTCCATACACTCGGTTCATTCGGGTTTTGTATAATCATTTTGTCAACGGGTGTCTCAATTTCCTTCAGAAAATTCCAAGGCATTTACACATAGCCCAGTATTGATTTGTTCCCAATCTAGTCAACTGAATTACAGATTCGAATACCGAATGCTTAGGGGCTACTCATTATCCGGAGGGGTGGTAGGGAATATAAGAAAGAGGGGGAAAACCGGGGGATCAGTTTGTGATTATGGCCCTTGCTCCATGATCGCACCGTGGCTTTTATCTTTGGTGGATCAGGAGACAAGGAGTCAGGGAGGAGGGTTTGCTGAACGGGGAATGGGGAGGAAATGAGCACAGAGACGGGAGAGGGTACCCCTGGCCCTGACGGTATGTACAACAACTTGGGTTCAAGGGATTACCAGTGACTGGCCTGCGGGACCAGTTTGTCATTTTAGTAGTCTGTCAGCCTTTTCAATGGTCCACTTCGTTTACGGTTTTCTTTCAACACAGTCATTTTGTACGTATACCGCAGTTTGAAACCGTTATGAACAATCCGTAATTACCAAAGTTTGACCCTATACCTTTAAGTCAAACAAGAATCAACGTTGACAAAATGAGCAACACGAGTTTTGGATGTGACTGTGTAGATTGATATGAAACAGGGAATGGTCGTTAATTCATGATCTGTCTTCAAGCCATAGATGATTTCAGCGTTTCAAAAGTAACATTTTTTGAAATTCAATCTTAAAAGCATTTAAGAGTTATGATCAAATTCCCTATGACAAGCCATAATTTATAAATGAAAGGCTTTATTAATACACCGGGAAAGGAGTACATTAAAGATGCAATGGACATTTTTTGGTCGAAATGATTTTTCAGTATTTACTTGGGACGTGTTTTTATTCAACGTAATCTGCAACGTGGTTGATTGATGCGGAGTCCATTTGGAAACCACAAATAATAATCTGAATTAAGAAGCGATAGACTACTCTAATCAACACGGTTAAGAGTAGAGAGAATGGCCGAGTGAACTGAATGGACCCCCTTTTCTCTAAAAAAAAAAACCACACACAACAACAACAACAAACAAACAAAACAAACACCCCAACAAATTAACAAACACCCCACTACCCCAACATATCAACAAACAAAAAGACAAACAAACCCCAAAACCCAAACATCTCGACAAACAAACAAACAAACACCCCAACAAAACAAAACAGCATCAACAATAGCAGCAGCAAACAAACAAACAAAAAAGAGCAAATCACTCATGGATTTATAATTATTCATATCTTCAGACCTACAGACAGTGATTGGCGGCTATTGAGGATCCTAGTTAAGATAATAAATACATATAAATCGGAAAGGAACTAGTTTCACGAATCCAATTGCCAAAATCTCATCCAGGTGACATTCGTCAAATCTCAGGACTATTTCAGTTGTCACTTTTCTTTTCAGTACGGTAACCGACCATTGCACGAGCCAGACAAAATATCGCATGGCTCGAAGCAGGCGCTTCGTCCCTGGAAAACGAGCTGCTCGTAACCTACATTCTGCAACCAACAGCTACTTACTTAGGACTCGGTGCAGCTACAAATATTTTATCACATAGAGGTTTCAATAACAACTGAAGATTTCAGGGGACATTGATAATGTCGAACAAGGTGCAGAGACATGGGCCTACCACCAAACGTCTCGAGAAAAGACTAAGGGTGACATCTCAACTTTCATCAACGAAAAAAAGGTCTGTACTCTCCGCCCCGTAAACTCATCCACCAACACTATCTAGAAATTTATAATGAAACTATTACGAGATGGCCCCTTTCTGTCATCTCAACTCACGATGGTGGACGTACTAAGAAGGCCCCTTTCCGCTCCACCGTACACCGAGAACACAGCCCGCCTGCGTTTTATTAAACGCCCTCAGCTAAGTATGGTCAAGTGTAGCTAGCAGACCGTGTTGAATATTATAGAGTAGTCTGAAATGGTTCACCGCGTGAAAAAAGGCACGGCAGGGAGAATCATAATGGCGGCTGTGGGTGTCTGCGTGATGCGCGGGACTTTTTGGCGATCAGCATGGAATTGGATTAGTTTTGCTGAAATAAGAATAAAAGGACACACAAGCGGGGATGTCTCACATCTAGTTTGTGACACGGCGTTTGTACTTAAACCGAAAAGCACTATAAGTGGGATTGAAAGGTACTGAGGATAAACTCCATCCATCTGCACTAATTGCTAGACAGTCTGGATACCGCGGTGTGGCACCTTGATGAAGTTAGAACCCTAAACGTAGCCCGGACCGAAACATAGCCCCTTAAAATGATATCTTTAATCTAAACACAAGGCAACCCTTCCAACATCCCTATTAAAAAGGCAGGTATTCTAACAGTGCATAATACCTGTCCGTATTGGTGCCAAGACAAGGACTGCCAACAAACGTCTTGAGAAAAGACCAAGGGTGACAGAGAGGGCTATGAAGAGAATAATGATAGGGGTAACAAAGAAGGACAGGGTGAAGAATGTGGACCTACGGAAGAATTCAAGAGTGCGGGATATTGTTAAGACCATTAAATCAAAGAAGGGGAGATGGGCAGGTCACCTAGCAAGGAGGTATGCGAACAGGTGGGCATGCAAACAAGCCATTGGACTCCAAGAAACCGAACAAGAAAAAGAGGGAGACAAAACAAGATGGAGAGATGAACTAAGGACATAGGTCTATGGGGCATTCCTTGGCAACCGACAGCTCAGGATAGAGTGAAACATTTGGTGCTCGATATGGGGCATGGTGGCACCCCCCCCCCCCCCCACCGCCATTGTGTCTTCATTGTGTGCTTGGAATCTCAGGAATTCTTCAGAAGATTTTAGGTGGGGTACTTTTGTACAAGAGAAAAATAGTGTGTTAAAGTATGGGAACATTGGGGGGGGGGGTCCTTTGCCCCATATCGGGCATGGTATAGAGTGAAATGGAGAATTGGTGGACAGGCTTTCATCCTGCAGTGGAGTGAAATAGGCTTGAAAAGAAAGAAACTAAAAAAGAAAGAAGAAGCTAACATTTTTCTGCAACCGGAAATTCTTCACCACCTTTGAGACATCAGCCTGCTATAGTAATCTACACGTTTCACATTTTCAAGACAGAAAATGACGTTATAACTTCATAACTGGTGGTTCAACCTTCTGTCTCTCAGCCAAAACATAGGAAAAGAGCTAAAAGTCCCCCCCCCCCCAAAGGATATCAAACTCCTATGCGAAGACAGGCTTCATTTATGGACCGGGCACGCATGAAGAACTGCATGCTAGACTTGTGTGAATGGCCACCTCGGAAGTTCAACCCTTCGGGTCGCCAGAAGCAAGGACCGATAAGACTGGAAACTGTCACTCTTGTCCTTCCTAAAATGCGGCCTAATACAGACCTCATTTAAAAATATTGAAAAAATATAAAAAGCCAATATTTCTGATCTTGGTTATTTCTATGGCTTCTTCGAGAGACGCTTACGCAAGCTAATTATTAAAATAGCCAACTATTTTGAGAAAACCTTCAAACTTGCCACAAGGGTGTGGCGTGGGGGAGGGGGGCTAGGACAGCGCAAACGTGACTTTAATCCAAGTGTAGCCCGATTAAGAAATTCACATGAAGGTACGGTAAGGAAACATGTCAAAACAACGCATGAAAGGTGAATTCGGCCGTGGTGAGAGGTCATAGACGTGATTCCAGGCCACCACAAAAACTAATTAATGCACTTAAAACCTTCAACGTTGTCGTTCAAGGTGCCCCGTCCATATTTAACGCAAAGGTAGTATAAGCACCTCCAAATTCATTGGTTTTTAGGCATATTTTGTCCGAATCCGGAAGAGATCAAATTGGAGCATGTGAGATGTGGACATAAAAAACGACTCATCCGGGTCAGACTCGGATTGCGGGCCCCGTTGGTCCGGACCCGTTTCCGGGTATAAGGCTGACCCGGGTCACACTGACCCCCAAATAGGTCAGGCTCCGAGGAACTTGAGATCCAGGTCAATTCTGCACCGGGAGTACACTATAAACGACCAATGCAGAGAAAAACATTTACCCTCATCCAAAATGTAAGCCCGTCTTTAATAGTAATTACAAAAATTTTACCACTTTCTAGAAACTCATTTCTAATGAATGACCGATCAAACGTAGGCCTATAATTTTGAAAGCCACTCCCGAGAAGATGAAATTCGGGTCATATTAACTTACAAACGCAAATCCGCAGCAAAGTCGTCAACCTTACCCTAAACGTAAGCCTGTCTATATAATAACACAAAGGTAATCTGAAATGTACACGGCTCCGAAACACAATCCAAATTAATGTCCGGGAAAAGTCAACATTTTTTTTGCCGAAGCTCTCCCGAGAAAGGAGAATTCGGGCAATGTTATTCATTGAACAAAGGATTGGCCCATATTATATCACCATACGGTTTTCACCGCGGTTGTGTCACCGACCAATCTTTAGTAGACTCGCTAGGGAGTGGACCCGTGTCGCCGACGGCAAGGCACGCTGCTTCATCCAGCTCGTCTTCTCAGAAACTAAAGGGTAAACCGAGCCGAGGACACGAGCAAAACGAGGCTCGCCTAAACTCCCCGAGGGGAAGTGACGGGGTACCCGGCGAAAAGGAAAAAAACGGTTCCAGCTCACTCAGCTAATTAAAACACCAGAGAGGACTGTGCTGCAGTTGGCACAGCGCCCCTCGTGCATGCCCAACATAATACATGTGTTTTTTCCAACAGTTTACCCAACACAAACCAAACACAAGTCCATGCCTTGTGTGTTTGCCTAGCTATTTTAGTCTCCACTGTTGGAAATGTTGACCCACGCCGAGTCACGCTGTGTTTGTTTCGTAAAATCAGAAGATGTACCTGATTTTGATGCAACCTTAATTAGCGGTTCATTTGAACGGCTACAAAACAAACTAACCACGTGTTTTGTAACACTATAGCCTTGTATATCACAGTTTTCATTCTAAATATAAGTTTGTATTTCAAGTATTTCTTTTAAATCAGCAGTATATAAGTATAAGTTATTTGTTTGTTTTCCTCTATGCATTTTCCTGGTGTGATCAAAATTAGCTTTACAAACAGCTCTGGGAATAATGTCTGATGCAAATTGTGCTAATCATGCCCGAATTGTGCAAACAAATCCGATGCAACTCCGCATTAATTACGTAAAATGGAGACCACAATTTTATTGGAAATGCAATTAGTGTGATTTGCTGCCGACAGCACAGTGGAATCTACCTAATGGGGACGTCTAGGGATTGATGCTCGACCATGTTTTTTACAGATTTAAAATTCGAAATTTTCAATTGTGTTCATTGAGCACAGCAGGTGTAATTTTCATGAAAAGTAATATATACATTATATTCGAAAAAAGAAAACCGAATGTTCGTTTGACAAGATTAAATTTAATCTTTGAAATTTAATCTTTTGGGGAAAACAGATCTTTTGGGGAAATTGTGATATTAAAGCTTTTTGTGATTGAAATTTTAAGTATAAAACTTTTTTCACAAGCATTTATAATATATCATTGTTGTTTTTATAGAAAACTCCCAATACTATTTTTGCCAGCAATGTATAAGCTTTAAAACGGAGAAGATATCAAAGATATTTCAGGAAAATGTGATATTTGAAAGAACATTTAACCCACACATTTATTTGTGTTGTTAAAATGTTAAGTATTAATTGTTTTTCATAAGCTTATGGCAAATACATACAAGATTAGTTTTTAGATTGGGAAAAATAATAACAAGCAAAGTAGATAAGCATTTAAGAGGACAGAAACAAAAAGTTTCAATTTAAACTCACCCAATTAAAAAGAATAAAACTAAGAATAACCTTCCACATGTTTTTATTATTTTAGACCTTCTGGCATCACACTTGCTTACTTCTCTTGCTGTAATCGAAATAATCACATATACGAATTACGTGTACAAAAACCCTATCAAAACACAGACAGCGTTTTGGGTTTTTGTTTTGCTTTCGCTTGAACGAGATCAGCTTACTTGATTAAATTTCACATAGGTGGGATGGACGATGTTTTTATTGAAAAAACAAACTGGAAGACTTGAATGTCTTTACTCTTCTAAAAACCAATATCTTGCAGAAGCTACTCTCCTAGTATGTCTGCAAAACAGAATAGTGTGGGGTTTTTTTTAATGGCGGTCGGGTTGGTGTAGTGCTTTCTTTCCTCTGGTTCGAATCCCGTCTGGTGCACTACGTGGATTGGGTTTTCCATCCCCACCTGATTGCGTGGGTTTTCCCCCACACCTAAAACTGAAACTTCCTTCATTGTCTTCTCTCCACTGGGTTCTTGGCTAGTACAGTGATTAAGTTCGCTTTTCTGAGAATCCTTGGTTTCACAACCAGATTTAAAAACAACAAAACTAAACTACAAAATGAGAAAATTTTATCGCCACAGGTTATTTTTCGACACTCTAAAAACAAGAAACTGTGCCGCTAAGACAGCTGCGGGGCAGATCAGGACGTGTTGACAGGTGAGTTAATTGGATAATGGCCACCCGTCCCATTAGCGTTAACGATACACCATTGGTACAGGGAGTTGATTAATTGAACCTCGATTGAACACGCAGTCGCATAAAAAGAAAGCGTTAAAGGTTCACGCAAATTTAAGTCAGAATGTAGCTGGATCATATTCCTATCCTAACCAACCTTGTTGGGCTGTTATAGCTCTCTACCTCGGTCTCACCACAGTCACCATTATTACAGCCCCACCCGGGTTCATCCTCTATAAAATGACTAAGAAACGCTGTTTTCAAAGTATGAGCAAGGCGGGGTTTTATTTCATTGAAGTGTACCATAAGTGTGTGATACATACCGATGTTTAAAAAAGAAACACCCCGGCAAAGTGGGCTAGTCCTTTATACCCCCTGAATAATTCCAAGATGAAATTAATGTGTAATGTTATTTTAATTTATTTGTTTATTTTTATTTTGTATCGTTTGTATTTTGGTTAAAATCAAAGGTTATTTTGGTTGGTTACTACACTCAGAAAGAACACATAAAATATCGTGTGAGAACGAAAGATAGACTTGTCACCAAGTCCCCGTGGATTTCAGTGGGATGAATTACATTTTTGACTCCGTGATTGACTGTGATTCGTTATTGCAATCAATAGACACATTGACCCAGGTCACCTGACGTCATAATAAAAAATATTCTCGGTTGCCCATTTTGGAAGTTGGTGTTTTACAGTGTATTACGCATTTTAGCAGTGCAGTGCGCATTTTAGCAATGTAATGCGCATTTTAGCAGTGTAGTGCGCGTTTGTTTACTTTAACAAATAACTTGTGTTATTTAAAAGATGAAATCGTAATTATAACAAATTGCTATGGGCATTCAAGAATTTTGAATAAATATACTAAAAAAGAGAGATGATTTCATAATCATAGTTAAACAAATTGTTTGTTCGAGTTGAGTTCTCTTTTTGGTACGAGCATGGAGCTATAATATAGCTTCATGGTACGAGAGAGACTTGCACAGTCTGTAGGTTCACGTGCGAAAAATTGAACTAGACTAGACTATGCCCGTAGCAACACAGCTACACAACAACAGCTACACAGATCTCGTTCATAATTCGGTTGGATCATAATGCACACGTATTCTTAGCGCAAATTACATGTTACATTAAGTCTTCACAATGTTCTAAAGAACAAAACACACACCTCGTTTGGTGAAACGTGCGCAATCGGATGCATGACCTAATTAAATTGTTCAGACCAATGCGCTTAATCTCATAGTCTCAAGTGCGTGCACATCATGCGTTGGATTTTTCCACGGCACATCTAATTGGCACCTCGGGGATATTCATTATTGAGATGGATATAAAAAGATGACCCCCAAAAATTTAACGATTTTTATTGAATGGGAATCAAGTGAATTTGAGGGCAACATGTAACTTGTGTCAAAACGTTTATAAACGAGCCACGGAGCCTGGAATTCCTGCAGGCACAATTTGTACACAGCTCAACGGAGGGATAAATCTAGTCTGACATTTTATTGAAATTCAACTTGTCCACTTTTGATACGAGGAAAGGGTGTACATCTCATAGTAAACATCAGTGGTTATTTATTGCAGTTCTAGTTTTTACTTTCACCACAGTAATTTGTATTATAACATCACATTGTGCTTATGCAAAGATCAATCTTATAGCTCGTTGTGACATCAAGCCCAGGGCCCAATTTCATGGTTCAGCATACCGCGCAGAATTCTGCGATTACAGGACACCGCAATTAGCACAGAATTCTGCGGGCCGTAAGCGCATAATGTCTGGGGCAAGCAGCGCCATGGAATCGGGCAAAGTGTGGTAAAATGTTATGCAATACATGCAAATAGCTGTAAAGGCTAATCTCTGCTTTTAACAAAACAAATTACTCGGCAAGAATTCATTAAATACTTCAGCCTGTAAGCTTACTAGCGGCATAAATGATATCAACTCATATGAATATTCATGGCTTTTGTTTTATCCAAGATAAGCCTTTCCGTACTACTATATATAACAACATTCTGAGGAGAGCAAAATGTCATACGCGAGTTACTTAGACATGCGAAGCATTTGCAAAAATATTTGCACTCAATCGAAGTTATTTACATCACAGATGCACGCTATAGCGCTCATTTGCATAATGCGACCCCATTGTAAAGACGAGCTAACAATGGCACGCCCAAACAAAATAAATGATTTAATTATGCAGTTTGGGCGATGAACAAAACTCTGCAGTGAAATTGCCGTGAACCAAGATTATTCTCTGCGTGAGTCAATTAGCAGCTTCTGGGGTGGATTCCCGTTGAAATAACGTTGATGCCGCTCTCCATTGACGAATTGTAGGGGCGCGGTATTTCATAATGAATAAAGTGAAGGAAAGTGTTTGTGTGTTTTTCTTTACAGTTCTGGAAGGTTTTTTTCCCCCCACAGATTTTGCAAAACAGAAACACAGCTATACCTCTTTGAAGTGAGTTTATATTATCTGTACTGAGATCATTTGATGTGATACAGGGTTTATACACTGCAAAAACTGTAGTGTTAAAATCAACACCATAGGTGTTGCCACATTATAGATACCGGGGGAAAAGGGTATCAAATTTTACACCATTTAGAGTGTTAAAATAACACTGCCAACATAATCACATTAGTGTTATTCTTAAAATGATATGATGTCAATGTTGATTCTCTCCGGTATCTTTTAGTGACAACGTCCATGGTGTCAATTTTAACACCCTGGTTTTTGCAGTGTACAGTGTTTTTGCAGTGTACAGTGTTTTTGCAGTGTACAGATGGCAAAGTTGTGGTCAGTCAGGCAATTCATGGAGTCATTCATCCGTTTCAAAATGGCTGACGAGCTTGACATATCAGATTGGATGCCATGATTTGAAACCGCCTTTCAGCACTAAGTGTCATTTAACCTTAAGTTATTTCAAATAATTAATAAAGCGCAACATTTGGGGGTAAAACTGTCAAAATTTTGGTTATTTGGGTATGGTAGGCCATAAAAAATTCCTATTATGCTCATAATCGTAGGACCCCTTTCCGAAAATGTCCATTAAATTGTCTTTTTGTCAATCAACACTCATATTATAGCAATGTGTTTTCTATCACACGGGTTTAGCTGGAAGTCCCCGAACTCCCCCACCCCCCGGAAAAAAATAAATAAATAAAATAAAATGAAATAAACTGAATTTAAATTAAGATGTCGCTGCACATTTGTGCTTTTGTTTCAGAAGACTGAGACTTCTAACTATGCTTTTTATAATAGTATTTTTGAATATTTATCAATTGCCGTTGGTTGCCATAGGACTTCAATTTAGTGGAATGCACCCATGTATGCGCGGTGCACGGGAGGGGCCAATGAGCAACCTCATTTTGACATGTAGCCAAGGGCGCCATACTTAAATGACGTCAAACGCACATGCTCTATTGTTTGAGTAAACCAATCAACCACAACCACACGCAGATGTTACCTTAGGTTTAATGCGCATAATACATGTACATCATAATGTCAATCGAATTAATACATAAACTGCACCGTAAATAAATTCTTTTAAAAAAACATCAGCAACGTAATTCTCCGTAAAGTTTGTGTCGCTCACGAGGCGCCACTATGGTTATATGCACGTGACCATTGCGTCATCCAAGATATAGGCTATGTTTATTACACAATAATTTTATTCAATGGTTAAATTTTAAGTTAATGTATACATACACGTCATAATCAACCTTTAGACAATTTAAAATTCATGTTTACTATACAACATTGTTCTGACAGTAACTGTAATTAGATAAAACTTGATTTGATTTGGTTTTTATTTTAATTACATGCATGGTTTGACATTTTCCTAAAGTACCACCGAATCGGAAAAAATGAGAAGCTTTTAATGTGGTTATGGAATCATGTCACGATGAGTAAAAAAAGGCTGCGGTGAGATATTCCTGCGAAGGACATCACAGATCGAAAATGACTGCGCATCTGGGCATATTTACAATGTCATGAATACTGTTTACGATGAGTTATATAGTATGTCTTAGTGTGGCAGATAGAGGGAACAGTTGGGGGCATTGTGTCTTTGATCAAACAAGCATTGAATTCAGCAGACAGTTAGAGTGTCCCATGAGAAAGATATTTGGCTGCAGGGCCGTGGCAGATTTTAAGGTTTTTAACAAAATACAGGTAGAATATTACAATCACTTTTCGAAATGTTCAAAATGGCTGCCTTTGCTTGTTATTGTAACATTTTTCAAAGTGCAAATCTGAGATAGCCCTGTAGCCAAGTATCTTTCTCGTGAAATGCGCATCTGCGCATATTTACGATGTCATGAACTTTACCCACAAGTTATATACAACGACGTTGCTCAATATTGATCCTGAATATAAAATGCGCACCTATATTTGCAAAGGCGCCCGTTTCTCACTAGTTGCCACATCGAAAATAAAATTCACAGATAGTTGAGATTTCCAATGTCTCGGGGGCCACCACATAAAATAAATACGCTCTTTTCAAATACTTCTTAGAAGATAATAAGGTGTGGACGGCTTCTAGATACACAAACCATACTTTACAACTTCACAACAAATAAACAAAATTGTGAATCATTGTTTAACGTTATCGCCGTGCATGAAGCTGGACCGACATGGGTCTGGGATTGTGGTACAACATTTTTCTTGTTTTGTTATTTTTGTTATTTCTCCGCCATATGGCCAAACTACTCTCCCACTTCTCATCTTTAATACATTGACTATCATTATCTTTTCCCAGGGGCTATTAAACCCTTAAAACTTTACTATCCTCCCCGTTCCTATTGCACAAACTCATGTTGGAGAGCGTATCTCAAATCTTAACAGCGAATCTCACAGTTTTCCCATATATCTATTATCAATCTCCATCAACTTTAACCTTCGTTACGATCAATCACCGTAATACACTATGCACGTTACAACAAACGACGTTATAACATTTAAGTGTTATAACCATTCATCAATCGTTATAACCATTCTCGTTAAAACTACAGTCATTTCAAGGAAATATCATTCATTCAACATTCACCACATTTAATTTCATCATTCATTGTGGCAACCATCCATATTAACAGTCAACAATCGTTAATAACATTCATCGATAAATTCACTGTTTTTACAATGGTCACTGTTACAATCTTCCACCGTTACTATTACTTTATCATTATAGGAAATACGATCATGAACAAACATCGTAATATCTGCAATCCATCAACCATACTTAAATCAACCGCTATTACGATCAAACATCGCTATAACGAACAGCAATCAACTGTTAATATCAACACTTATTAACGTCACATTCGTTATAGCGAATATGCATTCAAAGTCAACATCTCAGCACCTACTAGCACAAGCAACACTCATGAGATCACAAGTGACATCGTCATACATTTGTCATGGAAGGCTTCGATATCATAACCATCATTTCCTTCAAAATCACAACTCAGCTCAACAACTCACCCCCATCAAACACCACCATCCACCCCCACCACAACCGTCCCCATCCATCGTATCACCATCATATACATTCTTACAGACCTTTATCCTGTTCCCCCGTCAACCATATCAATCATGACTGCTGCTTTTCATTATGTCGAAAAGGGACCTGACTATTTTCCTTCCAGCCCCATTTTGGTGCCATTGCTTTGAATGGGAGGAAAATAAGACGGCTGGACTATGACCACGGTCTGTTTCTCATCATTATACATGCATATTTTCGTCATCATCGCTATTACAACAACCCCACCTCGTCATTGCTATCGTCCAGAGCTTTTTATTGAGAGAGGCGCGACAAGTTTTTTTTTTCTCTGGTCGCCATTTCTGGTCTAAATGTAGCACAATCCAATGTGCAGTCTACTCTGGCACCCTGTATGCACACACGCGTTTGTTGGGGTGTTGGGGTGTTTGTTTGTTTGTTTGTTTTTTGAGGGGGTCGGCTTCTCATTGCCATTATCACAACTCTCTCAACTGCTAAGCTGTCGACTGCCTGCAAGCACCACCACAACACGACTGAAACTTTCACAGATCTCCCACGCACCATTTACGTACCAAGTCGACTATCTTTTATACACACATACACTAATCCACCTCGTAAATCTTAACATCAACATTACACAAAACACTACCACCTTCACCTTCAACAATTCCATCAACACAGCCTACCCTAAACCCAAGTCAAACCGCTTCAATTAGCCCTTCCCATGAATTATGCCGATTGTGTAACATTCGCGCACGCGTACAGACGCTATTGGTTTATAGAGTTGCGCACTGGACAGACGCAATAGCGCGTGTACAAAAAAGGCGCGATGTTCCCTCCTTTTGCCAACAACAGTATCACTGCGCACACATGGGAAGGGTCTATTGTCAACATTGGCAACACACCAGTCATATCGCAATCATCACCACCATGCACTATATAATCCTCATTACTCGCCATCCATTCCTCTCGCCACCACTTCTCCACCTCTCTACCTTAACATTTTCTGCATCTTAGCATTCATCATTCACACACCCATTTTCCCATACCATCCTCCCCCCTCCTCACACAAGACGCCCCCTGCCCATTCAAACACGAGATGGCCCACCTCACTACTTCCAGCGCCCACTTCGCAACTCTTTCTCCAATATCACCACCGTAGAGATTGGCCATACAAGAGTAAATGCTATTAAAAACAGTGTTGCGTCACTTCACAGCATTTTCCCTTGACCTCTAATGCATCAAGAACTACATTTGGATGTGTAGATGGAACCATCGCGCATTTGTATCAGTGCTGCATCAGCAGGCCACCTGAGTCAAAGGTTTTATACATGATTGGTAGAGCTGACAAAATAGTCGCAGACAGTGTTCATGTTTTGTGTGATCAACCATATACATGAAATAACAAACCTGTGAAAATTTGGGCTTAGTTCTGTTGTTTGAGTCAGGAGAAAATAGTGAAAACCCATGCACATTATTTCAGCATGTAAACACATTGTCCTTAACTTTGGTTGTAACAACCGAAATTAGCTGTTGGGTTTGGGGGTTTGGGGGTTTTCAGTTAAATGTCAATAATAGATACGGAGGTATTTCTTAAGAAGATTGGTACCATTTATGCCATGTCAAAACCAAGTTAGAATAACTATTGAGATTACAAATGTTAAAGTACTTAAGGTCCGGATTAATGACTTCGGCCGGAATGCTGATAAGTCTCATTCTCCAACGTTGTCGTTGCAGCCATAGACTAGCCAAAGTCGCTTAATTCAGACGCGGCCTTATTAGTCATCCAACTAGTGAAGGGAAAGATATGGGAAATATTTGGGGTATTGTACCTTTGACAATACAAGCATAGAACTTGGCACCGAGTCAGAGTATGTCACAAGAAAGGTATTTTGCTATAGGGACATTCCAGATTTGTTCTTTGGCACACATGGGTAGAATAACAAGCAAATTTGTTTGTATACTAATCTTTTTTTCAAAGGACAAATCTGCGACGGCCCTGCAGCCAAATATCTTTTCTCATGGCATACTCTGTGTGCCAAATAACATAATACAAGTATCATGAAATGCACAATCTCGCCACCTTATCTGCCGTACTATAAAACAGTTATAACGGTTTACAGCACAGTGTTTATAAATCACTATGTATCTTACAGCCGTAAATGATAGAATACCTTTTAGGGAACCTTTTCATTGTTACTGTAGAGTCAAATAAATAATCATTACAGCGAGCCATTACAGCGAGTCATTTTTCACCAAAGTTCACAACGTGCATGTAAAATACAGCCACTTTAAAGGCAATGTATACGTTTGGTTTTCGGAGCCGTTCAGTTGTTTTAATCATATGTAATTGTATCTATATACAATAACCTGTAAACATTTCATTTCAAAAGGAGATGGGTTTTTGAGATATTGCCGAAAATCTGGGGCTGTTTATGTCCACGCAGGAATAACAATTTGAATACACAATCTGAGAAACGTTTTATGCCCAAGCCGTTGTTTTGAGGAAAAAAAATGCTATTGAATAAAACACAGAGAATCTGACTCACAGGAAAGGGGCAATCAAGATTGATCTTTTCCTTATTATAAATACACGAATAACATTTTCTATTTCTCATTTGATGACTGATTATCTTAAAGGCATTTCGTAAAGACAGGACTGCACTTAAATACCAGTGCATGTACTGAAAGGCCGTATCCGACTGGGCGGTTTACGGCTACGGCTATTGCTAAGGGTGTTGCTAAGGACGTACTATATTTCAACGCATGATGACGTGGAAATCTAGCCGTAGCCGTTGCCGCCAATGGGGGACTTTAGGAATGCTAGGTGGCAGCAGAATTACCAGGTAAATTCATTGTTCTCTGTAGTGTGCGCATGCTCAGAACTGCTTAAACAATGGAAAATTACCTGGTAAGTCTGCTGGCAACTAGCGTTCCAAAGTCTCCCATTCGGACACTGCCTTAAAACAAATCAGTGAGTCGACGCACCTGGGTACCAGCGAACTAATTGCAATTAAAAGGTCTGATGGTAATTCAGCCTTTACTGTTAAGCAGAAGCAACGGTCTTTAAAAAATACATTCAAACACTTCCCGGGTCAAAGCTGACCAAAATTCCGGGTTCCTTGAAGCCTGACAAATTCCTGGGTCAGTATGACACGGAATATGGGTCAAACTGACAGAAACTTGTCAAATTGACACAGAATCCGAGTTACAATCCCATTTTTAACCGGTTTCCGGGTCAGCCTGACCCGGAAATTGGTCAGGCCTCCTGCGACCCGGAATCCTGGTCAGGTTGACCCCGGCGTTAAAAATATCAACATGCAAACTATTCGGGTGGTTAACATATACCTTTCTGACAATGAGAAACTCTCATGTTTGTTTAGTGCGTATGTTTGTTTGTTTGCTGGTTTTCTTTACAAAATAATATTCTTTAGTACCATGGCTTCGAGTGTTCAGAATTTATACTTATGCTAATTAGTAAATAACTGATGCATATATACATTACAAGTCGGTTCTAATTTATGTATTTCATGTTCCCGCGGGCAGTTTAGAAAAAAAGAGCATAGATTAAAGGATAAGGAATAAATGCATATGTAATTATTTGGTTAAAGACCCCGCCCCCTCCTTGCGCTGACGTCTCATGGCTACAGTCTGCCCATGGTCTGCCATTTTGAAATTGCATAAAGATTACGAAACATGTGGGCGTCGTTTTAAGTACGCACACCGCACAGTGACGGGGGATCCGATTTCCAAAATGGCGTTGCCAATGTTTAGTGTGGGTGATGACGTCACCTGAATTGGATCAATTGTTCTCCAGATCCATGGTGTTTTTTTTTTCCTATACCACTCTTGCACAACCACTGGTAAAGAAGTCGTGTGACAGCAATGCTTTGTTAAGATACTGCACAAACTGGGGGTAGTGTCACATATAGGTAACGGGGGAATCAAATTTCTAACCAAAGGGTGTTAAGGAAACTCTAATTTCTGCCAAGACAATTCCATTGGTGTTATTTCAACACCCTATGATGTTAATTTTGATTCTCTCTTGGGTATCTAGCGACCACACCCATGGTGTCATCTTTAACACCCCAGTTTATGCAGTGCACGAACAAACAAAACTTATCGTCAACATCAAGCCCCACTCTGGTTACGTAAAACCCTGCACTGACAAAACCTGTACAGCAAAAAAATGGCTGTGGCATATAACACGATGTCTACACCAGGATTAAATTTTGCAAACACAGTTTCAGCATGGAGGAAAATTTCCTTCCTCCATGGTTTTAGCAAGAGTGTGAAACTGTCTGGACTGTCCATCCCCATCCTGACCCCCGCTTTAGCTTCCTGTAAATTAATTATAGCCGCATGTGAAACATCCATGCCATTTTGGAAATCCTTTTTACGGCAGACTTTTACACGAGTGGGGAAAAAAAGAAGAAGAAAACCCTCGGAGACGAAATATGAAACTTCCCACTCAGAATGGTGTCGTCACCAATTTAGAACTGGAGTGAAATAATCGATCTAGTCTCCTCTCCAGGCGACGTGTCAAAAACAAAGTGCCTCTTTTGGGATGGGGCTTTTATATGGAAGTTATCCCCAAGTGTCCAATTTAGACAATCGGCCACAAAATCAAATCGAAGACAATGTTGTTAGGTGGAGCCATTGTAACGGAGAGCTCCCCCCCCCCAATTCCAGTACTGGACACGAGCTCATCTCTTTCTAAACCAAAGTGAAAGAGTCTCATACCTTCAGTTCAGACAAAATATTTGATGGGCGCCGCGGGAATTATTGATGTCGATCTATGTACAATTAGCTCAACCTAACTGAATAAGAACCAAAATGTAATGCATCAAAACCACTACGTGACTAAGACTACACTTTTCACAGTCGTTCACCCCATCCTCACCGAGCTTTCTAATTCCAGTTTAAATTTTTAAAATTATTTTTTAGACTAACCTCTCTAAAAAGCAACCCGGGCTAGCTTAAAATTGGTTAATACTCCCCTCCTTCTCTCTCTCTCTCTGTACCTGTATGGCCGAACTCTAAAATTATCAGGGCCCATTTTCACAGAGGGCTTTAGGAATAAGCACAAGAAAATAATGCTTAACAGAATAATATGACCAGCCAAAATTCCATATCACGTTGTTATCTGTGACTGGTGCCCTGCTTATTTTTGTTTTGCTCAGCAGAAACAAATTCAAGTAGTATATATGTATGCTTTAAAACAGCAGCTCCATGAATATGGGCCCAGTATTGCTCTTCTCTAAACTCGTTTGATGTATGCAATAATTTTGATCAGATCGTGCCTCGAAATGGAATTTCAACGGTAATATTATGCACATTTACAATGGGTTGCTGTACTGTGGCGATTTACAGTGCATCCCCTGTGCCTTTGGATCAATATACAGGAGCTATCAAAAATTACACATTTACACATTTACAACAGCTGAGCTTCGTATATATACTATTAGTATACGGTTTTCTTGATTTGTGATTGTATTATAATGACATTGTACTTTTGGTGCATGCATAATGGTTATGGAGAGCAACATTTCAAGCAATCAAGCTAAATGGGACATACTGTCATTATTGCATTAATACCCTGTGCGTAATTATACAACTCTAAATCTCCTGGGTCTGGGTGACTCGGGTCTCATGGGGCCTGACCATTTTCTGGGCTTGGCTGATCTGGATACTGGTTTTAAAAAGGGGGTTTTAACTAATTTTGCGTCAGTTGACCGGTTCCGAGTCTTGTAACGCAGATTTCAGGTCAAGTGACCCATAAATGGGTCAGGCCTCATTGGACCCAAAATCCGGCTCATTTCTGACCCAGGATTTTTTTATTTTTTAGACTGTACGATTATTGAAACTATTGGAAGAAAACAACTAAGATTAAGTTGTACCTGAAGAAGAACTTCCATGTTGAACAATATTATTATAAACATATAGATCAGAAATACATTACTCATTGAGAGATTTTAATACACATGTGCCGTTTTCCAAACCTCGGTGTTCGGGATCCGGTTCCGACTTGGGCTCTGGTTCCGACTTGGGCTCTGGTTCCAGCTTGGGATCCATCATCAATTCCGGAGCAGTGCACATTTTTCCACGGTGTCTCCCAACATCAAACGGAGACCGGAGCCTGAGCATAAGGTGAAGTTTGGGACACAACAAAAACACCATACACAAACCTTCAAATCATTTTTTTTTTAAGATGTTGTTTGTGACCACCCAAGTTATTAGTATTTTTCTTAATCCGAGTATGTTTTCAAACCTTGTGAAATGTTCAGTTCAAAGGAATGGTATACCTTTGGTTCTCCAGAAATTAATGGCCGTAGAAACTAACTTGGTAAGAAGCACTGTAGCTGTTGATATTGTATACATTTTTAAAGAAACGATTCCCTTCTAAGGAAAGTGGTTTTAGAGAAAGGGACCCAAAAAAATCATATCTGAGAAACTTTTCATGCATGAAACGTTTCTCAGATTGTGTATTCCTATTGCGGATAGTTCTTCATGCATGGAAATAACCGCTAAAGATTTTCGACGATATCTCAAAAACACTACCACCTTTTGAAATGAAATGTTCACAGGCTAGTTTATGGTATAACCACATTCCATCAGAGCCATCCAGACAATAGACACTTTCAAATCAACCCTGAAGACCCATCTTTTTTCAATAACATTTCAGTAACATTCAATAGACATTGGAATTTTTTATTTTCTTGATCTTTGCACTGCTGGAGGACAACCAAGGGGGAACGTTTTTATTGGAGCAAGCGCCATGAGCACCTTTTTGTGTATACCGGCGCTATAGAAGACGTCATTATTATTATTATAAGCAAATGTGTTTATAGTATATATCTACATTTATGTAGGATTAAAAGAATCGAAAGGTTCCAATAACCAAAGATATACGTTGCCTTTAAGTCATAATAATAAAATACAGATAAATCACCCCCACCAAATAAATAAATAAATAAATATTACATAAAGTTGAAAAGAAAAAATACACCGTAGGTTTTGTGTGAAATTTAATTTTCCTTTAAACTCAACTGTGCATTTTTATACACACCAACCGATAAAGTTTTAAATTCGCAGTATTAAACTAAGAGGATCCCCATTTAGATGGCATAGACGGATGACCCGGTCCACCATGCGCTGGATATATCCATCGTGTTGATAAGATCCTCTAATCATAATTGATATCGAGCAAACGCAACGATGCGGCCATTGCACAGCCTACAGGCCATTTTAGATATCTACCGCCTTCGTAACACGAACTGACAAGACAGGTTTGTCGTACTAAAAATGGTTTATCAGAATTTTGTATACGAGTCGATATTCTAAAGCCCCTTTTTTTATATTTCAAAGCTACGGTTGGGGCTGGATACCGATTAGCGCATACTATTATATGACTTTCTATTATTTGCAGACTTAGGGAAATGTTCAGCTAAGCATGAACACTGAAATTACCAATTATGACTTAATAAGGAATCACACTTTCTACAGAAAAACAGCAAAGTAACACTGACGACATGAAGTCAATTTGCATGTACTTAACATTCTGAAAGTACGGAAGACTATTATAGAGCTTGAGTGGAGGGCGTAGAAAATACAGATTGTGTTTACTCAGTAGGCGAAGTAAACTGCATAGAAAGTAATACTGCAGGTACAGGAAAACCACGTTAATGTAGTACGGTACTGCAGGTAAACTTATGACCCCCCCCCCAAAAAA
>CM021526.1:28535354-28548718 GCA_010994315.2 Pisaster ochraceus | reverse complement strand
TCACATGAGGCAATGAGGGGCCGTCTGAAACTATGGAATCTTGAGGCAATGTCACACGAAGCAATGAGGGACCGTCTGAAAATATTGAACCTTAAGAAAATGTCACATGAGGCAATGAGGGACTGTTTGAAACTATATGGACCCTTAAGGCCAAGTCACATGATGCAACGAGGGACCGTCTGAAACTATGGACCATCAAGGCAATTTCACATGGGGGCAATTTATGTCCAAGAAGGAAGTTCATTCACATTTCAGTTTTTTCATTATTTTCTTGGGGGACAGCTACAAGAATGTCTCTAATGCTGCCAAAGTGTAACTTTTGCATACAGTGCAAGTGGTTGACTCAAAGTTGCCAATGTGACGCTTGCGTCTCTCAGCCTGTACATGATCAAACAGTAGGTGGCGCCATACCTTCATAAATGCCCCACCCCCGAAAGCTGGGTAGCATCACCTGCAACCGGATTTACATAGAGGAGACAAACACCTATCATTTCACTCGTGAATGAATCCAAATTGAAAGCGGACCCGGTAACAGTACCACCGCTTAGGGATTGGGTCATGAATACACCAAACAAACAAAAACCTAAAAGGTTGTGCTACGTTGTGCAAGGGAATTCAAAATCACCGGTAGGCCCTAGATGTGTCTCGTTATCTTGACTGTGTTCGTAATTTCACTAGTTTCATTTATTGATGTAGTTCTTGAAACCGAAGATTTAAATGAATTGACTCCTGACTCAAAAGAATAACATCTCTGCACGAACCAACATTTTTGCGAAACTAGTGGGGCTTTACGTCCATCCACACAGCCGCCTCCTGCAACCCAACCTGAACCGTCTGATCACAATTATTTAGCTGACAAATCTCAAATCAATACAATCTAGAACCAACTCATCAAGGTTTTGTTAGATGTCAAGTTTAACTGTCGAAAAAGGTGCCATGTCAAAGTTGAATCACTATTGTAATACTAACAACTTATCTTAAGATCAATTTTTTGCTCTTCCTGAAATCGGCCCCAGGTGACGAGGAGCCTGACCCGTGTCTGCGTCAGATTGACCCAGAACTGGGTCAGGACCCCTGGGGCCTGGAAGTCATTTCTGACCTGGGAACTTCTAGATTGTGTCTACACAATACATTAACCACGCATGGAGGGGTGAACGCTGACAGTGGCAGCGTTCGAGGCTACTGGGATTTAAACTGTTGGTTAAACCACAAAGAAAGGACGCACTTCTCTATGGTTGAGCATTGTAAAAAAAATGCATTTAAACAAACACATCAATTTTATTACACTTTATACAATAGACCCCTCAAACTGTGTTTTCAACAACAAAAAATCCAAGCCTCGCGTTATGTTCACTAAACAAGTTTACGAGCGGTAAACGCGATTTCCCTCATTGTATTGGGAAGAAATGTTTAAGCCGGCTCCATTTATCACGCACAATTTAAGATGAATGCAACCAGTTGAGAAAGACTGATTGTTGTTGGGCCAAGCTGTGGACACCCTCCGCTGGATCCAGGTCCCTGGGGTGTACAGTTTGTAAGCACCGCTGGTCGTACTCGACATTTACTTGACCATACAGCATACGCAAAACTTAGCTTTGTGCTGGATATGGGGGTGGGGCATGGTGTAACACCCCCCAAGTTGTAGCGTCTTCGTTGTGTGTTTGGAATCTCAGGAATTCTTTAGCAGTTTTGGGTTTGTTTGTTTGTTTGTTTTTTGTTTTTTTGGGGGGATGGTTACTTCTGTACAAGAGGAAACTGTGGTATAGAGTCCCCCCCCCCCCCAATATGTTCCCACACATTAACACACTCTTTTCCTCTTGTACAGAAGTAATCCCCCCTAAAATCCTCAAAAGAATTTCTGAGATTCCAAGTACACAATGAAGACACAGTATGGGGGGGGGCACACCATGCCACATATCGAGCACCAAACGAGTTTTGGGGGTTCCCGAAAGAGAGAGGTGCAGATTACAATACCTCGCTGCCTATGTTGAACATTGCTTATTGGGACATTTCAATTTCATTCACTTTATTTCCACTCCACAGGCCTACACAAAATAGACATTTGGAGATACGTGTATAAATGTAAATCGTGATTACAGGCAAAGAATAAGTAAATGCGTTTAATACAATACAAAGCATTACAAGAGCATTACAAGGAAAACACACACACAAAAACCACACAAACAAAACAAAACATGGAGTGGAAGTGGAGGGGACCCGTTTATATAAAAAACAAAGCTTGTCGAGTACGGACCCCTAAAACAAAGCAATATTTGCGATTCGTGAAGCACACATAATGGGGGGAAAGGAGGAGAATGCTGCAAAAGCACAAACAGTGCAATTACTTTACGAGAGGAAGAGGAGTTCAGTGTGAGCTACAATCCCGGCCAAAATGCCTGGGCCAGGTGACACTAAACGTACCCTCCCCCGTTCCCCTGCTCCCCCGCTCAATGTTGTTAGGAGCGCGGACCACGCAATGAGAGCCAACATTGAATGGAGGCCGGGGGCGGGGGCCCAATGATATTGTGGCCGGAATTGTAGATAATTAAAATTAATACTTATTAAGTGAATGACTCTTTTTGGGGGGTAAAGGAACAGTATGTTTAACGCACAAACCTCGAAAGAGTACTGCGCGCCATGGCCAATTAATTGCCCATCTGTTTGCAATTTTACGCACTATGTCTGTATATAGCTGGTGTACATAATTTCATACATGAACAGGTATTCACAGCGATTGGAAACCTTATCCCTACTCGAACCTCAAAATTTAATTTCGTTCTCAAGTTTGACTATCAGAGAATAAGTCCGTGTCCGAAACGGCGACTTCGGCTACAGCTACGGCTAGATCGCGTGCGTCTGCCTATTCTTCAACACTGGCAGACGCGCTGATCTAGCTGTAGCTGTAGCCGAAGTCGCCGTTTCGGACACGGCCTAACTATTCTGGCTACTATGCTCGTGACGTTGGAGACGTATGGTCGCCATGTCGAAAGTGGCTCGGCCTTGCTTTGAAGTTGTGATATGTATGAGGCGGGAAACAGACGTGTCTTTTAGGTTGAAAGGGGATACTATGCTCTAGGCTTCATTACATTTCTGATAATGAAACCAATAATGCCTCAGGGAACTTTAATCACTGTAGCTCGCAAGCCTGAGGGAACCTGTAAATAAAGGTGCTTGCTATGTGAACCAGAAACACTGTGGTTTACCCCTACTCTTCCACCACAAGTATTCTGGGTTCTTTTACGTGCACTATAATAGTAGTAATAATAACAATAGTGACTTCTTATATAGCTCATATGCGTCGCTTCAACTTTCAGTATTTTCCTGCAAGGTATGTGGGGCTACGTTTGAAGTATGAGACCTACTCCTTTACATGTAATCATATATTGACAAGGTGCTGTGGCGCAATATGCTGTGTCCTAGTACACGCAGGGTACTTCGAGACCTACGGCTTAATGACCCATCCACAAAACAAAGCCAAAATGTCAAAGTACCTTGCTCAAGAACACTAGTGCCACAACTGGAACTCAAACCCACACTCTGCTGATCAGAAACACCAGAGCTGGACGAGTCCGGTGCTCTGAAACGCTCGTCCGCGACACGCCATAGCTTGGCAAGCACGTAAGGACAACATTTCTAAAGCATCTCTAAAGCGCACGGATCAACGGTAAAAAGCTGGGCCCGATTTCATACAGCTGCCTCAAAACAAAATGCTGCTTAATAATGTCCTGCTAAGCAAAAATTGAACAGGATACCAGTCATAGATGGTACATGTATAATGGTATTTTGACTGGTATTCTTATTGTGATAAGCTTAAATCCGTTTGTACATAAACAGCTCTCTGGGCAGTGATGAGCACAAAATGTTCATTTACAAATTCAAGAGTCAACTTTTTTTGTGGCATTGCTTTTTACGTGGGAAAGCTTAACACTCCTTAAACGCCTTGAATCCGAACTGACACAGAGTCTGGGTTCCAGGGAGCCAGACCAATTTTCAGGTAAGAATGACCCATTATCAGTTCAAAACTGACCCAGAAACTATATTTTGTTTTGTTCCTGGTGTTTTGGGGTTTTTTTTAAGGTTTTTTTTAAGATAAGGTTTTGCCTAGGAGTCACTCCCGCTCGCCCCCTTCCCTCCGCCCGCCCCCCTTTCCATGAATATCGTGACGACTTTGTGTGCCAACTGGTACTGGGATAAACAGTAATGGCTAGCGTGAGACAACACTGGTCCCTTGTAGGCCACCTTACTGTTGATATTGCTGCCTATTAAAACACTAATACATTTACATTACATTAAAAAAAAACTTGTCTCTCTTGTGCTCTCCAGTTTAACTTTTGAAGCATCATCTCAGTAATATCTACTCGCGTAAAAATCCTGAATTTGTATCAGCAACCTCATGAAATATGCTAGTTACATTCACGCATGCGCACAGACACTATCGGTTGGAAGACGGTCTCATCTGTTTATTCGTGTTTTCTTTGTGTGTTTTATATGACTTCCGTACAATTAGATTATTACATTTTACAAAATATGTTTTTGTATTCCTTGCAATATTGTTCGCTTCCAAATTTCCCTCATTAAAACATGCCTATAATAATTAGTTTACGAATGTGTTTTTCAATTGATAAGTTTTTTGTGGCGTCCTAAACGAATGTACAGCAAACCTTAATTTCGTTACGAATATACATAACAAAATAATTTTACATTTTCGTCAATAATCTGACGTCAAAGAAGTAGTTGTAAAATGACATACGTCATCCAGTCAAAATTTCAAAGAGGTAAGTTCTTCGGGATAGGTGTTTGAGCGCTTTTCACCTTTGTGCTTTCACAAACTGCAACTGCAGTGATCGTTTAAACTCTAACGTGATACCCCTTCTTTTTTACAGTCTCTCTGGCGACAGTATATTTGTTGTGTAAACGGTAAACACATGTATTAGTTAATTAGGCCCAATCGCTCAGCCAGCCCCCCCCCCCCCGCCAAAACAGGGCAGTTACCGCACGTTTCAACTCCAGACAGGCTCAATTGACATGGTGTATTACCAATGAAGCTGCAGTACCCATTGGACCCCCAAAGTGCTTGTATTTAGCCATGTTTCTTGCTATTTTGTAACCAAAAACTCAATGTCCGTTCAGAAAACAACTCCGTCAAAGAGACTTTTTTTTTATCCAGTGGTTCAATGAAAATGGTAAATACTAGTAAAGTCAATGATGATTTTAAAATTACATATATCTACAATGTATGTGTAACCTTTTTCTAAAACCTCTGAAAAGTAAATTTGCTTTGACAAAAATGTTAAAAGTTCATTTTGTAAAAGAGGTGTAGGCCTACACGTTCTCGCATCAATACAGCAAACTGCAGATCCCATTAGCAACTATGAGATATGGCGGACACAATACTATGACACTACAATGTATTAGATTTTGTAATTTGTCTGTATACACCCAAACCAAAGAGTACATTCTTATGAATAGTCCACCATATCCCATAAAGGAAAGTGGCATTCAATGATATTATATAAAGTTCTGGGCCCATTTTCATAGAGCTGCTTAAGCAGAAAATATTGCTTAACAATTTCCTGCTCAGCAGAAATGAGCAGGACACCAGTTACAAACTGTACATGTGACATAGTATAGTATTAGTGGTAACCTTATTTTGAAAAGGAAATGTAGTTGTGCTTAGCTACTTATGAAATAGGGCCCCGATCTCGCGAGGTTAACGTGCGATAGGCGCTTCTCGCCTAAACCTTCTCCTCTCGCCGTCCATCTGAATCAGTTCCTTGGTTGTCCGTTGTCTCGTCACCTCACGTAAGTTTCTCTTGAGGCGACCACCAGCAGACTGAGCCAGTGCCCGGGCCTGGAGTCTCCGAGCCCCCTTGGCGCTCACACATCGTGTCGCCATGAGCTGGCGCTTCCTCCGTGCGACTTGTTCTTGGAGCTCTTGCTCTACATCTTCGATGATCTCACTCTCGGTCCTCAAGAAGAGGGAGCTCCTACGCTGGAGGGCGTAATACTTGGACGTGAGCTCAGCAGGCTGTGCGAAGGGAGTGGACTCGCGGTTGGGGTGTTGGGGAGGCGAAGCGTTGTGGCTTGTTGACGGGATGGCAGGAGAGTCTCTTCTCTCGGGGCAAAGAGTGCTTTCCTCGGTGGTGGCAGGTCGGGACGTGAACGCTGGGGCGTCCGTGAGTTCTTTGATACCCTTGGGCTTTTCGCGAGGCGAGACTGCTGGCAATGAGTTCTCATCATCTTTCAGTTGAGAGTATCGAGACAGCGCGTTGTGACTCGAGACATTCTCCACAGTGAGCATTCCCGCCGTGACTTCGATGCGTTCCCTCTTTCTATAGTCTTTTTCAGCACCATTTGCAAACGCATCTGGGCATGAATCTGTAAGTGTTTCTGTCATTTCGCGAGGGGAGGGCTTGTCGGTGGTGTCTTCTGTCCCATGGACCATGCCGAGAGATCCGCGTCTTTGGTTGTAGTATATGAACTGCCCAGACTGTCTCCGAACGTCGTTGAGAAAATTGCAATTGATGCGTTCATCATTGTCTAGCCTCGCCTCTATAGGGTTGAGAGACGTGGGGTCATTGTTGGCTTCATTTTCAATGGGTTTACGGGGAGCCACCGCTGCACCGGATACGCGTGGCATCTCCCGGGCACGGGCGATTTGACCCACGCAGACAGACCCGCGTCTTCGGTCGCGAGGGGGGCATGGGTAGTGCCGAAACACCTCTCCGGTAACATCTTCACAACTTTTACTGACTGCATCTTTGGCGTTAGTGTTGAGGAGACTTCCACTTAAGTTAGAGACTACCTTTGTCGTACTGGACTCTTGTAGGTCTGCAGTGGCTCGGTTGATATGGGCTGTGCTCACCGAACCCCGGCGGTGCAAAAGACGACTCTGAGGGGCCTCGGTCACCTTATTCTGGTAAAGACAAATAAACAATATACAAAACAACTAAATAAATAAACAAACAAATAAAATACAATGTTAAGTGTAATCCAATCGGATTAGTCAGCAATCTAGAGTCTAAAAAATACTTCAATCGCGTTTTCGACTCGATGCAGTTGAAATAAATGTTTTATTGAAGAAGCAAAATTAAAGTGTTTTCATGTGTTTCTAGAACAAATTTCCTTTCAGAAATTTACAAGGTTGGTACAAAGTGTTTGGTACACAGCACATCTTTGATGGTTTAACAAATATTTAGGTTTTCTTTTTTTTCTGCAGTACCCAATTTCCAAGTGATAATTTGAAACTTTACGGTCGAGTTGTCTAACAAACATCTAACTGAGGCAAAATTTATAGAAATGTACTACTGTTTCCGAACTTTAAAACAATTTGGAGAATGTGTGCGAAAAGTAGCAGCAGCAGCAACAACAACAACAACAAGGGTTTATTTGCAGCTGACGTAAACAATATCTGTTTCCGCACTATCTGATGTAAACCTTTAGCTAGAAAAAGTGCTTATATTAAAAAAACAATTTACTAAAATTTACGCTTATTTTCCATGAACATGGGATGTCAGACAACTCGACCGTCGACATCTCGAACGTCGGACAACTCGACAGTTAGACCGACTGTCAAGTTGTCGAACTCCATTTAGATTGTGAACCATTATTTCAGTCAAAAACTACTGTAATTATTCGCTTATTTATTCATATAAGACAAAAGGTGCATATTTTCCTGCTGCGTCGTTTGGGGTGAGAGGTCATTCTGGTATTTTTTTGTTGGGGGGGGTAATTTGCTGTTACTTTCCATGGTATTTCTTTTTAGACACAAGTTATTGTTTCAATTCATTTTCTTCTGATAAACCGAAGGAACCCTAGATTTACCCCAAAAAAATTATATATTAAAGAGCAGAAATTTTGAACAGACGTAACATTTTTATTTGGGGGCAAGTTTGGAGCACAGACATAATTTGGGGGCTTTGGATGTACCATGCCTAGAATTTCATCACTGAGAGGACAAAGCCATTTCTTGTTTTGCACGTGGCACTTCTATTAGAAAGTCTTAAAGGGTATGGAAAACTTTGGAGGGGGCACCAAGGTCAAGACCAGGGCAACGGAGGCCATGGATTCCAGGCCTGCATTCGAAGTAAAAATGTCTCGATTTTAATTCAATGACTAATGTATTAAACCATTCATCTCGGGGAGGGGGCGGGTGCAAGGATGCTGGAATAAAAAGATAAATTTACTTACCCGCTGTCTGAATTGTTGAAGCGATGCAGTGGAGTCCGATGCTCTTCGACCGAGCCGGTGGGTCAACAGTTTCACATCTTGCAAATCTTTCTTGGCCTTCTGTTTTTCGAGGGTTGAAATCACGGCCGACCTCTCGTTGAACAGCGTGGAAAGTTTCTCGCGGTTGGTGTGGAGGTGCGCAATGCCTGCCGACAAGTAGGAGTGGCGTGTTGGGGACGGGGACCTGGGCGGTGAGGAGGACCGTGGCGACCCCCCGGGAGAAGTGTAGCGTGGAGAGACCTTTGGCGGTGAGTGGGGCAGTCCGGATATTACTGCTGCTGGCATGGAGTAACGACGGCCGAAGCGTGCCCCGACAGGCCTGTTGATTGGCAGACCCAACGGGCGAGCCCGGAATGCGGTGCCCGGCCGGCTCCTCGGGCTCAGTTCTTCGTCAACATCCCCATCCCGACCATTGACAATCCCAGGCTGATCTGCATCCTCTGGACAGTCGGGCTGCACATCTTTACCAAACTTCCCAGTAGCGTGCTCGGTTGATGGTTTGTCTTCTGCTGATGGTTTGTCCTCGGCTGATGGTTTGTCCAGCGCTGATGGTTTGTCCTCAGTTGATGGTTCGTCCTCAGTTGATTGTTTGTCCGTAATTTCGTCTTCCTCCAGCTCGTCATTTTGATGGTTTTCATTCTCAAAGTTGGTTCGGAAAATCCGCCATTTCCTGACTGCACGAGCCGTCCTGTCATTCTGGTACAGCTTGGGGGTCGCCATTGCCCGTTTCACCACATCTGCCGCTGAGCTTTTCCCCTTCGTCTTTGCCGATTTGGCCCGGACATTTCCAGACGACTGTGTCACATCTGGATGTTGCTTCTTTTCTTCCGGTTGTTCTTGTTTCATGGCTTGCTCTTCGGGCGACGGTTTCTCTTGCTCGGTTGTGGCCCGTTCCGCCTTGATGATCTTCCCGTTACTCGATACCCCCGTGAGTTCCTCGATGATGGCCTGCGCCTCCGAGCTAACAAATAGACTTTCCCTCTTTAAGGTTAGATTCGGGTCCAGTTTGATTATCCGGCTGACGCAAGTGCATTCATTTTTACATGCCATCTTGATATTTGTTTTTTGTTTTTTCTACAAGTCAATTTCACCGCAGGGCAGGTATCTCTACCCAAACATTGCATGCAGACTAAAATGATGCCGTGAGCAAAAAAGAAACAACTTTTTGAAGTAGCATTGGCTGAAATGATGCTGTGATGCTTGTTTTGGTAAGACCGTTGAAACGCTCGCTTCTGAACTGAAACAACTCCTCAGCAAATTCTGACGTTTAGCCCACAACCACGTTGCTTTTATATTTACAGCAGATAACCGACGTTACACAATTCGAAACCCCTTTACTATAAAGCGAAGTTAGATTGAAACTGTCGTAAGCGAGAGCCTACGTTGCTAATAGAGTGGTTGTGTACTAACGCCAATGGGCGAGGTTCCGGTGCTGGTCTAACTAGATCACCACAGGGGGAGTAGCATTGTCAACAAGGGGGCAATTAAAGAGCGAAGAAGCGATTTGAGGTAAGTCGACCGTGACTGATGCAAACTGCTCAGACTCATTTGTCCAACGATCTGGACAATAGTTGGATTTTCTAGGTACTAGCCTTTGATCAGACCACCAAGCTGTGGGGTGGAGCAGTGGCGTAACCAGGGGGGGGGGGTGAGCAGAGGGAGCCCTCCTCTACCCTCAGAACCCTTGCCCCACTCTTGCTCGAGTCGGTAATTACTTCACAACACCACAAAATACGTAAATGAAAGCTGCTCAGCATACGGGACAGGCATGTGAACATTTATGTCTTGTAGTCACCAAACGTTGACTATGATATACCAAGCAATCTGTAAAATGTACAGTTGCTTTTGTAAAAAAAAAAATTAAAAAAAAAAATACATACAAATATAGACTAATATTAGAGTTTTCTCCCAATAGTTCGATTTGAATTGATCACCATGCAAATGGACAATATTGCAGTGTCTGTCAGACAGACACTCCTGGCTCACATAAAAAGAACTAATGACGGTACTGAAATCCTGAACTGAACAAGTTAGTTTTAAAGCTGGAGAGGATGTCTACTAGTCTGAGGTTCAGTGGAAGAGCATACCAAAGAGATGGCCCAGCATGTGAAGAATAATGACATTATTCCCCCTTTTTTACACTAAACAATTAAGCAACTTACGCACCGAAATATGACCAAAGCGAAACTAGTTAACTAACTTGGATCTGCCAATGAAATTTTGCGGCAGTCAAGATTTATAATTTTTATTTTGTACTAACAATAAGGAGTTTCAAATCAGCGTAATTCTCCATGTGGATATTGGTTTACATTCGTCTCAATACTGACACTGCACCTAACTTAACGAAACTCATTCATTTGTACCAGCCAGCCAGAAGCCTCCAATCATCTGCAGACCAAATTACTCATCGTGCCCCAAACTCGTACTGTCATTGACTGGCGACAAAAGCTTCCATGCTGCTACCCCAAACTCTGCAAACAAATTTACCCCCACAATATCCGCCACTCTACATCACTAGCAGCTTTCCCCAAAAAATATCTCAAAACTCGCTTGTTTCATTAATCACTCATATGCGTTGCTTATTCTGTATATTCCTTTTTGCTTCTTATTTACTATTGTGTGAAGTGCTGTGTTACTTTCTCTTGTTGGTTAGAGGGCTATATAAATGATTTGTATTATTATTTTTACATTTGCGGGCTGGCGATGCGTAAAAGCAAACTGTTGGGTTTATGACCACGCTCGCCATATTGAAATTCATAAACTAGGGTCAGTTTCTTACTAAAAAAACAAACTTTTTTTTTTGTGTCCTGGTTTCGAAACGGCGATGTCAATATCCACTGATTGGGACACGATTTAGTAATGCATAGCAGCAGCTTTGGATCGATCACTGGACCCAGCGTTCATGCTGGGTTCCTCTGAAGACGTCTGCTCGCATGAGTGCGTCAATTACGCATGGGATTAATGCGCATTGTTTGTTGGCTAAATGGAAGCAAACACTGAAAATCACCTTTTTCACGCCCATTCTTTAAAAATGTTCGCTGCTAGAGAGACACAATTCAGAAGACGTTGCAGGCAATCAATAGTTCTAGCAAGACACGTTGGCCTACCTGCCAGTTTCAATTTTTAAGTTGTGTGCTATACAAATACATGAAGATCACGTAACCTGTGGTATCACGTTTACGAAAGAGCCACAGAGCCTGGACTTCCTGCAGGCACGATTTGTACACAGCTCAATGGAAGAAAACATTCAACCTTACACTTCAAGATTGCACTGTCTGATTTTTATCAACTTTTGATAGGAACAACTTTTTCAGCGGTTACTTTTATAACTCTTGAATTTATGTTGAAATTATTACATTAAATGTAAACCTTCCCACATGACCAGTGTATAGTATCTTGCCGGCCGGAAAGGTCCCAGGAATGTACACGAGTCATTCGTTGTGAACACGAGGGTTGCATTGGGGTCTGCACTACCGTCCTTGGTAGCGTGTAACCTTTACTTTGGATTTTGAAAGAGATAATTCTCGACTTTTCTGTCAAATATATTAGCTTCAAGTTTATCTTACTACACATGTATACGAATTTGTGTAGTTATACCTTGGACAACCTGAGAATTTGCTGCTGGAACTTTTGATGCTGTTAGTTTAACTCAATTTCTTTGAGCAAGGCTCAATCCTTATTGCTCTTGCTGGCATGCCGTTGAAGCATGTGCGCCGTTGTGACAAAATAACACGTGGCACGACACGTTTTCCCAGCTCTTGTTTATGGAACCAGTTCTCCCCCAATTACTGATGAAGGAATGAGCAACGAGGAGAGAAAAGACCGAACATAAAACAAGGGATTAGTGTAACCCATTAAAGCACGCCACCCATTCAAAGTAAATTCGGGCGGGCGTTGTGTCCTTTGTCAATCGCTTTGAATGGCAACTACCTAGGGGGCAGCCTGCGTATTGTATCACATCCTGTACTGTTTACACAATACATTTTTTAAGGTACCCGGTGTTTTAACGCCATTGGAAACTCTACAAACAGCTTTAATGTCTGCATTTAGACCTATGTGCTTCTGCTTATAGACTAAGAATGCAAACAGTCTAAGAAAAATTCAGTCTTAAAAAAACATGTTGGTACCCTGAGACTGATCCCACGGCCATCATTATTCATGGAGATACCAATCATGTCATATAATGATGCGCTCACTTTCTGTCGGCCTAGAACGCAGGGTTTACGGACGAGATTTACGTAAGTTGAATGAGTTTAAGAGACGCACCTCCCAGCTGGCCCGCACTCTTCATTGTTGTAACGCACCACTATGTACATTATACTGAAGACCAGAATATACTGTTCGAAACGTCGAGATTATACCAATTGCTTTTATCAGAGCCAACACTCTTCCGTAAAACACCACTTCATTACAAACTTGCTGAATGTCATGTTGCGGATGCTTTTTCGTTAATTAGAGTTACATGTAATTAAATTCAATTCGAAGAGATTTACTACCACAATAAAAAATAAAAAATGAAAGTGTTCTTCCCTTTGTAGAAGGATAGAACAGGGCACAAGGAAATAAAATTACCAAACAAATTTACAGTACGTAATCAGTAAAATGCTCCATCATAATTCAGTTTCGTTATGGGCTAATGTTAATGCCATTTTCAAACGCTAACGCCCGAATAACGGCTCGCCAAAACATGACTAAACCAAACGGTTCATGTGCGGTCATATTGCTTGTCACAACATGTACGCGTACCAATTCAAAAATAAAGAAGAGAGCATTCAGTCATATCATGGTGTATGTAAGAAAAAAATCGATCTGAGTAAGTCAATAATAAGTTATGAATTCTCCAGTTTGATTGATTTGAGCTGAAGCTACAACCCGGGAGATCCACACGGAGATTCTGAGACGAGCTCAATCGATGGTACCTGCTGTGGTGTTACGATTTCCTCGAAGGGAACGACCCGAAGGACGCAGTGTGGGGGCAGGAGGCTGGAAGACCACATCAGCATGTATATAATGATGACTGTTTGGTCATTGATCTCTATACCGCTTAACCCCACACCCACCCACCCCACCCCCTATCCCCGTCCCCACCCCACCCCAACAAGAAAAGGCACTTAGAGTAAATTTACTTAATAATA
>CM021526.1:28519106-28534354 GCA_010994315.2 Pisaster ochraceus | reverse complement strand
GGTTAATTTCGATCCGGAATTTTGAGAGTGTACTGGAACCAAGACTTCTGAGCATTGTTGGGACTCGTTTTAGTTGGTCTTCTTCTCTAAGCCGACCATCTTGGCACTGACCTCCCACAACCGCTTGGCATCCCGGACGTTTAGCGCCGCGTCGGTCGGCTTCCTCGGGGCACAGTCACTGTGGACGAGTGGAGATGGAAGTAAGCAATGTTGTAAGGAACAAATAACAAGTTTGATTATTAACATAATGTAAATGACAACAGATGGACCCCAAAAATTGTTCAGATGGGCAACCCTCGCCAGGGAAGAGGAAACGAGACAGACAGTAAAAGAGGTGGAGAGACGACCTGTTTTTCTGTCCCGACATCACATCCTACCTGAGCACAACATGGATGAGACAAGCACAAGACAGAAAGAAAATGGCGAGTACGTGAAGAGGGCTACATCCGACACTGGATAAACACGGCCTAGGCAAGCAAGGCAATGGGGTGCAAAAAAGTGCCTCTATAGACTTTTCCATGCACCGTCGAGACATTGAGGTGCCTCTCGCAAAACGGAACCCTTCCGACCTTGGCTCACCCTCACAGAGCTTCTTTAAGTAGAAAAAAAGTAGCTAAACACAACACAGTTATGCTTAACAGAATAAGGTCTACCATCCAAAATGCCACGTCACATGTAGCAACTGCGACTGGTATCCTGCTTACTTTTGCTTAGCAGGGTATTTTTATAAGCAATATGTTCCGCTCAAGCAGCTTTACGAAATTGCGTCAACAAGATTAGACGATCAACACATTCCTCAAGTTCCATAATTTTGTGTGCATAACAAACGGGGCAGGATTACTGTTCCCACCCAGCTTCGGTTTGGCTTTCACTGAACTCAATGAGAGAAATACAAGATGGTTGTTCAATGATCGAAAAAATAATCTTACGCAAAGTACAGGCCGGATACATCCTCCAGTTCTTCTGCAACTGCACAGTATATAGACGTATGTGCGCCCTCTACGGTGGTCTTGAAGAAGAAACTCGGAGACAGGCTGGCGAGCCAAACGATTGCTCCGGCAACTCCTTGGGGCTTCTCTGCCTCTATGTGCCGGAACAGCTCAGTCCGTACAACACCCGGATGAAGTGCGTTTACAGTTACGCCGGAACCTATATACGGAGATCGTGACAAGAAAATTAATCATTGCATTGGGCATAAAGAATACATACTAGTTTCGTTTTACCCTTCTACCGAGATGTAAGATAAACACTCAATACTCGATGCTTTCCCTCTAGTTCTGCGGAAAATTACAACAGGCTGTTGGGATGGGATTCGAACCCATGACCCAAACTTTCTATAGCATAATGTCTTAATATTAACCACAGAGAGTGCCCGGGGACAGGCAACTAGATATACTTATAAGTACCAGGTACCGTTGTTTGTTCTCATTACTCCGTATACCATGGGTTTTTTTCGGAGAGGAGAGGTGACTGAGTTAAACACAGAAAAAGCCACAATGTGTTTTATACCTTCGAGTTGCCGACTCAGTTCCAGCGTGAACAACATAGAGGCAAGCTTGCTCTGCCCATACGCTGAGAAGCGGTCGTAGTTCTCATCCATGTTCAAGTCCTCCCATTGCATCTTGCCTCCTCCGTGGGCGATGGAGGAGACGTTGACGATGCGGGACGGGGCGGAGGACTTGATGAGATCCAGGAGGAGGTTGGTCAGGAGGAAGTGGCCGAGATGGTTGACGCCAAATTGCATCTCAAAACCGTCTTCTGTCGACTGCTTGGGACACATCATTACACCTTTGGAAGCAACGGCGATGCAATCAACGTGGGTTTTTAATACAAATACAGTGTTTTTACTTTGATATTTGTAATTATTAAAAACAAATTATGACTGCACATATATTTCAAATAATGAAAATTCGAGAATATTCTTTTAAAGATAAAGCTCGCTTGAAAAAGGCATTGCACGTGATGGAATGGGGGTAAATACAGGTTTACGATGTAGCACTGGGGTTATTTGTCTGAAAAGATAGGCTAGTCTTCTCTGTAGACAGGTGACCTTTGACATCACATGTTTACAAGGCAGCCACATGACTTTCTGCAGGCACCAGACCCTTGTACTCATGACGCCACGGTATGTTTACTGCATTGCTTACCGTGTTTCCAGTTCTTCTGCAAAGTGGTAAACAAACTGTGACGTCATCAGTACTCAGGTCTATTTTGTATACACCTCGATGGAACCAAACGTATTATATTACATGGACATTTCACGGTACATTCTTTTAAACAATTTGTTTCAAAGAAAAACGGAGCACATCTCAAAACTTGTTCAGGCTGTTATACTATACTGTTGTTTCTTTACAAATTGTGTGGTAATTATGACACAAAGTATGAGATTTCTCATGGCAGTTGCAGTTGTTTGCCTGCCAGGAAATGCCCCGGAATATACGAGGTCAATATTTTTCTGTAATAGCAACGTAACATCATGGTCTTTATATATGCTCCGGCTCCGTGGCAAGCCTGTTTAATTGCATATCATGTTATTGTTTTATTTTCAAAGAACTTATGTGCGAGTTTGTGAGTTTTTATTTTTGAGAACAAAACAGAGTTCAAGTTCTTTCTCATGATATCTCAGAGCTCAGAACTTTTCTCCCCTGGCATCCCCACCCCCAAGGCCCCCTCCCGAATCGAAAAATACAGAAACGAATGGTTACATAATAATAAGACCCATCCCAAATTATGTCTTTGCCCCGCCCTCTTGCCCACCCAAATAAAAATGTCTGGTTACGACACTACTGCTTCTATTCTTATACCGGTAGGCTTAATTACTTTTTAAAATCTTAGATCAAAATGATTAATCTCAGATTGAGATGTCTTGTAATGAATCCGGCATCCAAGTCAGACTAAAATGTTCTGCCGTTTTCCCGCGTTTCATTTGGTTAGAGTGGTTTCAGCGTGCGTGCTTTTAGAACACAGATATATCTTAAAGGTAGTATACACGATTGGTAATTATACAACATCGTTGTTTAATTTTAGTCTGAAAGCATACTGATTATGAAGTTCATACTTGAACAATTTTTCTTCTGTGAAATATTTCCCTCTAAAATGAAGTAAAATTCAAGAAAACTGTATCTGAAAACCCAAACAAATGCAACAGTTGATTTCGGTTGTTACAACCAAAATTAAGGACGTCGTATTCACATGCTGAAAATTGTGCATGTTTTTTCTGTTTTTCTCTGTTTTTCCCACAGCGGTTTAAGCCCAAACTTTCAAAGGTTTGTTATTTCATGTATATTATAGTTGATCACAAATGAACACTGTCTGCATGCGACTACATCATCACTATAAACCAATCTTGAATAATACCTTTAACTGTCCATAGGCTCCTCAAATTGCTTGCGGATACAAGTCATGCAATATCATGCAGACAGAGTCTAAAATAATTGTTATGATCAACGGTTGCGGACTAATCTCGAAATTACAAAGCATCAAAAATCTATGCATCCGATCAAAGTATTACCAGAGTTTATTTTACTGCATTTTGACTAATGTTAGGTCTGAAATGAAGTCACTGTTGGTCAAGATTATACCCAACAAAGTTGGGTAAATACAATTTGAACCAACTGATATTATGGTCTAATGATATTGCTATACTGTTGGGTAACCTTGTCTGGTAATTTTTCAAAAACCAATTGTTGGTTAGGCAGTTTTTATGTTACAGTTGGACAATTAGACTTGACCATGTGTGTTTCACTCCTTATGAGTTTTACACTCAGACATGTTTGCTCAACAACATAAATGAATGTTTTTGTTGGGCAAACCTTCTCGAACAACAAAATTAGGAAATTATCGTACTATAATTGGCCAACAAATTGTGTCACAAAGTGACCAACGTTTTTGCAGTGTGTCTTGTAAATAAGTAAGTTTTAGTTTTACACATTTCAGCATGTTTGGACCGTGATACAACTGAACATTGTTTACTAATTTGTTACCCAATGCATAAGTTCAAGTTGGAATAAAAGTAAATAAGAATTAATTTATAAAACATATTCCAGTATGATTGTTAACTTGTGAACGTTTTAAAGGTCAGAAAGACTCTGCGAGCCGGTCGAAACGTCATGCCACTAACTTATTTTTGAAATTTTAAAAGCTCACATATTATTTAAAAACGAAAAAAAATAATAAAACCCCACAAAAACAACAAAACACTTGATTCTAGATGAGGCCAACCGGACAAGCACTCATGCCCCCGGGCCGTCAGAACTCACAAAATTGCCGACAAGTGCACGTGCCGGAAGGAAGTAAGGGTATGGGGAAAAAAGCAACCTGAACTACAAAGCAAACCTAGGAGTCAGCAATGTACACCATTCGCTAATATTAAAAGTCAAATATATACGGGGATTCCATCATCGTATCCTCATGTCTTTGAAAGTTAAGTGCGATGTGTATGGGTGTGTCTCCATTGAAACATAAGTTGTTTTTAAACAAAAGGGATCCAGGTGTTATGAAAGAGCGAGGACGTCCTCTTTTCGCTTTCGTGGTTAAACCAATTTGGAAGTCGCTAAAAAACTGTCGAAAGAAATGGGAGAACAAGTGCTCGATCGGCAAACATGACTATGGGTACATGTTGGTAGGTATTGGACATGAACCCAGGACCCAACACAAGGGACAACGTTACGGGTCCCCGGTTGGGTGAAGGTCCCCAGTGAAAAGTATGTATACAAAACTAATGGGGGCTGTTGCCAAAAAGTTTAAGTTTAAACAAAAGAGGGCCAGTTGTGTTTTAACGCTACATACGAAGTGTGGACCTGAGAACATAAGAGGTCCACGGGGACTTGAAACACTAGGTGGACTTACACACGTCCACACAGCACTATTAACAGTGTTGAGGAATAGGATTTCCTAACAGTGACTGCAACACAGGGCTGTGTGTGTTTGAATATTGTCTACGCATTCAAACCAAGGACTTTAGCAATAGAGATCCGGGAAAATGGCATATCGGGGACGGGTTTGTTTCGTGTACAAAACCAATGGGATGTCCAAACCATGGGATGTCCTCGGTTTTATAAAATTTACAAACTTGTGTGTGTGTGTTTTATAAGACGGTTGGGGGAACTGACCGGCATTATTGATCAAAACGTCAAGTCTTGGCTCTTCCGCCTTGGTCTTCGCAGCAAACGCTCTGACAGAGGCGAGAGACGCCAGATCCAACTGACGTATCACCAGGTGACCGCTAGAGGTCGCTCGACGAATTTCTGCTTTAGCCTCGGCAGCTTTGGCTTCATTTCGGCAGGCAAGAATCACACGTGCTCCTATCGATTGAATAATAAATACACACGATGATTACATTGGTCGGATCATGGATCGGTAGAACCAATGTCTATCCCCATGGTCGGATCATGGATCAGTAGAACCTATGTCTACCCCATGGTCGGATCGTGGAACGGTAGAACCAATGTCTACCTCCAGAGTCGGATCATGGATCGGTAAAACATATTATGTCTACGTCCATGGTCGCATTTTGGCTACATATCTCACTGAGAAAGGTATTCGGTTGTAATTAATATAAAGGCCCCCTATTAAAATTGAATAATTACATTACAGAAACAGCATGCTCTAATAACACTGTGCTGATATTAAACCGTTATCAATGCGGGAGCATCTCTCACTACGCAGGGCATGATTCCCTATAACTTCAGGCTCCAGAATTTTACAAAATGGATGCCAAGCCTAGCCCCCACCCCAACACTTCCCCGCCTCAGAGTACTTCAAAACCCCGAGTACCTGAATCGGTTCTTCAGGACCACACAGAAACCCAAAGAACATTGAAATAAGTGTTCCTGCTACAAGCCTTACCTCTAGTTCCTTATTGCCAAAACTACAAACTAAAGCACACAAATCAATGCTCGTTTTTCGCACTATACTTACCTCTTCTAGCCATGTCTTTGGCCGTCTCCTTACCGATGCCTGAGCTAGCTCCCGTAACAATCACCGTCTTACCGTCCAGCCGAGCCCCGCTGTAGCACCGGCCTCCCGATATGTATCGCTTCAGGACCCATATAGCTACGACGAAACCTTCACGGTTCCACGGTCAAAGGGGTTTGGAGACAAAGTATGAGATTTGTACAGTTATCGGAAAAAATTATACCAATTTCTGGAAGATCACCGTCATATCCTCCTGAGAAACAATTCTCTAAAACAAAGTTGCCGTTTTTATGAAGGACCCACTTTTGAGGACCAATAATCGCCATTGCTTAACTGAATTAGGGCCTACGCCCAATAAACACGTGTAGGCCTATGCAGACATAGGCTACTCTTGACAAAATGATAACACATTTCCCCCCTCAAGATGACCACCGAATTAAAGGAGATTTTCACAGGCTTATTGAAAGGTTAATGAAGACTCAAAGAATTGAGGATCAGATCTGGAAGTGATCTATTAACGCAGAGGCCTATGTTTTCTGCTACCAACTTGGTGACGATTTATATAACAATTAATAAATGATTAAAATGTGGTCTTACCAAAAAGAAGAAGACCAAGTATACGAAGCCAAATCGACATTCTGCCTTACGTGGACAATAATTATTCAGCGCACTACTTCAAACTTAGAGTCCTTTAGTGCAGCAAAATAACAATAAATCCACAGCCACGTTTTTTGCGAGCATCGCATCCTCATAAATGACCGCTAGACAACGATTCGTCAAGACCGAAGTCCACCACCCATAATCCTGTGAGTTACATAGCTCCAAGAAATATATATATATAAATTGAACGTGATATTTTTAAGTGCTAATGGTTTAACCCAACGTCAGAGTTCAGGTTTTGAGTCTCAAGGTCCACATTATTCTACACGGAACCTGCAATTTAGTAACAAATAGTTGACAACTGACGGCAAACACGAATTCCGGGTTTAGAAACCAATGAAAATAAATCTACATTATAATTCAATGATAACAGTGTAGGGCTGGTTTGACTGATCTTCACTCAGGACAAAAATGCTGGTGGTTTTTCCAACAAACAAAAGACTTGACACACAACTTAAACTAAAAGCTCAATTAATCTCTCACCGTACAAGTCTATACATCCATGTTTATTTTTTTTACAGTAGCTTGAAGCTGTGTTTGCTTTTTGATAAAAGTTGACAGCCAGACGGACATCGACCTTCCCTATGCATGTAAATATATTTCTTCATGAAGATACGAGCGGTGTGAGGTGCCCGTCGGGGGAAAAGAGCCAAAAGGGTCTTCATACTACTGCGAGTTCAACAACTTCAACCACTGCCCTACGGCCATTTTATATCATAATAATATTGTATCTTGTACCGTGGGAGAAGAAACACAATATTTGAATAAACATGTAACTTGACAAACAGCAAAACTGCTCACGGCCTTTGTAAATTGGCTCGCAGTTTTCTATAGCACAAAAAAGGGAAGCTATGCTGTATAAAAATTATACGTTCAATGTCTGAATCAATTACTGAAACTCCACCAATTTGTCCTAATGTGTTGATCGAAGTCGCACATTCTGGTGGTAAAAGGTAATTAACATCAAAGGTATTTTCGAGGTAGGATTGACTACGAAATATCGTCCCACCGACCTTAAGCACAAAAGGTAGCTAAGCACCAAAAAATGCTTTCCAGAATAAAGTTACCAGCCAAACTGGCATACCACAAGTACAATATATGACTGGTATCCTGCTCATTTCTGCTTAGCAGAAAATTGTTAAGCAATATTTGCTGCTTAAAAGCAGCTCTATGAAATTGGGCCCAGGTTATTGTTGTAAACCACTCACACGCTCAAACAATGGTCAGCCGACCATCGCTTGAAAATGATTGAAACAACAAAAAATCTTCAGAATAAAATAACACAGCGAAGCTATTTCACTGGAAACATTGGGTATAATGTACTTTCAGTCCAAGTCATTTTTTTTTTTTTCGTAAGCTGGAATTACATTTTGACCGTGTCTGCAAATTAAATAAACTCGTTTACTCGTGAACGTGCAAAACTGCAGCGGCATCGTCAGGGCAGGGCCCCCAGTCCCCCTGGCGCCCCAGCCTTGTTGATCAACAGGCTGGTGGCATTGGTTCGATGACTCTATTTGAATTAAGAATGTCAACTCTGTACCATCCCTACCCCCAACCTTTACTGGTCCTATCTTTACAGAGACGTTTCAGGCGACTGTAAATATAGGTCCCTCAGTTCCAGTTTAACCTCTAGGGTGATAGTCCTTCCTGATAACAGTAGAATCCAAACGTTAGGTGTGTTGAAATGACGGCATTTACCTCTGTCAGTAACCCAAAGTTATATTCAATGGAGTTCAACCTCAGCACTATAAAGTGGGATCAAAGAGCACGATTTGTTTATAAGAAACGTCTACATTTCCCTCCAGACAGACATACAGAAGTCTGAACACAGATACAAGTCTATACTTCTATCATTCCAGAACCAACTTTGGAACACGGCAAAACACAACATTTCGAAGATCCAGTGAGAGAAAGAAAAAGAAAAATGACAGTTCACTCATCGTTCTATATTTCAGAGTGTTGCTCTATTTACAGGATTATGAATACACCACAAAGAAAATCCTGAATAATTAGAACTAATTATTTCAGTCTTGAGATCTACAGGATTTATGGACTCTCTATCACGAGCTTAAACCCGCGGAGATGGGGATACAGTACACCTTTAACTTTTTGGAGCATTTTGGCCCATGGATCACCCCCTCCTCCCCCGGCCATTTTACCAATAAAAACAATAAGTACATGGTATTTCAATATTTCATAAAAAGTACACATCAAGCAAGAATGAGAGAAAAAGTAAAATATTTTACATGGCTCAAAATACCAAGTACTGTGTACGCTTAATTTCTTTTGGGATTCCTGTACAAGTACACAAAATAAATCAAACTTACTGTGCTGACAAACGCGTTAGAATTGTGGAAACAGTCGGGCAGCAAGGGAGGGCATGCAGCGTCCCTTATTATCGTCCAACAAGAGAACGAAAGTAAGGGCAAAAACCCCCCAACAACAACCCAAAACCCCCAACAAACAAACAAACAAACAACACCAACGAATCAAAGTTTGCATCAAAAGATAACCCAGAAAGGTTGAATATGCACCAGAGTATCCTAACCCACAAATATTTCACGGTGCCTTTCTGCGGGCCCCGGGCCCCACGCCATACAGTTCCTAATTTTTCGTCCACTTATTTGTTTTTCAAGAAAGAGAGCAAAGGTATAAAGAGGACAACCCAGTCCAAGAAAGCTCATCCTGCCAAAGAGATGGCCGTGGCAAGGCCTAGAATCGTCAATTTGTCCCCATGGCCCCATAAGGCTTCGCGCTGCTTGATTTCTGCCACACAGTTACATTATTTTATTTTTTTCTTAAGTCAAAGGCTGCAAACTTAAGATAAAAGCCTCCTACTCCTACCCAAAAAGACAATCTAGAAAGGTTAGAATGCACAAGAGAGTATTTTCAACTACCAAGAATAAACCACCACAACTACCAATAGTAATAAACCACAAATACCAAGCAACAACCAAACAACAGGTTTTTTTCAGGCCCCACACCTCCCTAAACTTTTCGATGCCCATTTGCATTCACACACTCCTCTTATTTTCGCTGAATGACGTTTTTCCCTTTTCATAACAAATGCCAGACAGGCCTAAGAGAAAAATTATAACATGTTAATTCTAATTTAACAGATAACACAGAAAGGCACAAAAAACGGGCTCTGCAAGGCCCAGTCCCAACAATGTCACGATACCCGCTGCGTGCTATTACACTACGCGCGGCGCATTGTTACAGTATGCCCAGTGGCCTGTTACAGTTCGCTGCGCGCCGTTACAGTACGCTCTGCGCTATGTTAAAAGTAAGCGCCCCTTTTCCATTCCTTGGATCTTCCTGGCATTGCGCTTTGCAAATAAACAGAAATACTGTACATGAAATAGGCTGTTGTTACTTCAACACTGGGAAGTACTGACATTTCAAAATCATTCTCAACACGGATTTATGCCACTACTCTACATCACCTTAAAAAGGAATCTAGGGTGTGGTCATATTAACAAACAAAACCAAACAGATTAACAAAGCCTAACTACAGTATGTTGGCCATGTCCCAAGAACAGAATATTAATGTTCAAGGAAATGCAGAAGAAAGCCGTTCACATGGCAGACAGAAACTCTGCTGGACCAATGGAATGATGGAGCTGCCAGGCCAGTCTCTGACCCACCACAGCCTACCGGTCAGCTTTAGGCAGGCAGAGGTGAAACTCCAGCATCAAAAGGGTCACCATGAGTCAGTCATGACTCTCAGTATACCACGCCCACTATGGGGTGGAAGGTATTCCACCCCTTTGTTCCCATACTTAAACACACTATTTTTCTCTTGCACACAAGAACCCCCCCCCCTGAGATTCCAAGCACACAATGAAGGGATACAATATGTTAGAGTACACCATGCCCCGTATCGAGCACCTCAGAACTACGACGACCTCTTTCTTGTCTGGAATATAACTTCACCCTTTATGAAATCTGCGGGTGAAAAGACATCAATTCAACTCCTAAAAATCAGACAAAATCCTGCCGAATCAAAGACCCAACATCTACACTTAATGATGAATTCTTATGAATACATTTTGATCACTCAACTCAACAATTTTAATAGAATCTATGAAATGGATACAGTAAATTTATTATCCAACGCATGCGAATGTCAAGAAGAAAAAAATCTCCCGTTGGGAGTTGCGGCATGGATATTTTCTACATGTATGTAGAACGAAGACTGCAATCCTACGCTTCTGGTTTTGTGCTACAGAAAAAATCTGTGTGGTTGTAGTGTGTGTGTGTGTGTGTAACATATTCATAAATTAATAACAATTTCTTCATCATAGTTACATCCGACTTCAGGAGCCATTTGTTCTGGTTGATGTTTCATTTTCTTTTATAGATTAAACTCAAATCATGCACCCACAACAATTTAAATTTTAAATTAAAAACTCATACAAATCAAACATTTAAAGAAAATAACAGCAGGAATTCATGTCAATTTCCTGTTGGTGTTTTAAGACTTTAGGATATATTTAATACTGGTCAAATCTACAGGAAAGTCAAATTCAAGCATGCCTTACATGGCCGAGATGATATGATATTGAGTTATTTTCACATCAGTCAATAAACATCTCGCGTAGGCCGACATTGATGAGGTAAAACAATGGAAACGGTCTGCGCGCCACACACCCCTCTCAACCAATGAGAGGTCTTCCTTTGACATCAGTGAGGGCGCTCTTTAAGGTTGTGATGTCATATGCAATTGGTAATACCAATGAGAGTACGTCTAAATAACAATAACAATCCCACTCGTGCATATTAAACAGTTAATCGACTTTAAACAAAATGCCAACTCAGATGCAATGTCATACATGTAGAGTTGACAAGCAGAGATTTCATGCTTACCGCATGAGTTTGCTTACTAAAATTACCAATGTACCGGTCAAAAGTAATACACGTCACATGACATAATTGACCGGTAACAAAGTCTGCTAACCAAACTTGTTTGTGCTTAGCAAATATAGGCTACTAAGTAGCTTGACTACAAAATAGGAACCTCAATCTGCCTTTTTACACACACACAAATGTTAAAATATTCATAATTTCTTGTCATAAGTTTTGTATATTTTCTCGAGATATTGATGTTATGTTTCAGGTCTTGAGAAGTGCTTGAGATGAAGTACCACCAGAACCTGGCGGTTGATCTTAGAGTTCTGCTGGAGGACTCTGTGCTGAGGGTCAGTCAGGAGGTGAACATGAATTCCGTACTGCGATCCTAGATGACATTCTCTGAAATCTTTTACTATTCTAGAGGTACTAGTGATGCCCGGCTGTTGGTTGAAACACAAACAGAAATCAGTTAGATTGATTAACATAATGACAAGAAACACAACAGAGGGGACCACTTCGCATCTACCATACTTGGCAGTTGTAAATAAAAGTGTTCAACATGCGAGTGGACATGCAGGCTGATGCTTTTATTGTGTTTCTTGTCTTGTACTTGATTTATAACAGTAATCGTATTTAATGTTTCTGAATCGAAAATTCTAGCTAACTCATTTCTTGGTAATCAAATATTAATTGTTGCTTGTGAGCTAATACAAGTGGTCTTGTGCTTTTGAAAAACATGCAAAAATACAGTAACAATCATTCTTAAAATGTGTTAAATATTTGACTGTTTAAAAAAAAAAACTCTTTCCAAAGAAAATAAAACAGGAATGTTTAAACCGTAGCAACATAAACAACCTCAGGCAGTAAATATCATAAGCTATGGCAGAGTTTGGTTCATACAGTAAACAATAAAAAACATTTCATGTATTACATTTGTGGTGGGCCCTCCCCATTCGAGGATGTTCAAAGGCATAAATTACAATGTCAGTTCCATCAGAAAATAAAAATACAATCATTCAATAGAGTAGAGATAACAAATATTTTTACCAACATACAAATGCAGCATAAAATTACTTCGTGATTTTCAAAACAATGACACCCTCACCCCTAAAAAGGGGGTAAACAAGACAATCAAATACACAATAACGTAGCATCAAAATAATGGCATCAAAATAATAGCATCAAAATTTACATCAGAATAAGATCACCCGATAAAGTGTACAATACATACAATGCATCACACAAAATAATACACAAATGCAGCATAAAAATGCATATGATAGTTTTCAAAATCAGACACCCTAACCTGTAAAAAGGGGGAAACGAGACAACAAAATACACAATAAAATAAATACAAATGTAGTGAAAATAGAATACAACCTGGCAATGCACAAATTATTAATCAATGTAAAGATTTAGTTACAGACTGTAGGCCTCTTTTAACAGGCCAGACTTTAAGTTCATCTTGAAGGAACTCAAGTGAATTAGCACTGACTGGTCTCAGATTTCAAGATTTCAAGAACAAAACTCGTCACTGTTTTCACGAAGAACCACTAAATTGACAAGTTATTGATTAATACAGCAAGGGGCCTTTATCTCAATAACTGCATTGTGCCTTTTCAGGAAGAGCCACGCATCCCAAAAGACGCATGTAATACAATGCTACAGAAGGACATGTAGGTCAAATCGTTTTTACGGGTTCACAAAAGCCACAGACGTCAGTGTGCGCATTATCACGTGACATGCACATCCCTTTCCTAGGTAAAAATCAGGCCTCGAATTACACAGAGGCCAATGGCCTCTAATGCCCTGGGCCCAATTTCATAGAGCTGCTTAAGCAGAAAATAATGCTTAACAATTTCCTGCTAAGCAGAAATGAGCAGGATACCAGTTACAAATTGTACACGTGACATGGTAGTTTGGCTGGTAACCTTATTCTGGTAAGCACAATTTTATTGTGCTTAGCAAATTTTTGTGCTTAAACAGCTCTATGAAATTGGGCCCTGGTCTTTCCCATAGACTTTTAGGATTTTCCAATGGAAGTGCCCTTTGCAAAATGAAAATGGCCTTGCCCTCTCAAAGAGGAAATTCCAGGCCTGAAAAACACATCATGCATATAAGCAGGTCATCTTACTTTTAAGGCTTCACAGAGAGACACATATCTATGACTAATTACTGTGGCAATCAGCCAGTATTTTATGAGAAATTAATTAGTCAATGGAGTTAGTTAGACTCATACAGCATCATATGAGAGGTCTTAAACTGCAAACCATGGCTTCAGTATTGCAGACTTGCCGTTTTAAGCTAAAGCACAGTGTAAAATGTAAATCTCAATCGCCCCTACTGGCATAAGTGGCTCCTTGTGAAAACAGTGACTTTGTAATCGCGGTGAGTTTGACACCATAATAATTAGAATGTATCTTTGTTCACTCACATTGACCCAGTGCCTCCTTCTTCTTTAGATCTTTGTCTGTGACGAGGGAAGAGAAACAAGAGGATAAAATAGTTAGTTTCTTGCGTTATTCTGTAGTGTCCCAGGTTGTATTGTAAACTTGGGTGTGATCCCTGGCTATGGGCAGGTCGGCAGTTACAGGTTGAGTGTAGCTTCTGACTGGCACCCCCAAACAAAGATATTGACAAAATAGGGAGATTGCCAGCATAGGGCTGGATAGCTTGGTTGGTGGAGCGCCGGCAACTTTTGAGGTGCAGGTTCAAGTCCCGCTTTAGTCAATTTGTTCTTGTTCAATCCCAAAATTACTTTGAAATATATCTTGTCAGTTTCCCTTGTGGTTTATTACTCAAATTGCCCTAAGGATCATGGTAAGGGTATAGTCGCCGTATCGCCTAAAATGCACACTAGATTGTATATGGCAGAGATTCTTGTAAAAGTTTGAAAACAAAAGTGACTTTGGGTTGCACAAAGACAAATTTACTATGAGCAGGATTTGAACCCGCAACCTCATGATCAACGTGCCGGCGCTCAACCAATCTTAACATTGGGTGTGATCCCTGGCTACGTGGCAGTTACAGGTTGAATGGCTTCTGACTGACACCCCCAAACAAAGTTATTGACAAAATAGGGAGACTACCAACATTAAGGCTAGATAGCTCAGTCAGTAAAGGGTTGGTATGTCAATCCGGGGGTCAATCCGGAGGTTCAAGTCCTGCTCTCTTCAATTTTTTCTAAATTTAGTTAAAAACCGCCCGCTCAGTTTCTCTTCTTGATAAACCAGAAATGACTTACATCCTATCATTGAAGCTTTGGCCATGAGATATCCTGTGATCAGCATACATGGGAATAGGAAAGGGCCGATCTCTCTGATGTATGGCTTGTGCAGCGCCATCACATTCTTGGGCCAAACGGTAGGCATCTTGCTGGCTTGAACTAAACAAACAAAAATAAAACAAACAAACTAAAATGTTTTTGTTTTATTACACGTCCAACAGCATGCAGCACAAGAAATCAAATCATAAAGAGCTGCTTCTGTCATCATTCATGGACAATGAATTGAGCTCTTTGAAGCTATTCCAGAGGCAAAGTTTTTAACTCGTGTATAAGCTGTCCAGACAATTTAGCATAATTTAAGAAGTATCTATGTTTTTATAATCTACCTAAAAGATTAAAATGCTATAGTTCAACTTAAGTAGCCTTGATGATGGGACCATTCATTTTCCAGAAAAATGGAGTGTTCTGTTTATTAATAATAAGCAGGTAATTTTTCTTACGATCAACTTTTTCTTAATTGATACCAGTTCTGATGTTGGATAGATGTCACTTACACTGTACATTTCATTAATTTTCACAGTGAGCTCGGGGT
>CM021526.1:28501460-28515412 GCA_010994315.2 Pisaster ochraceus | reverse complement strand
GGGCAAAGATGCACTTGCCACACTGGCTGCAAAATTATATGTACTGTGCGTGTTCCGTCCCAACTTAGCCAGATCGTACACAATGCCTGCGACACACTTAATAGATTTTATTTTCCAGTCACATGAACAAACAAACAAGTTATTACCTGTGTGACTTGACTCTGTGTGAATATTAATTTTCTATGTGCAGTTTCTGTGGTGATTTTGTGGCTGGTAAGAAAATACTGCGATGGGGGATGGTGCTACAGTCAAGCTCGCTTGGATGGCAAGACGGCTATCATAACAGGAGCAAACACCGGCATTGGGAAGGAGACGGCAAGAGATTTCGCTAAGAGAGGTAAATTTGTCAAACTTGCCCCTCGATGAAAGAGGTAGTTTTGGAGGATATAATATTGATGTCTGATAGTTAGCCTAGTAATAGGTTATGTACCACACAAATTCTCTTTAAGGAGATCTAGGAAAATAACCTTAAAGTCTACAAGAAATTTTGGAAAGGGACACCAAGGCCAAGACAAGGGCAACATAGGCCAAGGCGTTCGTTGAATTCCAGGCCCTCAATGTCCCTTTCCAAAGTTTCTTGTAGACTTTAAGATTATTTCTCAATGAAAGTGCCCTTCGCAAGTGGCCCTGCCCTCTCAAAGAGTAAATTTCAGGCCTGTCGTCATGCATTCACTTAAACTATTCATCAAACTTTCTCAACACCTCGGGGAACAGACAGCCCCAACAAACAGCTTTCTGTTTTTTCTGTTGCAGCCTCTAGACTCTGGAATCATCTTCCCACTAAACTGAAGTATAAGTAGATTTAAGCATCGGGAGCTATAAATAAGATTTTTTTTAAATGCTGCGCAAATCTCATTTTATGCCACATTCTTTAACAATGATGTACATTATATTCACATTAATACAATTGTAATTTGCATTGTTTGTAATTGTTAGGCCTATTGTTTCAATCATGTTTTCTTTGTCTCTGTGCCCAGCAGGGTGGATATGTGCATATTAAAAATCTTTATATAATATTATTAGCTTATTGTGAGAACTTTATATTATTAACCCAACACCACCTCAGCCCAGACAGGTTCCAACTTATGAACCTGGACGAAGAGAAGCAATTTATGGTTAAATGTCTTGTTCGTGGATACATGCTCTAAACCTGTGTGATTTTTTAGCAAGTCTGGTAGAATGATTCCCCCTCTGAAGCAGACTCAAAAGAGAGCATCTCAAAAGTCTTTCCTGTTTTAGACAGGAAGGAACATTCTCGAAGGCATACGCCAGAAATCCAGGGAACTGCCAGAATGTTCCACTGGACCGTGACATTGTGCGAAACTACAATATCATTTCCACGCGAGAGAATGTGTGCTGGCATTTTTTCAATGTTCCAAAGGACTGTTTTGCTGGAATATGTAGTCTTGATTGGCGACGCTGTTTTTTGTATTAGTCACCGGTAGAGGGCGCAACATCAACTGTTTTGGAAGGGTACCTTGGAGGGACTGGGCAAGTCAATACATCTGGATCGTTATTCTCCAGTAATTTGCGCTGCAGACAGTAATTTGTGTTGCGATATCAGCGAGTATGTTAACGAAATGAGCGTCACCAATCAAGACCAGCTGGAATACTTAAACGATCCAATTAAAACTTTCCTACCATTTTGACTTTCGAGACTTTCGAGTGCAAACCCCTCCTATTGGTGCATTATACAATTTGCTGCCTCAAAATCTCCCATGTGCCGTGAACCCTACCAGGAACTAAGTAGTTTCATGCCTGCTGTTCTTTCATTGTATTTTTGTGTGTGTGCCTGAAAATGCCACTGTTGTCCCATTTTGATATTGTATGAAGGTTTATTGCCTCAAGTAACATGCAGATATTAGAAGGGTTCTTTGTGTCAATGCATTATGGAATGTATTTTTTCCTCATTGTGTTTTCATTTTTATTTCTGTACATGCTTGTTAGGCCTACTCATCATAAGTTCATTTTCAATGTTGTTGTATAAGTTATTAATAGGCCTAATGGTTTAAAATGCTTAAGTTTTTATGATCAATTATTACTTTATGTATGCTCGCTCAGGTGCAATTATTCTTTTATAAATGACAGATAACTGATGAATGTATAATTGTTTTTATCACTTTTGTACGTACATGTAAACTGGAACAAAGAGTGTCAAGCATTTGAATTGCATGACAAACGTTAGCATTAAACTATGAACTATGAACTTTGATTCTTGTGCTAGATCACTCGACCGTGACGCTCTTCTTCCTTGAATATAGCTGATTGATTTTTCTCACTTTGGCTACTGCAGGAGCTCGTGTTATTCTGGCCTGCCGAGATCTCACCAAGGCTGAGGCAGCAATGACCGAGATCTGTAAAGACACAGGGAGCAACAATCTGGTTGTGCGGAAGCTAGACTTGGCTTCCCTCGCCTCAATCAGAGAGTTTGCTGAGAAGATCAAGTCAGAGGAGTCCAGGCTGGATATTCTGGTTAACAACGCAGGTGGGTTGCTGTTCTACAATGACAAATACCTCAGGGGTGCCATGCCTCCATTTTATGATTGAATTTATGGGGTTTTTAAATGCAAGGATTAAAAGTCCTAATTTGAGCGTGGAAAATGTCCTTTGGGAAAACCTCTGTGACCCAGCTCATGAGAGACCATGCGTTCCTCTATTGTTGATGCCAGAAGCCCATCAATGGCTGATTTTTCTGGTGAAAATGGCTGGAAATATATAAAAAAGAGAAAACTATTTTGTCTTCTTATTTAAAGTTTTAGATAGCATGTTTGTTGGGCTGCATTATCTGTAACACTCAAGTTGGGGCATTCCCAATTATACTTTTAGCCTCATGATCATGAGCAATCCAGCATTCTCCTAAAGACAAGGAGAGTATGCTGTTCAAAACGTCGAGACCACACCGTTTTATTTTTAGAGCCCACACTCCTTCCAAAAGAGAATTACTCTTGGCTGTACCAGCAAGTTTACTAGTTATAGTTATTTCTTATTGTCCACACCGTGTAGAGCTTAAAATATAACATATACTTTTTGATTAAAATTTTGATGATTATGTTTTTTTTCCTTCTGCAGGAATAATGATGTGCCCCGAGTGGAAGACGGAAGACGGGTTTGAGATTCAGTTTGGCGTCAACCATCTCGGCCACTTCCTCCTGACCAACCTCCTCCAGGATCTCCTCAAGTCCTCCGCCCCGTCCCGCATCGTCAACGTCTCCTCGTTAGCTCACACGGCTGGAAAGATGTACTGGGATGACCTCATGATGAGGTCAAACTACCATCCAATATGGGCGTATGCACAGAGTAAGCTCGCTAACGTTCTCTTCACCAAGGAGCTCGGCAAACGCCTTGCAGGTAGGAAGTCATAAACTGTTCTTGTTTCCCATGCGGGATCATTTTCAGGCAAACCTTTTTTTTTCTAGCCATTTCACACTTGTTTTGTCAATGAAACTCCGTTTGGATACCAGTATAAAGACGCTTTCTCATTTGCAGATGTGCAGCTTTTAATGACGCATATTTGTCGTATGGTCATGTTTCTGAAGCACAATCAGACCATTGGAAATCGGTTAGACAACCGAGATTGAGATGGAAGGCCTCTTGACAGTGCAGTATATTCATGTAGTACAAATTTAGGGCTAGATAGCTCAGTTGGTAGAGGGCCGGTGCGTTAATCTGGAGGTCGTTGGCTCCAATCCCGCTCTAGTCAATTCTTAGCCTTCGAGAAAGACTCTGCTAGGGTTGAAACGTCAGGCCACTAACTATTTTTTTGCACATACCATAGGTCCTTTTGGTTGGTAAGCAGTTTGCAACAGCTAATACTATTTTTCTAGTCAATTCTTCTCTGCTCAACCCCAGCTTATTTAGAATGTACCCAGTCAGCATGGTCAGCTTCCCGTGTGGTTTGTTACTTGATGTATCAAAAGTTTTACAATGTTGCATGCTCGGGGGCCCATATCTTTACAAACTGACGAATGTGAAAAATATAAATGAAATGAGATATGTAGATAATGTGATGGATATTATCAGTAGTATTGTAGTACTGTTGTCTTGATCATAGCAGGCCTGTGGCTGTACATAGAGTTATGAACTCTAACCAAGTTACTGCAGGTGCGTGCACTTGCCGTCATATTACTGTATGATAAGTATTAATGACAGCGCCCTTTGTGATGTGAGGGCCGGCATGTGCAGTCACTGGACTAGTGTTCATAAGTCCATGTGCAGCCACAGGTTTGCCTTATCATGTAGACAGTCCCCGGGGTTAAAGTGTGGACAAGAAGTTGAGCGTAGAACGTGTTTTGACTTCTCATCCAGGAAGTGGAGTCACAGTCTACTCTGTACACCCCGGGAGTGTTGCCACAGAGTTGCCCCGTCACATAACCCAGGGTGTTGGGTTCCCGATGAAATACTTCTTTGCCGCTGTGTTATCTCCACCTTTAAGCACGCTTGCTATGAAGTCCGCAGTGCAAGGTGCTCAGACGAGTATTTACTGCTCAGTTACTGAGGAACTCAAAGATGCCACAGGGATGTATTACAGGTATGTAGATCCTTTTCATTTTATTGCTCGCCATGTTGGGGTGTATACACGCGAACATTGTGCATGTACACGTAGGAACTGCTGAAACGTATTGCTGTGAGGCTCAACATTAGATGGCAGTGCACATTTCTATGCACCATACGAGTGCAGAGTACTCCAGCAACATTAATTACAACATGTATTTTAAAGGCAGGGTGTAACTTTTGGTAATTGTCAAAGACCAGTATCCTCACTTGGTGTACTACGGTATCCTAACATATGCATAAAATGTTATAACAAACCTGTGAACATTTAGCCTCAATTGGTCATCAAAGTTGCAAGCAAATAATCAAAGAAAAAGGGGACATTCTTGTTGCATAGAATTAGGTGCTTTCAGGTGCCAGAGAAAGGCTTCATGCCTGAAGCCTTTTTAAGATTCAAATTTTTGGATGAAAATTTACCTCTTTCTCTAAACCTACATTACTTTAAAGGGAGTCGTTTCTAACGAATTGTTATAATATCACCAGCTCTCCAGTGCTCTTTATTAAGAAAGATTTTGTGGTCATCAACTTGTGGAGTAATTACCAAAAGTACACTCTGCCTGTAATGCACATTAATGTTAAATGTCACGCATAGAAAATGGTGACATTTACTACTGCAGGTATAAGGAGAGGGCTTTTCAATTAGCCTTTCTGTACGTCCTTACAGATTTTGAATACCTTGGACCAACCCGTAGTAGATGTACCTGGGAGCTTTTTAGGTGATGAGTTTGTACGTTTGATTTTCCTTAACAGCGACTGTACTGAAGTGAAGCCAAGTCGTCGGGCCACGGACGAGGAGTCGGCAAGACGACTGTGGGAGGTCAGCGCTGAGTTGGTTGGCCTGGAGAAGAAGATGGAATAAAAACCAGATTCAAGGCGCAGACCCACACGCATTCAACAAGTTTTCTATCGAGGAGGGCACGAGAGATGGAAGGATGCCTTAAGGTCTTTGCATACTGCATGACCGACGTCGTGCTCAATAACTAAGCTAACCCTATTGAGTGTGGTTTTTATTGTGGATCTGATAACAGCAATATTTTCATCACAGGAAAGCTCCATTAAAGAAAAAGGCTCGAATAAAACATCCTTTTCATCTGACAACTAACACCTGTTATCTCCATGTAATTCCTTTTCCAAACAGTGGACTTAATTGGATCATGCACAAACCAGTTGGGCTGCTGACTGCTTCGAGGCAGATTAACTGCTCATCCATTAAGTTTCATGTCCCAAGTAATTCAATGGTGAAAAGGTTGTATAGTTTCTGAGTTTTTGTGGCGAAAATCTTTAATGGAGCTTTCCTTTAACGTCTATTTGATTACTAATGTTGTAACAAACATTTGGCTTTTAGATTGAAACTAATTAATTGGTTAAAACCTTGAATGTTGTGTTTAAGTGGTGGTGGGGCGTATCTGGGTGATTTGGACCATCCCTGCTCCTAAGTTTTACATTTTGTTTTGTTATTATTAACAAAAATATTCATGTGTGCCCCCCCCCCCCCACACCAACATCAGGCACTTCTCAGATATTGTGAAATGGCACTAAGGCCCCCAATTTTTTTTTATGTTGGCATAACTCGACCGACTCCACAAATACGACCGACCCTGGATATATATATCTTTTTTAATTAGGGAAGGAAGATAATTATTAAAATCGATAGAAATTAGTTTTTAATTTGTTTGAGACCATTTCTGACCGTTTCTCTTCAGTCGTATGACGATAGCAAATTTTGTAGCGCACAATGTTTTGCACAATGAACAAGGCTTAAACAATGTCAATTGTACCTACCTACCCTGTTTTTTTTTCTGTCCCGTTACGCCAACATAAACAAACATTTTTTAGGGCTTGAAAAGTAGAGACAACCAAAACATCTGCCTTGATATCAATGTGGTGTGATGCATGAAACAGTCTATAAGTTGAGAAATACTTCATATCACAGGCCCTAATTAGGTGTTATTTGACAGCTCCTTTCGTCCATTCGTCGTGCGAATAAACCAAGTTTTGAGTCTCGGCGGGGAAGTGCCTGGTTTGGGTATGGATGTTCTTAAAGATGATCACATGAGCTAATTTTCTTGCAAATATGTATACTTTGCATGGTGAGGTATATCGAGGAGACTTCTCATTATTAACTTCACTTAATTCTTATTAATTCTTAATTGGTCTCAATGTTTCGACTAGCTTGAGCAAGCTAGTCGAAACATTGAGACCAATTAAGAACTCACTCCACGGCAGTGAAGTTAATGACGAGAAGTCCCCTCGAAATCTTATCTGCAGTTTGGTTTCTGTAATAGCTCTGCTCTTGGTTAAATCTTGTATTAGTACTGGTGATCGGGTATTCTTAGAGAAATTTGTAATGTAAAAAAATACATTTATGCTGCCATTTTAGCAATGAATTTTCCAAGATGGTACTGGGATGATGCTCCTTGTTGGTAGAAGAAAGGGCCGAGTATTGATATTTTAAAACAAGATGAAACTTATTAGCACACTCGCATTCAGAAACACACTCGCATTCGGAAACCACATACCGACATGAGAAGAAAAGACACTTGTTGCTTTTCATTTTGTATTTTTGTATCTAGAGATAAAATCTTTCTATACAACGGGTCTGTAATTTGAAAAGGCGATGGGCCTAGCACATAGAGTTAGGGAGAGGAACAGACCACTTAGGTTGGTTAGTTTATAGCTGATACGGATGAACAAAATTTTTAAAACACTGAGCATTGGTGTGGGGTAAAACTAAAAAAATTATATTTTATGATGCAATTATTACATTATTACATGTATTAAATTATTACATGTATTAAATTGTTGCCGTTGTAGGGTAATTACATGATTTGAACTTAGGCTCTTGCAACTGAGCACGCTCATTGGTCTAGCAGTAGGGCCGTGTCCAAATTGGTGGCTACAGCTGGATCAGCGTGTCATCAAGTATAGGGCATCCTTAGCAACAGTCGTAGCTGTAGCCACAGTCGTAGCTGTAGCCATCAATTTGGATATGGGCTGAGACATCTGCTCTAGAATGGCAGAAGTCATGAGTTCAAAGCAGTAAGCCTGTGGATTTATTTCCACAGGACTCGGGATAGAACCAATCAGTGCATACCAGACTTCGGTGTTGGGTTAAAAGCACACTACAATTTGGCTCCGTTTTTGTCGGGATATCTTTTCTAGCACTGAAACATGCCTCGATAAAATATGAACTCTGATTTTGTTGTTCTTGACTTGTATACAACACACTTTGGTGAAATTTTTACGATATCTTTTTTTAAAAGTAGTTAGTATCCTTTATGCGTTCTGAATAAAACCATGAATCTAAACCCCTCTTTCTCTCTCTTGAATCCGTTTATTTGTTTATTTGTTGTTTGTCCCATACAAAAAGGCGCGATGTTCCCTCATTTTGCGTTAGTGCGCAAGCGCGATGTGCAACATTTCATGGAAAGGTCTCTTTGCTGTATGATGCAGTTGGCAAATAATCACGAAAAGAATACATTCTGTTCTTTCAAGTCCATGTTTAGAATTTCGGTATAATACTGAGGAGCGTGTCACACCAGGCAAATTACTGGCAACCAGCTCCAAGAAGAACAAGAGTCCACACATTATTTTTCATTTAATTTTCTATGGGTTGGTATGGCTCTGTAAGCAAAATATCCCTATGCTACCCGAGTGTTCGTTTTGCTTACAGTGCCGTCGGTTGCCCCCAAAGTTTGCAATAAAACTTGCCTTGTGTTACAAGGCCTTTATGAGTCAACGAAGTCCGTGTGATATATTGTCTCTTGTTGCTGTATGTGTATGATATAACGTTACGGGAAAGCTCCATTGAAGAATTTCCAAGTTTTGGTCACCAGAAATTATTCATCATTTTCCCCCAATTAGGTGCGTTAGTGTTTACATTTAATTACTGGGGTCATTAAACTTAATGGATGAGCAGTTAATTTGCCGTGGGCAGTCAGCAGCTCTACTGGTTTGTGCATGATCCAATTATGTCCACTGGAATTACAGGAATTACAGGAATTACAGGGAGATAACGTGTGAGCTGTCCAGACATGTCAGACGAATAGGATGTTTCATTTGAGCCTCTTTCTTTAATGGAGCTTTCGCGTAATGAAGTCCCTGTTTTTATTTGTGGTGTTCCTTTGGTATCTTGAAGTGGGTTAATAATCCATTTATCCAAGAGTGTTTTTAACTCAGTCTTTTTCTCCAAGCTGACTATTTCGGTGGTGAGCTCTCAGAGCCGTCTCTAGCAGACTCGTCATCCAGGGCCAATTGGACTGTGCAGCATGTCTTCAATTATTGTTTGTATGGTGGCCCTAAAGGAACATTGGACATACTGACGCCAATCATACACAAAGTTCAAGATTTGTGCCGCAAGTCGTGAACATTGACGCCAATGTTTACAACTAAATTCAATACTTTCTCTATGAATGCGGCAACTTGGTTTACTTCAGGGAAACCGGATGTAGCCTCCCCACCTTCCCACAAGAGTGCGCTTTGGTGGACATAACCAATAACTGTATCAGTCATTGGCCAGTGATTAACAAATTGCCAACTCAACAGAAACCGTTGTTGGTTTCGAACCTCAAAACCCACCCCAGGACTATCAAGCACATACCATCAAATGCAGCATTCTTCCTTAACAGCGGTCTGCTGGCCAAATGTTAAACACCCGAGGCCACTCAAAATACACTCCAAGTGGTCTGGCTGGCTAGTTCAGTGTTGAAAAGCATCCCTGTTTAATATGAAATATGGCCTAGTGAAAAAGCCGACAGACCAGTGAAATTACAAGCTAGTTGGTCCTGCTGGCCAGTCACTGAAATAAGTTAAGGGCAAACCCTGCCATGTAAATTATATGCAAATCTGTGAACATAATTTCAATCTTACCACACCCTTTAAGAATCTTGATACGTGAAGTTGAACAAACAAAGCTTTAGCTCAGATGAAGTTGATAACATCCTTAATAATTTATTGCAATATTCATTAAATGCTAGTCGGTTTTACATAAATTGGCAATTCATATACTTTGATTTGCATGCTATTGCATTCCGTTAACTTATTGTAGCATCATTCAGGTAATTCTAAAAATCCACACAGTACAAAAAGTCAACATTTTGTGCCAAACATTCAAAACTTCATACAAATCGTATAAATTATAATTTCAGCTATTAAAGGCAAAGTATACCTTTGTTTTTTTTAAACCAGTTGATTGTATTAATCCTATATAAATGTAGTTATATACATGAAAACTAACCTGTGGAAATTTCATTTCAAAAGGTGGTAGTGTTTTTGAGATATCGCTGAAAATCTGGAGCAGCTATGTTCATGCAGGAGGAATAATCCGCAATTGGAATATACAATCTGAGCTACATTTCATGCAGAAAGGTTTCTGAGATTGAAATGTTTTTGAATCCCTCTCTCTAAAACCACATTCCTTTGAAGGGCATTGTTTCTCAAAATGTTATACAATATCAACAGCTGCAGTGCTTCTTACCAAGTCAGTTTTTATGGTAAAAAATGTTTGGAGTAATTACCAAAGGTATAGCCTTCCTTTAAGGCCCTACTTGTAAGACATCAATATTGCTTTAAAAAAACCAATTAAGCAAAAATATTAAACCTATGCAATTATATAATTATGTACAAATTTACAGCTGTATTTTGATGCATGCCAAAATAGAGAGATGTTATTAATTTGGGGGCTATCTTTGGTAAAACCAAAAGTTTAGTATTGGGTTCAGAGTCTAAATCTGTCTCATTGTTTTTTACCCCCGGACAGAAAATTTGTTTAGAATTGAAGTTGCATGGCCCAATTTTCACTGAAACATTTATTTGTTAATTTTTTTTTAAGAATTTTTTGCCAACATGGGTAACATAGTTGTATTATTTCAAAACAAAAATTAAGTTTGAATAAAGTTTTAATAATAAAGTAAAATATTAAAATAATAATAAAGTTTTAATCATAAATTTTAACAAATTTCATCAAATATAGTGTCTTTTTCAGTTCTTTTATATTTACTATGAATAATTAATAACTTAAATTAAATTAACATGTTTAAATTTTCACTCTTACAAAACTTGTTTAGAGGCTGAAAAATAATGCCCGTGTGTTTATCATATAAACAATCTTGATATACAAATTGTATGTTTTATTTTATTTTATTTGACAAGCATGTTTGTTTGTTTGTTTAGATGATCTTTCCAACAAGGAAACACAGCAACGCTCACACAAGGGGCAACAGCCAAGCTGGCAACAGCCGATGTCTCTCATACAAACATTGGTTGAGCGTCTATGATTATGAATTGCACAAATCAATAAAATGTGAGTCAGTAACTAGACAATACTTTTTCTAGTTGTTGTGAAATCAGTGGTCAGCTTGGGGGAATCGGCTGGATTTTGTAACTCGCAAAATGTTTTTCACATGGCTGATGAGCAGGAGATAATGTTGAGGTTCCGACAATAATTCATGTTTAGTTTTTAATTACTTATCATCTGCTGATTTCTTTGCATCCGTGCAAATACCATTAATGAAGGCTACTCCAATCTATAAAAGTAGCCATTTAATATTTTGATCAAAATTTCTGGGTAAAATCGGCCAAAAATCAGATCTATCATCTGGAAGGCCATAGCTACTTTTAAAAAATGTTGCACGTCTTAAATCTTGTATTTTGTTGTCTTTGAAAAACTCACCATTATGGCAAGGCATTTATGTTAGGCTCAAAAAGCATGAATGTGAGCTCATTAATTGTAAATTTCATACCAGCACCAACCCCCCCAGAGACAATTGTGTTTGAGTGAAATACTATCAAAAGCCGTGAAAATTGCAAGCTAACACCGGTGCAAATATTGCTAATACAACACAAACAATACATACTGGTAACCAATGTCAAATCTATTGTATACATGTGCCTAGGCATGAGTGTTGAGCGCCCATGAAATTTAACCCCATGTAAAACGGAGCGAGAGAACAGTAGTTCAAATTTTACAAAAGGCCAGACAAAACAGGTTATTGAGATTTTTGAGAGCAGTTAATCGATCAAAGTGCTTTGTGATTACAAATTGTGTGATATTATTTATTGTTGGGTTCAAATTGTGCATGCATTTCAACTGAAACTAAACTCTTCTATGATAACTGAGCTGCAGAATTTATAAAATGACAACAATTCAAACACAAATTCCCCTCATTAACATTTCACTCCACATTAATTCATCAGATTAACGATTCTAACATGGTGCCAAAAAAACAAAACGTATATTAAGAAATATTATAATGATAATAGTTTTATAGTCAACCTGGTCTATATGAGTCTGTTATACAGTTGACTGGTTTCATAATTAACTCATGCCGTTATAAAATATTAATTGCTAACAAGAAAGGGGATAAAGTAAAAAATTGTGCTGGTTTATGTTTTGTGTGGTTTCATTTTTATGAGAGTTTCCAGTGTTTAAAATGCTAATTGCTGTATTTATTCCACTAAAACTGAATTTGAATCGAGAGCTTTCAGGACCATATGGTCAGTCAGATAGTTCCTTTAAACCCCCCTCCTCTCCGTTGCTGATGCTTTTAATGTCTAGCAAGGAGAAGCAATAGTTCAAGGTTGGATGTTTTAAAGGTGCAGTTGCAATCTTCATAATTCTACAAGGTGTTTTGTAGAATTTGTATCATAAGAAAAAACTCGGGTAATAAACCACAAGGAAAACTGACCGGGTAAATTTTAAATAATTTGGGTTTGAACAAAGAAAAATTGACTGGAGCGGGACTTGCCAATTTTTCTTTGTTCAAATCAAATTATTAGAAAAACTCAAACCTATCAATTTTTGAGGTTATTTTATATAGTCTGTGTCAATTTTTCGAACCATCCAGGAAGCAGTTTGTGCAGAATACTGTTATGTGTTAAAGATATAAGATTTCAAACTCGCTCTTTATTGGCTAGTTTCCTAATTATAGGTAGTCGCTATCGGATGGACATCTGTTTCAAACTATGTGGCAATGCCACCAAAGGTTTTATTTGTCAAACCATGCATTCTTCGCAGTACCAAAAAATATAATTATATATAACTGTGTAGTGCGAGTATCTACCAATAAGGTACTCAAGATGCTTGAACAAAAAGAACTTTTTTTTTTACAGGTTTTTGAATTTTTTGAATGATGAGACTGACTTATGTTGCACCTTACAAGGGTTTACTGGGTGCTGTGGCGCATTCATTATCTTATTATGCTTTTTAACGAAAAGGGATTTTTATGACTGGAATCAAAGACTCTTATAAATTAAATGGATGTTTAAGACCTTGCAGGGTCCTGGCAGTGTGATAAAGGACCTTACCTGGGTCCTTTATATGGTCATGACACTGCTGGTCTTAAAACTGCCGATTAAGACCTCGTCACCTTTCTTTTAGTCCCTTATTAACAATGTAATTTCCCTTTGATATCAAAAGAGTGCACTAATTTTACTCTTCCTGATTTTGACAGTCACAACTGGTGCCTTGTTTACCCTGTAAAACTTGATCCGCTGGCTCTCATGCTGCCACAGGCATCTCATGCAACAGGAATTGTCGTCTTTCTGGATCTGTCTCCCTCTATCACAGCGTGGGTGATCACTTACTCGTGTCTGCTGCTTCGTCTGTGGGTTTAGCGCCGTCTGTGGGTTTAGCGCCATCGGTGGGCGCTGTGTTATTCGCAGCCTTGTCTACTCCAGTTGCGTCCACTTTGTGCGTGGAGGATTTTTCTTGGTTGGATGACAAAGCATCCTCTATGCGCTTGTGCTCCTCCTGAACCAATTTTTCCATCTCTTCCTGTGTACGTAGAAGAGTAGAAGACGAGCGAGTGTTTTGAGGCATTGCATGGTGAGATATCAATGTATATATGGTTTGCGGTAACACCATGTGTATATCTACTTTGCTGTGTACATTTGCTCTTTGGGAGCTTGTCTTGCTATTTATTCTACTGCTGCGGAGTAGATTTCAGAATTCAGGAGACTAATGTAATGATTGAAGACGAATGTAATCATAAGTAATGGTGGTACTCAGTCTCACAATGATATGCTTGAACATAATGGCTAGTGTATTAATTTAATGCTCTGCTACCATCAGTTTCTCTATATCCTTGCCTTTGAAATAATAGCCAAATGCAACGATCATTGACAGGTCGGATAGTAGGAGGGTTGACTGTGTACTGTGTAAATGCGTTCACCACATTATATTATATTGCAGACTGGCATAATTTCAAACCACAGTGGATATTAAATGGTCAAACAGTAAGAGGGTCGACTGTGTACTGTGTAGATGCATTCACAACATGATATATCACAGCCTGGCATTGTTGTTCCTCAATAGTTCTAATCCACAGTGGATGATAATGAAAGGTCAGACAGTAAGAGGGTCGACTGTGTACTGTGTAGATGCATTCACAACATGATATATC
>CM021526.1:28453987-28468060 GCA_010994315.2 Pisaster ochraceus | reverse complement strand
TATACAAATACATTGATAGGAAAGTGTGGCATGGGTTTATTGCCAGTATGTGATATTTTTTAAGCATCTTTGAGTGGGTATGTCACTCGTTTTTAAGTCACTGCGTCAAATGCTTGCGTGTCTGCTGCACGCCCACATTTTTCGCTATTTCCAGCCCCAAAGCTGGCACACGTTCGGGTTTATTTTTACCCCCAAATCACCCATTCCAACGTTCAAAGGCATTTCTTATGACAGAAACTTTAAAATTCTGAGAAGACCTGCACTCTTTGAAGAACGTTTGTAAAAGCCAAGTCCAGTTGTTAAACTTTTCTTGCGTGAAGAAAACTAGCTCAATGCAACTCCCATGGGCCTTCTGGTAATCAGTGGAGCCAGTTTGTGAGTGGGCGTGGCTTACAGTGAAATTACGCCTCACTTAGGATAGGAAGGCTAATGGGTTACCTGTATGGGAGGTTCTGAAAACGTCTCGCCGTCAATCTCAGGTCAATCATATACTTCTGGTTTGATTTTGTTCTCACGGCTGCAGGCAAACACAAGCTCCACACGGCAGGAGTTGCACGAAGCGAGGAAGAAGTTCACCTCGGGGGCCATGCAGAGACGCACAGAGCTACTGAAGGAGAAACAACAACTCGTTAGTCAGATGATTGACAACGGGCAACAGGTACTTCCTACAACTCCGATTTGCACTTTGAGATTTGTGAAATGTTACTGTTATTAGGCTTTTTGCGGTCATAAAAAGAATATTAAATTCAAGAAATTGAAAAACTTCCATATCTGTCTGCCACTTTCTAAGCTATATTTGTATTTTTTAATTGGCTCTTTGACTTTATTGCTCTTTTGTAAGTGTTCCTCTCTAGGAATTGGTGGCTAAAACTGTTGACCTTCAAAAAAGACATGTTATTGCATTCCTGGAACTTTCGTGCCGAGAGGAACTAAAATGATGTTTTAATAGCCAGTAGCAAGGTCAAGACCTCAGCCAACCTGACCTGATTGTCTGGGTTTTCCCCATTGGGGTTTTCTTTCCACATCTAAAACTGAACATTTGTTCTCGTATCCTATTCATTCTATTATTTGCGCTGATTGTGTTGTTGGATGTGTTATTTTTATTTTATTTTTTTTAATAAATAGAACTGAAATTACAATTCAGAGATTATTTTATTCAAATTCAGGTTTCGGAAGGAAAGGTATCGGTCGCTGTCTTGAAAGCTGCCAGTGTCCAAATCGGTGACGAGGCATCGGATATCATCGTGGACATCGGATCCCCAAGCAAGGAAGACATCACCCCAGACCTGCTTCAGGCTCTGGAAGAAGAAAACCAACATCTCCGGAACAAAGTGGACCACCTGGAGACTGAAGTCAGACAGCTGAACGAGTCCTGCGCCTCCCTCGTCGAGGACAAAGAGAGCTGCGAGGGCCTCATCATCAAGCTGAACAATGACGTCGACGGCTTGAAACGATCAAACAACGGCGCCAACCGCTCCCGATCAGGCTCTGATAGAACGTTGGAATTATCGGTGGATAGTGAGACTGAGAGTAACACCAGGCTACATGAGGCAAGACAGAGTGGGACATCCATGGATTCAGCTCGAATTAAGTTAAGACGGCCTCGATCACCGTCCGGTACAAGCACAGAGTCGGAGAGAACCACCAGCTCAGGACAGACACCCATGTATGCTTCATCCATGGCCATGAGTGAGAATGATTTACCCGACAGTCAGATTGGTGCCTTGGAGAGCTCGGACAATGTCAGCTTCGATGGGGAGTACGATGACTCTATCATGTTCTCTGGAATAAAACAAAGGTACATGTATCTTCCACATTATATTTACAGGAATTCCTATTTAAAACTAATTTGACACACATAATTAAGAAAAAGTTCCACCCTTCCTGTAAAAACAATTAATGTTAGAATTGATGTATATGTATGTATTGCATCATAGTAGCTAGATTAAGGCGCTTTACAACATCGTTATCTCTATTACTAATATCTTTTTATGTACTCTTTTTTTCCACCGATTTGTACCAGTTTTCCAGTGCTGAAAAGTTTTTACTAACTTCTTGAAACACTTTCTTCAAGGTTTCCGGAGGCAGCTCACGTCCTCCAAGAGCAGATTGAGCATTTTGAGCTGATCCGAGCAGACTGGGATATGGAGAAGCAAGCCTTAGAAGAGGTGGTGGTCAGGATGAGGGAGCAACTCAAGGAGAAAGATGTGGAGCTGCAGAGCCACCTGGCACAGAAGGTGAGGGGGCAAAATTTCCGGCTTTTCACTGATTTTAGACTTTTTAAAGTATGCCTGGGGTCGATTTCACAAAGAGATAAGATTAATCTTAAGATGAGTTTTCATTATGACCATAGTGATTTGTATTGTGACATCACACTTTGCTTAGCAACTACGATCAATTGGCAGTTAAGATCAATCTTAGCTCTTTGTGAAATCGGCCCCTGGTAAGCAAAGAATGCTGTGTTTTTTCTTAGTATGGCTAGCTCAGTTGGTAGATAGATAGCTCAGTTGGTTGAGCCCGGACACGTTCAAATCTCGCTCTGGTCAAACTCTCAAATTTCTCAAATTTGTTCAAGCCCAAATTGTTCTCCAAGTTAAGTCAGGCTCTTTGATCTACTTCTCTAGTGACGAGGTTATTGTTTCCAAAAGCTGATGTGAATCTATAACTCCAGGGGTTACCAAAAGTAGGCTTGATATTCTTCCTACTTGAGTCTGATTTCTGATTTTGGGGCCCTTGGAGAAATCTTTATACAGCAGATTTAAACTGAGACTAAGTCTGACCTAGGGACACCTGATTTCTTATGTGTTGAAAGAACAAAGAAGAAGCTTGGTCGAAAAAAGTGGGGGAAAAGGAGAGTAGAAAATATTAAAGGGAATCCCCAGAATAGCATATAAATCTTTGTCAGTCATTAAAATCATAATCATTGCATGAATAAAGATCATTCAAATCATTTCATAATTCAATGGAGGGTGTTTCTCAGGTCTTCTTATTTTGATTTGTTGCGATTCTTTGAAGGGCTTGAGGGATATTGAGAATCAGCAGACTGAGCTTCTGGAGGAAGACTTGGAGACACTCCAAGACAGAATAGAGGAGATCGAGGAAGAAATGCAACGCCTGCATCAAGAGAAGACTTCTCTCACTCAGGATAAGGTACTTATGGAAATAGTTGTTCCTCCTGCATAATCAAAAGTTTGCAATCAGTGGATGTTTACTAAATTTGGATTTGTGATTTTTTTTCATTTCAGCAAGCCTTGCAGAATGAACTTGAGATTCTTCAGGCGGATGTTAAGTCTAAGGAAGAAGCGACGTCTACTTTGTCACAGGAGTTGGAATCGATAAAGAGCACGTTACAACATGCAGAGGATGCGGCCCAACGCTCCTCCCAGGAAGCCCAGGAGTACAAGCAGGAGCTCCATCTCCAGAAGGAAGCCTCCTTGAGAGATGACGGAGAGAGGGACCAGCTGGAGGCCGATCTTCAGCTTCTCAATCAACAGCATCAACAGGCTCTGAATCAGGTCCTGCAGTCAAGAGACCAAATGAAGGAGACCAGTGAAAAATTGACATCGGAGAACACCAAGATTGTTAGTGACTTAAACCATAAGGAAGATCTAATCAGGGGTCTTGAAGAGCTTAGGACTAAACAAGACAACGATTTAAAGGAGCTGAAAGATGAGCTGGACAGGAGGAAAGAAGAAGCAAGCACACTTCGGAGAGGACGAGACGAGGAGGATGAGGAACTTGTAAGTCTGCAGGAAGAGCTTTTTGAAACAAGTACAATCAAGAAGGAACTGGAAGGTACTAACATGGAGCTTGTGCTGCAGGCAAATGAGAGTAAAGCAAACGTTGAAAGTCTTGAGAAGGAGGTGCAGCAGTTGAAGGAGCAGAGTGCGAGTATGGTCAGTCTAGCTCTTAAAGAGCAGCTTGAAAGTAGCGTGGCAGACCTAACAGACCAGCTAGATGTAGCTCTTTCATCCGGCCAGGGGAAAGATGCTGAAATGAACAGGTTAAAAGAGCGGATTCATGAACTAGAGGGCACTCTTGGTGATGTGACTGCTGAGAAAGAGAGACTGGACATGGCTTGCACGGAAACAAAAGAAAAGTTGGAAGGGCAGGCCGAGGAAGAGTCGAAGCTCCTAAGAAATTATGAGCATCAGATAGAGAGCCTTAAGAGAGACAAAGACAGTCTTCATCAGGAACTTCAGCAAAATATGCAGCGGTTTAAAAAGACAATTCAAGAGCTCTCAAAGTCGAGGGATTTGGACACAAGCACCTTGCAGGAAGAACATGAAAAACTCATCCATCTGAAGAATACCAAGGAGACGGAGGTGATGAGATTGCAGAGCGAATACGAGGAGCTCCAAGCTGACTTGTCGGGAACAAAAGACATGCTGAACTCTACTTTAGATAACCATCAACAGCTTGCAGAAATACTCAAAAACAAGGAGGAGGATATCAAGAATTTGGTGGAGGAAAACTCCTACTTCTTCAAGGCCATTGAGGAAAGTAAGGCGAAGGTAAAACCGTTTGAAGATCTGCAGGAGAAGCTTCAGAGGAGTGAGATCCAACTTGAAGAAGCTACTGCTAAGAATGTGTCACTCTCAAGGGAGCTTGAGAAACTTCACCAGGATTTGAAGGAGCAACTGGAACGTAGCGATGTGGAGACTAAGACACTTGAGGTTATCACTGAGCTAGAAGGTGAAGTCCATGACCTACAGGTAATGTTGGAGAACAAAGAGGAGGAGGCTTCATCCTTGCAGGGAGTTGTTGCTGAGAAGCAAGACGCCCTAGCCAGACTTGAAGAAAAATCCACCCGTCAAGAGACAGAAGTAGAAGCATCCCTTGTAAAGATTTCAAATCTGGAGTCCGAGATTATTGCTCTGAAAAGTGAACTTGAAGATAAAACTGCCAATCTCGAGGGTGTTAGTGGAAACCTACAAGAGTCACAACACCAAATTGCCCTCAACAAGGCAGAAGTGGAAAGAACAGTGGAAACTCAGAGTGCGTTGCTCAGGGAAAAAGAGGCCCAGATTCTTGATTTCGACAAAAAGCTCACTGATGTTGAAGATCACAGGAAACATCAAGAAGGCCAATTTACTAAAGAACTGAATGAGAAAAACACAGAGTTGTCTTTGCTCAGTGACAAAGTGGAAAAGATCAGACAGGAGCTGGACTCAAGGCAGCGGAACATGGGCGAAATGAAGGCAGAGCACAACTTTGTCGTCAAACAAAAGGACACCCAGATCGCCAAGCTGATTGAAAATCTTGAGCAGTTGAAAAGAGCAACAAACCCCCAGGAAAACAGGACACCATCTCAGGACAGAGAGAATGGCATCATCGGAGAGAATGTAAAGGTCAAAAATGGGCCTGAACTCCTGAGTGCCAATATTGAACCCATGCAGTCCAAGCATGACCAAATGCTGGACACAATCGCGCAGTCTTCCCTTAGTGACAATGAGAAGCACCTTGAGAATGCTTTACAGGAGAAGGAGAAGGAGATCAAACTTTTCAAGGAGAGCAACCAGTCCCTGACGAAGCTTCTAGGGGATAAATCTCATGCTATGATGGGAAATACAATGCTCGTTGATCTACACAAGCTTCAGATGCAGGTGCGTACTTATGAGGCCGAGCGCAGTCAAATGATGTCAGTCTTGAACGAGAAGACCAGGGAGTGCAGCAACCAAAAGAATGAGGTCCACCGCTTAGTGAAGGTCATCTCTGCTCAGAAGCTTGCCCTCGACAAGGTCCAGGAAGACAACAAGGAGATCAAGCGTCACAGCGACGAGCCTCAGAATGACATGCAGAAACAGGCGCTTCAGAAGCTGTCCCGCCTCATCCAAGACAAGGACCTGGAAATCGAGGCACTCAAACAGAAGGGCGATTCACTGTTGCAAGTTCTTCAGTCGACTGCTCCGAACGACAGCTCTGACATCTCCAGGGTGCTATCAGAGAAGGAAGAAATGCAGAAAGAGAACAAGATGCTGAAGGAAGAGCGCGACCAACTGGTCGTCAGCATCCACCAGAAGCATCATGAGAGCCTGACGTATTATGAGGAGGTGCAGAGGCTGGTTGGAGTGGTCAACGGAGAGACACACAAGCAGGCAGAGCTTCAGCAGAAGTACAACATTATCTATGCTGATCTGGACGACAAGGAGAGGTCCTTAAGCCAACTTACGGTAGAGGTTGAACACAGAGACTCGGCGATTGCCAAATTCCAGAAGCAGCTGGAGGAGAGGAACCAGTCCGTGCTGGATCTAGAGAACCAGTTGTCAGGCTTGAATGAAAGCTTAAGCAAACTTGATCAACAGAATCAAGAAGGTGTGAGTACATCACACAGGCACCAAGAAGATGAAGAACTAAATGCCTTGCTTAGAACTAAAGAGGAGGAAATCACTGCCTTAAAATCTCAAATTGATGCACTTCAGCACACTTCCCAAGCTTCATCCAAACCATTGGAAATTGAAGAGACAGTTAAAGCTGAAGTAGCCCTTCTCCAAACAGCACCGCCACAAAAGGAAGAAACTTTTCCTGTCGAAGAAACTGAAGTTGCTCAGCTAAAAGAGCAGCTGGATGTCCAAGCCAATTCCTTGTCCCAAAAAGACAGCACCATCAAATCAAAAGAGGAGGAACTGTATCACAGAATGGAAGAGCTTGCCTCTCTCCGGCAGCAGGTGGACCTCCAGAACCAGTCTCTCCTCCAACGAGATGCCGCCCTGCAGCTAAAGAACCATCAACTGCAAACACTCACCAACGACACCAAGGCCAAAGACGTTGAGCTTCACAGTGTCAAAAGTCAAAACCAGACGTTGCACGTACAGCAGCAGGGCTTACAGTCAGAGAATCAGACATTGAAGTCTGATAGCAAAGCTCTGCAGCACGCTGTGCACAACAAGGATGGCGAAAACAGGACACTGCAGGACATGAGCAACCGGCTCGCGTCCCAGGTTCGGGAAAAGGAGTTTGAGATCAGCGCTCTGAGGGAGAAGAACACCACACTGACCAGGCTGGTGCAGGAGAGGGAAGTGGGTACTGCCGGTGAGCTTCAGCGACTGCTGGCTGAGACGGAAGCGATGCAGAAACAAGCGTTGATGTTTCAACAGGAGAGAGATCAAGCCCTTTTGGCTTTGCAGCGCCACCAAGCAGACTTACAGGCTCAACAAACGGAGGTTAGTAACAGTGTACAGTATGTACCTCGGGATGGGATTTCACTTTTTAATCTATGATATTATTTGTGGTAACCACTGCTAATTATGCAGGATTGGAACTGGCCTATTGTCACCGGGCAAGCTCGGTGTTCTAGTGGTAAGACATCTGCTCTTGAAAGGCATGGGTCATGGGTTCAAATCTCACCTTAGTAGTATGCTCGTGGATTTTTTTTTTGCTGCAGGATTCCTGGAAAGCCCAGCAGACATAGTGCTAAACCCACATCTGTGTAGGGTGATAAAACCAAATTTAAGTAATTTAAAAATAAGTATGTCTATTAGAAAAAGGACTTCACTTGTCAATTCATCCCGTCAGTTCAACAAGGTCAGAACTCAATTTTTTGGAAAATGCCCTGATGTTGAAGATTTGCCAAGGCATGACAAGTTTCATGCAAAATGGTAAAATCTCACGCCAGTGGTTTTTTGCATACATCCTGGAGTTTTTCAGGAAGATAGAGTTAAATTTCATTGACATGACGGTGTGTCCTTTTTAAGACTTGGCTGTACCTAAATTCATTTAGCTAAGCATCTAAATCTTTGGGAGTAGGTAGTTCAGACGTTAGTAGTTATCACAGAAGCGTGAGTGGAGTCCGGAAAAATATAGCGCTTTTGCGTAGAATGGATATGGAACATTGATGCACTATACTTTTCAGTATTCCACAAGCGCGCATGTGACATACGATTCTATCTTCAGGCAAACTTGATGCGCAGCTTAAAATAGTGCAATATGCAGCATACGTGATAGAACAGGGTTTCATATTGGCCGTGCATCATAGGTTAATATCACACTCTGATTGCTATGGATTGACCAACCGGAATCAAGGATTCAAGTTTGCTTGAAGATAATTGCTTTTGTTGGCATCTTCTGATGCACAAATTTGAAAATCTCCCTGGTTAGGAAACCTTGTTTCCTATTTTTATATTGAAGGTAAAACCTAAATATTTCCTCTGATTGTTGTGCAAAATCTCTCTGATTGCAAGATGCAAATAATGGCAGGTTATATGAATCACTCATTTTGAACTGAGGCATCCCTCCTTAATTTAGTGATGTCAAATCATGTCATTGAGTTACATTTAAATTCAGGTTCACGGCAGTCAGGAACGAGAGCAGCGGCTTGTGAGAGAGGTGGAGCGTCTTCGTGGGCATCTCTTACAGGTGGAGGAAGGGTACACCCGAGAAGCCCTCCAGGCTGAGGAGAGAGAGAAGGAGCTGAGGAACAGGCTGGTCCAGGCTGAGGATGCTGCTAGGACAAGCTCCTCAGCAGTACATAGCGCAAGGTATTGATTAAGCACCTGATGTCTAGTACATTGTAAACTTCCATTAACCCTCCTACTGTTTGACCATTCAATATGATTTGCTGTGGTTTTGAATGGCACATTGTAGGTAAACTAGGCCAGCCTGCAAAATGATACCGCATGGTGAATACATCTAATACGGTACACAGTCAACCCTCCTACTGTCTGATCATTTAATATCATCCAGCTGTGGTTTTGAATGATAGATAAACAATGCCAGGCTGCGATATGATAACATTTTTTGAATGCATCTACACAGTACACAGTCAACCCTTCTGCTGTCTGACCTTTCAATTTTGTCCACTGTTGTTTTGAATGATAGATAAACTATGCCAGCCTGCATTATGATATCAGGTGGTGAATGCATCCACATCGTACACAGTCAACCCTCCTACTGTCTGTAAACTAAAACTGCTTCTCACCACCCAGGGGTAACTGCAAGGGTAGCAGTTGTTGAATGTGAATGGTTAGCAACCTGTGCACCTATTTGGCTGCGAGTGTTGCCTACTCCTAAGGAGTTGTGGCTGGTTTCAGGATTGCTTAGGGCCCGATGAACAGTGGAAGGCTCTACGAGGGTTCTATTCGGCTTGGGAAAAAAGCAAATAAAATAATAAATACACATTATTATTATTTGATTTATAGTAAGGAGGCTAGCAGTCAGATAGAGAGTCTCCTAGATCAGCTACACTCGGCCACTAACCAGAAAGACCAGGCTCTACTACAGCTGGGAGAGGCCCAGGAGCAGGTACAGCAGTACAGTACCTCCCTCGCCAACCTCCAGCTGGTCCTTGAGCAATTCACACAAGGTAGGTCTGGAAAGAGAGGGTCTTGCTCTGGTACATTCAGTCAGGTTCTAATCATACTGTGCTACACTTGACTTTGCTACACTGTGGCGAATAACTCATGCATTTTAAATATGGCAGCATTCTTCCGTAACAGTGGTCTTATGGCCAAATGCTAGTAAAAAAGTCTGTGGACCAGTCAGAATTCTCACCAAATGGTCCGCCTGGCAAGTTGATTGCTTCCAAAAGCTATGTGTAAATCTTAGTACTTAGCATCAAGTATTTTTGTTTGAACCGAACAGAAAAAGAGGCAGAGATTGCGGCTGATGTGGAGAGGTACAAACAACGAGCTGATGAGAAGGACAAAGTGGCAGGACAACTTTTCAAGCAGAATGTGGAATTACAAGTAGGTACAATTTAAGAAAACTACATTTAGGAAAGACATGGTATTCGTCCTACTTTAATTTGGTTTGGGTGGGTTTTTTTTCCAAATCAACAAAAACCTTTACCGTATGTCTGTATGTAGTAGTACTCAATGTAATCAATGGAATTTTTTTCAACAAGAGCCAAATATGCCTGAAGAAAAAAACACGTAATTGAAGATTGCTTATCTTCAAGTGGAAGTAGAGGAGATCGAGCGATCTCAAAGTGTTTGGTCGCTGCTTGGGGCTGTTAGATCCCTTTGGATTTACAGAAATTTTCCGTAAGCAATCAAGAGAGGGAAACGAATCGGAAAGCCTGGGACTCCACAGTGCACTTTTTTAAAAATATTTTTTGGTATCTTCAAACAAGTTTAGTTGGAAAAACAAAGGGTTGGCGTCAAAGGCACGGAAAGAACTGTCTCAACAATTGGCTTTATAAATTTTTTGAATTAGATATATCTATTTGTTGATTATTTCCATCTTTCCAGGAGCGTTTAGCGGCAACGACAGAGGCTTTGGACGCCGCATCAAGACTCAGTGAGCAGCTGGACAGGAAGGAGGAAGTGGCTGTCAAACTCCGAGAAGAATGTAAGAACATTTTTGCACCTTTATTAACATTGGGCGGTCAGGTTGGCGTACTGAGGGTCTTACCTCGCCTTCAACCTCTGGGACCCCATGGCGGGCACTAAGTTGGTTAGGTTGTCAGTCCCCACCTGATTGCGTGGGTTTTCCAGGGTCTTCAGTCTAAAACTGAACCTTCCTTCTTTGTCTTCGCTCCATGGGGTTCTTGGCTAGTATAGTGACTAAGTTAACTTTTCTGAGAGTCCTTTGCTTCAAAACAAGAATTAATAAGTGAAATAAAATGAAATGAAATGAGGCATGGAAAGGACTTTCCTAACAATGGGAGATATTTTTCAGATATTTTTTTAATTAGATCTATCCGTTGATTGGTTAATTCCATCGTTCCAGCAGGCGTTTAATTGGCGCTTTCAAACATTGTATCAAAGCCCCTTGCACTGTTATTACCCCTGTTCATTGGGCCTTAACCATTCCTAAAAACCATCCTTTGTAGTATGCAGCAGCGGCAGCCAAACGGGCACTCTGGTTGCTAACCATTCACATCAACAATCTCTCCCCTCGAGGGTGCACATTTACTTCTGGGGGATGAGGAGCATTTATAGTTAAGTGTCTTGCCCAAGGATACAAGTGTCATGGTCGGGATTCGAACCCACACTATGATGGCTCCGCCACCAGAACTTGAGGTCGGTGCTCTAGACCACTCAGCCATGACACGCTGTTTCGATACTAAATCTAATGAAGTCCTGTTTGTGTTTCAGTGTTGAAGAAGGAGGAGCTTCTTCATCAGTACGAGGCGAGGTTTGAAGAGTTTGGGAACGCCAGGGACAGCAAGGTGGACAAGTAAGTGACATCATCCTCACTAATCATAGCCTTAATCAAATTCTTGAGGAGATCCTCCACAGTTGCCATTAATTACAGTAGTTATACAAAATCTAAAATCTATCTCCTAAAATAGCACTTACGTTACGCACCAGTTTAACATTTTCAAAATGTATCTCGTCTAAAGTAGCAAGACAAATGCGCGCCAAGATACAATGTTTTTGCACGGAGAACTTTAGTTTGAAATACAATTTTTTTGTAAAAACGAGATATGATGTTTTTGCACTGACGCGACGATATAGTGCTTTATCACATTCAACGGGTGTCTCAAAGCGCTCAATATTTTTTATGACAAGTACTATCTGTTATGTAGCACTTTGTATTGTGATTAGTCACTGAGCAAGGCCCCTGCGCTGCACGCGATTGGACGTCACCATGATGATTATGTGGTGATCCGGCGCAATCTGCAACCACCATGCCTGAAACACTGGGGGAACTTCATCTGTTAATTATAGTGTAACTGGGTTCTTTTATGTGCAGTACACAACACACAGTACCTACTGCTTTATGTCCCATCCGAAGGATGAAGCCATAATGGTTAAGTATCTTGCTTAAGGACACAAGTGTCAAGACCGTGACTCGAACCCACACTCTGCTGATCAGAAACACCAGAGCTAGAATCTGGTGAACTAGACCTCTCGGCCATGACACCCCGAGGCAGAGCAGGGTGTTATTTTCCAAGATCCATTGAAACAAGTTTTGTATTCAAGTTCAGTTCCAAGTTGTTGCCATCATCACTGCATGAAATTTTCTTTTGCTACAGAATTACCTATCACGACATACCATCACCAAAATATGCCCAAACAAAAACCATGGCCTAAATTTCCTTTATTTATTAAGTAATACTGTTTGGTGTGTTTTTTATATTAAAAAAAACAATAAGTTGATGACATTTTCACCATAAATTCACCAGTTTTTCCTGATTTATTTCACTCACCAGACCGCTGATGAAGAACTTAGTCCTCGGTTACTTCCACGCCCCTCAGAAGAAGCGCTCGGAGGTCCTCAAGCTCATCGGCAACGTGTTGAACTTCTCCTCGGACGAGCTGGAGTTGGTAAGTATTTGTTTTAGCAAGTAATAACCCACAAGGAAAACTGGCTGCCTACAAATAAATCCATTCTGGGTGAACAAGGACAAATTGACCAGAGTGACATCCAGATTTACGCATCAATTGAGCTATCTAGCACCAGTTGGTGGTCTCCCTGTTTTGTCAATAGACCCATTGCATCGGCCGCCATGCTGAGGCAAAAAAATGGAAACATGCACACGTGTCCTTCAGATGGGACATTAAGCCATAGGTGGCAGGCGTGTACACGCCATGCATAAGTTTCAGCTAATGGTAGATCTTCCTTTGACGTCAGTGAGGGCACTGTTTGGGCTTCATCTTTGTTCAATCTCACTCAAGTAAATTTTTCGTTTACTTTTTTGTTGCTTGTATTCTTTTTTGTACATTATAGAATTCTTAAATTGAATGCATAATCAGTGCTCTAATCCAGGTGTAGAAAAACCCACATATAGGGACAGACTTTACCTGCAGACAACATTCTTGAACTGAGTGCCATTTCAAATATTGATTGATCGGCTAATTTCTCTATTTGTTATAGGCTGGTATTGGAGAGAACCAAGGAGGGTGGTTGTCAGGAATATGGGGAAGGGGAACGCCATCAAGTACCCCTCCCTCGACTCCACGCAGATCAAACATGGAAAATGTAAGTTATCAATAAGCCTTTCCAACGAAATATGCTAATTACTTTCACGCATGCGTACAGAAACTATTAGTTGGCAAACACCATAGAGTTGTGCACTAGGCAGGCACACAAATATGTGTGTATCACACCACTATCAGCTCCATACACAAAGACGCGATGTACCCTCATTTTGCCAACCAGTAGCGTTAGTGCGCACGCACGATGTGCAATTTACATATTTCATGGGAAGGGTCCGTTCAATGGTCTGTTGTTCCTGGTCTGCATAATCGCATTCATTAATACACTCCAACTCCAAAGGGCAATGGAAGGACTGGCAACCAGTCTATGAAACTAAGTGCGCGAGTAGTGGTAGTATTGGAAATTTCATACCTCATGATGCTGCATCTGTACACCTGCTGGCTACCTCGAAAGGACACTTCTCTCCAGATTTTGTTTTACCTTGATGTTCAAAGTTTATCAACCCAGCATGCTAAAATAGGAATTACAAATAGATTGACAGTATTTGACTGCACCTTTCTCTGTGTGCCTGGCTGCGCATTGACTACCTGCTCAATGAAAAGGAGGATTTCTGAAAGCAAACTGTTGGGAGCTCTGGCAGAAATGATTGCTGACACAAATTTTTAGTTTATCTTTAGTTTATTCACTTAGATTTTTTTGTTTCTGAAAACAGTCCTTCACGGAGCAGTTCGTCAAGTTCCTGGAACATGAATCCACGCCAACGCCCAAGATGCGCCTGCCCCTGGAAGAGATGACCAGCGAGAAGCCGAGGAGCCCCCGCGGCCATCAAGCCTTCAACCCGTTCTCGGCCCCCGTGCCCCAATACTCCCCTTTCATGCACCACCCTGAGCCCAGGAGCGGATCCGGTGAGCCCCATCATCAGCTGATGAAGCCCATGCTGGCCCCTAAGTCCATCCTGCAGGGCGTTCCGACCATTGCGCCAATCGGCATCGGTGAGGCAGCCTCGGGGAGAAGCTCCCCAGGAAGTAGAAGCACAGGGCTGTCAGATATCCTGCAATAACAATCCCAAAGGGTAATACAGAGTCTTAAATGTTTGTACCAGTGCAAAAATGTTGTTGTATACACAAAAGTAGCCTTCAAGGCAAGTCCAAGAATTCAAACTTATACAGGCATGTCATTTCTCAGAATTGTTCCTGATTTCGGGATTTACTCAAAAACTCTTTGAGCCTTCAGTTTTCCTTGAAAGAA
>CM021526.1:28376547-28387340 GCA_010994315.2 Pisaster ochraceus | reverse complement strand
CTGGAATTTCATCATTGATAGAGCAAGGCTCTTTTCATTTTTGCAAAGGGCACTTCCATTGGAAAATCTTCAAAAGTCCATTGGAAACTTTTGGAGGGGTGCACCAAGGCCAAAACCAGGGCCCAATTTCATGGCTCAAGCTTACTGCCGAATTCTGTGCTTACGGTCACCATTCTCCGCTTATTTTGCAAGCACCGAATTTCTGCTCGCTGTGTAAGCAACAAAAAAAAAACAGTAACAGGGAGTACGTACGCGCACAAGCAAAAACTCCCTGCTAACCCGTGAAATACGCTTGACGTAAGCGCAGAATTCCCTGCTTCGGTAAGCGCCGATTCTTTGCTTACGGTAACCAGAGCCATGAAATTTGGGCCCAGGGCAACAGAGGCCACATCCTCCATGTACATGTAATTCCAGGCCAGCAACTATAAAGAGCTGCCGTTAATGCAGCACTGGGTTCCGTTAAAAGAGCGCAAGTGTGTTTTCCTTGACGTGTTAAAGCAATGTATGTGGGACTAAAGTGGCCCTAAAATGTTTGAATATGCACGAGATTGGCACGGTCCATACAAAAAGATAAATAATCAGCTCCTTGTGACACCTTCAAGTGTTTTTTAATGATTTATTGTCATATTGAAACGTTCTCATACAAAATGATTGTAAAGTGTTGACAAAACTCCGGCAGTTTTCGTGGGTTTGTTGATTGAATGAAGGCACTTTGTTATCACACACAATATCAAGTTATTGCTTAAAAAGTAAATTATAAGAGAAATTTCCATTTACTACAATGAAAGAAAGAAAAAATACCTGTTTAAGATCAATCATTTCAAGAAAAGCAGACAGATGTGAAACCAAAAGTTCCTTGAAATAAAACAACAGGATGTATGGTGCAAATATGCTGCCTGTTTGCATTATTGTTTTTAGCAGCTATTTTGCTAGTCCATATTGAAAATGGTTCTTAAGTGATTTGTAAACTATTTTAAATAAGGCTGTATCCGAATTGATGGCTACAGCTACGGCTGCAAGTATTGCTAAGGGTGTTGCTAGGGATGTCCGATGCTTCAATGATTTATGAAGCAGTGATCCAGCTATAGCCGTATCCATAGTCGCTGATTCAGACATGGCCTTTTTTGCATCTTCTTAAAGTTATTGTTTGCCGATTCAGTGCTTGTCACAAAATTGACTCGGATAATTACCAAGTGTCTATTGTAAAACCCATCAAGTTTTACTCTGGGGAGATGGAAACGTCTGATTTTATTATGTAGGGTCTTCAATTTGTTTATGTATTGCTTTCTATGTATGAAAGGTAACAAATAAGACATACAATATAATGAAAATGCTGATAACTTGGATGTCATTGGATGCAGGGAAAGTAAGAACAATATGCATTATTTTTTAGGCACTTATTAAACCCATGCAGGGTTTGCCCTTGACTTTTTCAGAGACTAGCCAGCAGGACTTGTTAGCTTGTCATTTCACTGGTCCACCAGCATTTTCACTGGTCCATATTTCATATTACATAAGGATGCTTATCAATGCTGAATGAGTCAGCCAGACCATTTGGAGTGAATTCTGACTGGTCCTCGGGTGTTTTAACTGGCATCTGGCCAGCGTACCAATGTCAAGGGAGAGCACTGCCATGGTATCGAAGCGGCTCACACTATTATGATGTACCATAACCCTGTGGACAATTTCATAGTGCTGCTCAGGCCTGGAATTTCATCTTTGAGAGGGCAAGACCAGTTTAATTTTGCTAAGGGCACTTCCATTGGAAAATCTTGCAGGGGCACCAAGGCCAAGACCAGGGCAATGAAGGCCTCCGTGACCTCCTTGTAATTCCAGGCCTGGCTGCTTAACAGTAAGCACATTTTTGTGCTAACTATAGCAGAAAAATTTGCTTGTGCGTAAAAGTATTTCATAGGCTAGCAAGAAAATTGGGCGTCCAGCTTGCGCTTTCACCATGGATTTGCATTGTTACATCATTCATTTTCATACAGTTAGCACCGGAAGGTTAGCATGCCTTTTCACAGGCTTATGGTTAGCAGCGCTAAAAAAATGGATACTCGCACAGTACGCACAAAATCGGCTGTTAAGCAGCTCTATGAAATTGGGCCCTGTTCATTAGGAGTATGCAGCACCGGTGCACAGGTATCTGGGTATTTTTAGAGACCAAGTCTGTCCTCACTTTGCTTTCATGTACAAAACTAATGAGACATCAGTAAAAAACTAAGTCCAATAACTGGAGAACAAAGAGAATGCCTAGATTTACCAGGACGAATATTCAATTTGTTGAAATACCTTCAAAGCTGTGACCAACATGAACAAAGAAATTTGTGCACAAAAAGTTTCACACCCATTCATAAGAAATCAGACAGAATTGTCCATACATTAAATTAATTTGTTAAAAAATAACAAATTCACAGATCATGCTTTAAGGCCCCACCAAATTCATTAGAAAAATAATAGTATCACTTAATTAAATAATCTGTTTTTTACTAAAGATTGTACAGCATTTTTTATATACATAACACCTGTAGGGTTTCAGATTTCAGACTGCGGGAGTGCCAGCTAAATTCCTTTCCCAAACATTTCTGACACCACAAACAACTATTTTTTTTAAGGCAACGGCTGAATCTACTTCCTCAAATCCTAATCTGATAGTCTACCGATGCGCATTTCTTAGCCGGGATCGGACTGAGCCCCTCTGCCTCCTCATCACTGCTATCACATGCTCTGACGACCCGCGGTGACAAGGGTGTAGTTTCCTTACTCCCAGATGCTTGAGAATCTTTTCTTGGAGTCTTGGTCGTCACCGAGGATGAGATGGGTTTCCTCGGCGATGCTGGCTCGTAGTTGGTTCGCGTGTTTTCTTTCACAAACTGGTAGCTGGAGTAGCTAGACGACCACTTGAACTGCAGGTTGAAATGCAATCATTTCATGAGCCTATTGTATCGTTTATTTGATCGGTAAGTGCAAAATTAGTACCTAATTCTTTGTTTTTGCAACGGTATCGCAGTGGTAGCCGAGCGGTTTAACGCACCAGACTCGAGCTCTGGTGTTTCTGATCATGCAGAATGTGGGTTCGCCCGGCCATGACACTTGCATCCTTAAGCAAGACGCTTGACCCTTGTTGCTTTGTCCATTTGGATGGGACATTAAGCTGAACCCAGTATAATTATCACTAGTGGAAGGGGTTTGCCCAAGACCTAGTGTTGTTCGCTGGCACAAAGTTGGTATGATATTCAGTAATGAATTTGACTGACATAACCTGAACCAGAACCAAATGGCTTCTTTTTTTCCTTGGCAAGAGGCATCTCTATGAAGAAGACTACTATTTCTACCAGCACATTTCAAGGGGCACCAACGCAATGCCCAAGGAGAACAGAGGTGATTGCGTCCGTGAAGTATACATTTCTATACATGTTTTTTGTAAATATGTAAAAAGCCAAAACATTTCTAAACCATTTCTGGACATACACCAGTTGACCCTTTTGGGGGACAATTGCCTCTCAGGGGTAAACCGTAGAGGGCGCACTGTATTACCGATCACCTGTATCCCGATAGAAAGTCTGCAATTTCTCATCCCCGTGATGCTACAACCAAATCCAATCATACAGCATTCACTCACCCTGCTCTTTAAGTCCTTTGTGAACTTCTCTATTTCTCTCTGCACTTCAGTTCTTGTTTGTTTGCTTGGACTCACAGACATGGTCTGGGAAAGCGCAAGGAAAAAAAAGAACTGTGTTAAGTTTTAAGCGATTTATGCAAGTTGCCTGTTCCATTCCTTCACACGTATGACTCTGTATTAATGTACAGCACAGTTACTTTAGGCATGTAATTTTCTCAGCTGATCAGCTGATTTCCGCTTTTTAAAAAAGAAAAGTGGCGTAGAAAACTGAAGAACACTCAGATTGGCTCAATGGTTTCTTCCCTGCCTTTCACCAAGCTGTGACTTCGAATCCCAGACCTGAGCCTCGCATGTGCATTGGATTTTCAGTCCCAACTAGGGAAAAACCCATGCAGGGTTTTCCTCTATTTGGAGTTTTTCCTCCAGCATCTAAAGCTGGTACGTGTTCTTCGGCCAACCCACAGGTATCTTCAGGCATACCGGTCACAGTGCTAGTCACTTTTGAGGGTCCCTTGGTTTCATCACCAGAAAGATACAACAGTAATAATAACATAAAATAACAAGTTGTCTGTGCTTGGCACTTGTGTTTTTGGCAGGTTGTGCCACATCGCCTTGTAAAAACCCTTACACGTTGCTATAAAAATGGGTCTCATCATCCAAAAACTGTGCATACCTGTCTTAAACATAAGTGCTTTGTGATAAAAACATTTAGCTCTACATAAGAAACGAGTATTGTAGAACTTACCCGCCACTGTATTTGCTCAAAGCTGTGTGGATCATGTGACACTGGTAGACCAAACTTCACCTTCCTCACTGTGTGCCAGTCTGGGGACAAATTATTTTTTCATTCATTACTTTATCATTTCACGATCTCCTTCTCATTTGTAGTTTCGTAGATAATCCTGTCGGTAAGTCATTTCACCACACACGTGCAAATCTGCTGCACGCTCAAAGTTTTCACTAATAATAGGCTTCAAAGCTGGCAAACATTTATGTGTAATTTTACAAAAAAATCACCCACTTTAACATTCAAGTGCCTTTTCTTATGACATAAACTTTCATCGTTTCAGCATAAGCTTTCATCGCATGTAATTTTTGTGTGCATTTGTGTGAACACAATCTCTTTCCAGTAGTCTAAACCAACTGATAAGAGCCTTTAGACTCAATAAAACAAATTAATAATAATGATTCTAATAGTGGCTTCTTATATAGTGCTCATATCTGTCACTCAGTGACGCTCAAGGCGCTTTAACATTAAGTATTTTCTTGCAAGGTTTGTGGAGCTAAGTAAGAGATCTACCATGCCTACTCCTTTACATAGCACCATGTAATGGTTTACAAGGTGCTGTGGCGCAATATGCAGCCAATCAAACCAGGAACACCGGGGCGGACCCCTTCTCTTTTTCGATAAGTGCACTGGGTTCTTTTACGTGCGTTACACAACACACGGGACCAACAGCTTTCATCCCATCCAACTTGCCAAGCAATGTGCAATCATCTGTCAAAAACACAAGATTGATTTTAGCCAGGAGGATGGGTGTTAGCCTAAGGCTATGAGATTTATTTACAAATTCCTTTGGAATCTTCAAGGATTAAATGGAAATCTTTTTCTATTTGGTGGAGTTACCCAAAATTTGTTTACTAACAGACTGTTGAAAACGGTACCATGACATCGAGTGCTTTAATGCATTGAATGTCCAACTGGTTCAGCGGTTGAAATAGTTCCCACTTACATTTCTTGTATACATCTTCAAAGTCAAACACAAGCTCCGAAAGACTCTGCGTGGTGATACAGGGTAAAAACAAAAAAAATAAGAGGAAATGTTTTAAAGGGAAGGTATACGTTTGGTAATCACTCTTAAAATTAATGGCAATAAAACTGACTTGGTTAGAAGTACAGCAGGTTTCGATAGTGTAAAGTATTTTGAGAAACATTTCACTTTGAAGCAATGTGGTTATGGAAAAAGATTTCAGTTTTTATCCCCCAAAATTTGAACCTGAGAAACATTACTGTCAGAAACGTTTCTCAGATTGTGTATTTCTATTAAGGATTAGTCTTCCTGCATGGATACAAAAGCTCAGAATTTTCAGCGATATCTCTATAATCTAATATCTCGATAATCTACATTTATATAGGATTAAAACAATCAAACGGTTTCAAAAACCAAAGGTATACTTTGCCTTTAACGAAGAATTTCAAGTCATTCCTTGCACCACATAATACAATCAAGATATTACTAAACCACATGAGAAAAAACTTACTAGTGAATGAACTTAATTATTAACAATAGTCTTTATAGTGTTTCATGAAAGAAACTGTTGTATTTCACTGACCTTGAACTCCAGGGGTTTGTACATGAGGTCATCTCGCCTACTCATCCCCAAAGCACCGTACTTCCCTGAGTAGTAAACAGCTAACACTACGTGCCGGTGGATAGTCCCTGAGAAGTGTGTCTTGAAGCTGAGTGGGAATCTCTCTAGGCCTGGTGCTCCGTTCGTTAGGTATCTTGTAGAATTGTCAAGAATGTTTACAACTGATGTGCCATTAAAGTAATGCTCAACACTCCTAGTTGGGTTTGCAGTTGGAGCAAACCGAGCAGGGGTGAGAGTGCGCAAAAATGCTTTAAACAACACACCGGACCTACGGTTTTACGTCCCATCCGTTGGAACGAGCAATGCGTTTTTACTTTGTCATATATACTAGAATCGTTTTTTATAACAACATTTTTGTATGACTCTATCTACAATATATGAAGAAGATTAAATATAGAAATAAGGGAACAGCTCGAAAGTCGGAACAGTAGGAATGTTCTTATTGGATCAGTTCAATATTCAAGCGGGCATACATGGACCAGTCCATCAGACTGCCAGAACTCTCTTTCCATTGCAATGCTCAAAATGTTCATGCGTAATATTCTTGTGTAAGAATGATCCCGTAGTTCGGCACAATGTCGCAATCCAGCAGAACATTGTGTCAGTCAACTGAATTGTGGGCGTGTGCCTTCATCAATGGCATAACTAAGGAGGGCAGGGGGGCCATCTGCTCCCCCAAATGATGTCAGTACCCCCTGGGTACCCCCCCATTTAGAACCCGCAGTAGATCAAGATCTAGTTTTTTTAAAAGTGCAATTGGAATCTATAATTGATTTGCCAGCAGTGCCCCCCTAGAAAAAATGACCTTAGTTACGCCGCTGGCCTTCCTGACTACAACATGCCCGACATTTGAGACGCTCCCAAACCAATATAGAAATTTGTGTACATGAAAGGATACAGTGAAAGAATGACGGCTTCAAGGCACTTGATTGGCAGAGATTCTCGTATCATTTCCTTGGCAGAATCCATCAACCTGTCACAAATAGAAAACAATTTCAAACACATCTGATGTTTACAAGTCTTAGCATCAGCAGTCAAATTACAGAGGTTTGAGGAAAAAGTCTGTAATTAGGATTCTAATTGAAGGAGCTATGTTGAAATGATGTCACTGCCATCTTTTTATAACCCCAGGGTTTAATTTCACAAAGCACTAAGATTCATCTTTTAGATGAGTTGTCATTGTTGATTTGTATTGTGACATCACACTTTGCTTAGCAGTTAAGAATGGTACACATCTTAAGATTGGACTTAGCTTTGTGAAATCAAGCGCAGGAGTAATAGATATCAAGGTTTTTGAAAAACATCCTCAGCACTAGGGAGATGGAGCAAAGAGCAAAGAATGATATCTTTGTATCTGAAGAAATGAGGATTTTGAAACAAAATCTGCTAAGCCTAGTTAGGAACAACGTCACACCAGACAATCACTAGAAAGTACCTCTTTAGGAAGATTTGCTTACCCAGAAATTGGTCTGTTTTTCCTAATTTCGAAAAACTGTGTTCCTGTGTGGTTATATCTGATTTCAAATTGTTAAGAAGTAAATGGCAGCTCAAACAAAATGAATGTTTTAAGTGTTTAATAAAATGTGTAAATTTTGAGCAAACAATTTCACCATATCACTATATTCCATGAAAACAAACTATGTATTATGTTTTGCTGTTGTATGAAGTTTGTTTTGTTTGTCATTTGAGAGGGCTCCATGTAAAGTAATCAAAATTTTATTCAATTTTTTTACAAAAACAAATTGTACAATCTCTCCAAAATGAATATAGAATAGTCTCTAAAATTTTAAAACAAAAACAAATTTTTCTTTTTTAACAAAACAACACAGTTTGTGTGCCAAGTTATGTGTTTGTTTGTTTGTTTGTTTAGATGATCTGTACTGAATAATATTACAAATAAATGCACTAATGTTTATTTATGCACCTTGTACAAGCCAAATATCAGACCTAATTTTTTATAAAGAATTCTGCTAATTTTGTAGGATACTGTAGTTCTTTCATGTAGTCCTGCACTGCATCCAGTCGGCACGGTATTGATGTATTGGGCTGAAATGTAGGTGCGGCGGGAATTGTCACCTGAATCAAGTAAGAAAGAAATGTTTTATAGTTAACAGTTTTGGACTGGAAAGTATTTACTTAATGCAATTGGGTTTAATATCAGGGCTGATGATGCTTCATTCTTGTAACGAGTAAGGCAGTAATAGTGTAGCAAATGGCAGCTCTGTGACTGTTAGTGTTAGGGAAATGTACACCTCTGACTGGAACATTTCTAGGGGCATCAAATGCAATGACTAGGCGCATGGAGGCAATTGTCTCTGTTGCTTCCGTCAAGTACAGGCCTGTAATGAATTAATAAAAACAGTTTGGCCATGGGATGGGTTACAATCCAATCTATTCGTGGCTTTACCATGACATTGTTGCTGTAAATGTCTCAGTTCACTGGAGGTTCAGGGGTAGATAACAGGCCTTGAACTTTGCTCTTGGAGGGGGGAAAGCAATGTTCTCCTGGTGTGAAGCACTTCTATCATTTATAAGGAAAAATTTAAACTGCAATTCAGCCTTCAGACTGCAACATTGTATGTAAATAAACCAAAAATATAATAATAAATAAATAATCTACCTTTGCATTTTTATACTTGCTGTTTTTCTTTCTTTGTAATCCACCTGTTTCTATGATTGCGATTGATAAAAAATAAGACAAACCTTAGATAGATCTTTATCTTCCCTTATTTCCCCCATGGGTTTGCTTCCAGCTGGGTGAATCTTTCCAGCATGGCTCCACATCCTCTCCCATGTACTCTGGCTCACCGGAAAGCCATTTTTATTCACGTAAAACAGCACACCGCCACTCTCCTCGTCACTGTTGTTGTCGTCATTTTCAACTCCATTTTTAACCAATTTTTCCGCTTTATTTTTTATCATGGTGAATTCCAAAAGACTCCGTAGTCATTTTAGATCATCAGCAACTACTCTTTCATTGTCAAAAATGTGAGATTTTCAAAAGACAGAAGCTGCAAAAACGCAACTGTCGTTCACATTCCGGACAAAGTTGTTTATAGACGTCTCCTTGGGGTTTGACTTTTCCCCAGGGGGTGGACAGAGTGAGCACACGTGAAAACAAACGTGGGGCCGAGAGAACAACCATGTTGTGAGAACGAAGTTAAAAACTCTGCCACAACCTAGTAGTGTACCCAGACTTTATTGTCTATTGTGGAATGTGGTGTTATGGAAAGTATCCGATCATAACACAGTTGTACAGCAAACTCACACAGGATCGGAGCATGAGAACTTCGCAGTTCACTTTAATTCAAGATAAACACAGCCCTGGCACTGTCATCTGCAAGTGCAAACAAACGGTAGGATGTGAACAGCTGAGTGGTGAGCTTGCAATCGTTTATTACTGTGTCCGTAAGTGGTATAGTCAGTTTGCTATCAATTCATTTATTCCGATCATAAATCAGGGAGGTGCGTTTTCGCGACTCCCAGACCAGCAAACTCCCAGCAAACGAAACTGTTCCAATCACTTGCCAGTGATTAACCAAATGGCAGGGGGATGGGCAATAATGGGCAATGGTCAATTCAACGAAACTATTGATATTATAAGTTATAGACTGTGCAAGTCTCGTGACTCACATTTGGGGTGTATTCAAACACTTTGAAATGTTAAAAAGACGAGTTTATTTCCTTCAATCATATGCATAATAAAAAAAATTAATATAATTTTAATAAATATAAAGCAATGTAATTTTATGTATTGTTGTAATTGTAGAAGTGTATGTGGAACCAGTCCAACAACAACAACGTCCAAAGACGTGGTCCCTGGAAAAGAACAAGTAGAACATGATGAAGAATGTTTGATACTTAGAATAAACGCGACTTGCAATTTGCATGTTCTATTGTTGGTTACAACTGCAAAAATGCACTTCAGCTACATGTACTTAGGCATGCACTTGGCATGTAGCATAGCTTGAGGTCATAACATTGAGCGAACAGAGGAGGATGGGCCACATATGTTAGTCATGAAGAAGAGAGACATTAACAAACATTGTGATAGATGTTAAATTTGCATCGAGGGATGTTTCGCACTGCCCCGTTGCTTGTGAAGTACTGAACTAATCAGCAACAACTTTCCTGAGTCCTGCTGGAAAAAAATAGCCACAGCCATATAATTGGGTGGGATTCGAACCCATGACCTTTGCCATTGTAGATCAGTTGTCTTACCACTGAAACTACTGAGCTTGTGCAGTAGCTAGAGGCAGCTCGAATCATATGGTAGGAGCAATAATAGATGAACATGTATGTAATTATTGACTGCATCTACATCAATGTGTTGTAACTTGTATAATGTTTTGCATTTGATTGATTGAGGAATTCCGTTTCTCCGATTTTCTTAGCTGACACATGTACAGTCACCAACCTAAAAGAGCCATTGATCCATAATGGATTTCACCGAGGCCTACCCAGACCGCTGCTCATCTGTGGGTGCCGCTGCCAGAGTAGGAGACAGCGAATCGCTGCAGAAGCTGATAGCAAGTGGGTCATGTATTGATATCCATGACAACCGGGGCTGGACTCCTCTACACGAAGCAGCTAACGCTAACCACGGTGACTGTGTGAAGATACTACTCGATCATATTGAAGATGAAGAAGGTGTGTACATTGCATTTAAGAGAGGTTGGGGAAATGAAAATCTCTTTTGAGTAGTGTAGGTTCTGAAGAGAACCGGTGGTTTTCAGAATCTACCCTACTCAAAAGAGATTTTCACATGGCGTTACCGCAAACCTCTCTTAGTTATACT
>CM021526.1:28331317-28341618 GCA_010994315.2 Pisaster ochraceus | reverse complement strand
ATCTTTCACCTTTTCTTTCTCAACAGAAATTACCCATTAGGCCTATTTGTTTACAACGTCTACGAATCTTGTAGACTGGAAGAATGGACGCTTCATTCAAAATCACACTCTTGTGCCATTCCTGTCTCGCAAAAAGAATGAAGATTAATATTTTATTACGTCTAAGATTTGTGTAAAAGTGGAAGGGTTGAATGAAAGTTCTATTCAAATGTTTCAGTTTTGTACCGCTCCTTTCCCAACAAAAATTGCAGACTAGTTGTTAAAAACATCCCTTTACATAGTGAGTTTTATTTAATTAAAGCTAGATTTTGTCTTTCCCCGTGGGTTTGGTTCCATGGCGTCTCTGTCTCAACAAAAGGGGTTGTTCTAATGTGGGAAAACAGTACAGCAGCTGCTGTACAAGAAATTGGTGAAATGGTGTCACATCGCAACACTCCAACAACAATACATTCACGACGCATCACATCATTGTATAAACAAAGGACATCAGTGGCGTCGATACCCATTGTTCTGCAATGAAGTGCTGTTGCGGTTCAATCATTAATTTGAATTATTGCCTAGATTTTCCCATCGCGTTGACTATTACATATTTGCTAACCTTCAAAACAAACAACACAAAATGAATAATGTGTGGGCAGGGAAGTTCCGGTCGTTAACTCTCGATAGGTTTCGTTCAGCGGGGATTATATATTTTTAGATTTAATTTGTTCTGTCTTGGTTTTAATTTTAGTAGATCTGTCGGGAGTTAAGTAATCGAACATTATAATATTTTATTTGACGAAAGAGACATTTAGCCTATACGGAGTTTTACGTGCACGGTGCGTGTCTAAATACGTCAACGTAATATTGCGAAAAATATTGTACTGTTAGTCACGGGAATAATTCACGCACTCCCGTTTACGTTCGCGTAAAATAAGTACGTAAACCTTTAGCTGTCGTGTTCCCTATTTGCTTTAGTGATATCTTTTGGTGTGTTTTACAAATAAAGGGTTCAGACTTTTCCCCTGCGGCCTCAATATGGCTACAATAATTTCAATTGAAAGAATATTTCATCTGTGATGGATGTTTTTTTTTTAAGACACAACAATCATAGATCAACGTGAAAATATTAATATGGCTTGATTTAGTAATTTTAGATAACAACCTCTAGTATGGTTTCAGTTAAAAGGAAAATACTTGTTTGGTAATCACTCTAAAAATTAATGGCAATACAAGCTTACTTGGTTAGAAGTACAGCAGCAGCTTTCAAGAGTATAAAGCATTTTGAGAACCATTACATTTCGAAGTAGTGTGGTTATGGAAAAAGAGATATCAGTTTTATGCCCCAAGTTTGAATTTGAGAAACGTTACTGTCAGAATGTTTCTCAGATTGTGTATTCCTAGTTGGGATTTTTCTTCCAGCATGGAGTGAAAATATTCACTCCGGGTTTTCAGCGATATCTCAAAAACGCTACCACCATTTGAAATGAAATTGTCACGTGTTTGTTTTATTGTATAGGCCTACATCTATATATTTATACATAGGATTAAAACAATCGAACGGTTCCAAAAACCAAAGGTATACTTTGTCTTTAACACCGTGCAAATAAAACACCTCGTTATATGACTTGTGTTGGGCAGAGTCACAACTCGACGTTTCGATCAGATACACTCTGATCTTCTTCAGTCTCCTTTTTTATTTGATACTCTTTCAGAGCGAAATTTGAAACATGGCGTCATCGGATAACAAGAAGTGGATCTGGGCAATACCAAAAGGAATGTTTACGTCAGTCAATTGGTCAAATTCAATGCCTTCTTATTAGAATACCATCGAAATTCAGTGAAGAAACTACACTTTTCCCGTACAAAAAAGTACAGACCCATCAATTTGAAAGTCTTGGGATGTTTTGGATGTTGACAAAACTCGAACTGGAAGGATATTAGTTACAACGGCATTTCACAGCGTTTAATTGCAGAAGTTAGATACCAGTATTTTTCCCCCAAATTCATAAGGACTATACCTATTGGTAGATGATTGCATCATCACAAAACTGAAGTTGGCATTGGAGCCGCTCTTTTAATGGTCTAAAAGTAGTTATTTCCTGTAAAAGTCTCCTTGGGCCCTCATGTATTTTGACATTTTAAGCACCGTGCAGTCATCATGATTAACAATTCAACGTGCTCAAACTGTTTGAAGCTATATTCATTTGCATGACTTGAATTAATAACAACTGTCAGTGTAGCGAGAGCAGATTTCATGACGTGTCCATGACGTGTCCATAACCCCTGCAGTTTTGCATATTATTCTTCTATGTCGTATTTTTCAAGGAGATGCCAAACTAAAAAGTAGAGTATTAAAGGACGTCTTTTGTCCTTTCCCGTGTTAAAAATAAACCACTAAATAAATGAAAATACATATATACGCTAATTAAGGTCACATAGCGGCAGCTGCTGAAGGTTACGCCCCAAATACGTCTAAAAAGGGGCGGGGCTTAATATGGCACTACATCCGATAAAGAGACGCTCACATTCTACAAACTCATATCGATGCGCCTGACTGGTTGAGGAGTCGGGATAAATGCGGGTATATTCTCATTTGATAAAAAATATATATCTGGAAATGTTACCACCTACGGCTCCATAAAACGAGAGTGTAGTCAACGGAAGACCGTAACATGTAATAAACTGGGATTGCTTGGTCAGTGATGCTCGACATGTACACGTGATGCTGGGGATGTCTGGCACTGCTGTATACACCAGATTCGGAATTACGGAAAAATCAACAGAGTCTACAATGCATGGTGGTTGCGTCTGGTTGTGGGTGTACTCAAATGTGGTTTCCGGAAGTATAAATACAAATGTGAAAGTTCAATGATTAAACGATTTCTTGCATGCAACGACTCTGAGATAGAACTAGCTTAATGCAACTCCCTCACGTGGTGGGCTTCTGGCAAACAGTGGAGCCAGTTTGTGTGTAGTGGGCGTGGCTTACGTCACACTTTCGATAGATTCAGCGGGTGTGTATTATAACCACCACGCTACGTTGCAGTTTACTTTCGAGTGTTTGCGCAACATACTCAATATGTCGAACCGTAGTGCGGAGTCTAAATGAATTTCGACACCCTTAACCTAAATGTAACCCAGTGCCTACTCGGACCTCAATGAAGCCCAGCCATTAAATGTAGCCTGAGCCTGGTTGTAACCCCAGCCCTGTACCCGTATGTCACCCAGAGAGTAGCCCAAGCCCTGTAGCATAAACGTAGCCAGCGCCGTAACTATAGGGTAAAAGTGAGCCAGCATAACATTCGTCAATGAATTTCTGTCACACAAATGCAAGAGGGTTTTACTTTCGGCTTTTATTCTCCTCAAAAAGTGAGTTTAAAAAGTCAAACATTTTCCTATGTACAAGAAGGAAACCATTTCAAAATTTCAAATATTTAGTAAGAAACGTGGGATTGTTTCGGAAAGGGAACCAAGATCATGCTTGGTGAAACAACACATGTTTTCATCATCCAAGCAAGCTTTGAAAATGGCCAAACTAACAAATATTTCTGGTAAAATTGATGTAAAAGAGAGTGCACAACATTTTATATAAAATGTGCACTGATTGCGCACAGCATACATGGTATGATTAAGGTTGTTATTATTAAGGCAAACTCTCCATGAAACAGTTTTGATTGAAATGCTATAGTTTATATTAAGAGAAGGGATTAAAACAATAAGTTTTGATCTCGCGAGTCTAGCTCCAACATTTGAAAACGGTGAAACATAATAAGGGGAGTGTATCACTGTAATGCACACACATTCTTTTTTTGTTTACATCCCTACGGAGGCATCTTTTGTTCTTTCCTTTGTCCCTGTAGTTAAGACCCTCCCATAGACTTTGTAGACAAAAATTCCACGTGGAGCAACCCAGTCTTTAGAATTTCCCTATGGAGACCCTTTGTTTTCCCTTTTCTGTTTTGTTCTCGGTCTCCATAAGTCACTGGGAATTAAACCATGTTTGGTCGCATATGCATGTCTGTCTTTGACAATCACAACAGTTGCCCGACCGTGTGCTTTCAAACCATTCCATTATAAATTTCGTAATTACCGAATATATCTCATTGAATATTTTGTAAATACTACAGCAAAATATCAGTTAAGAAATAACAATCATAGTTACAGAAAGACTATGGTTCAAGTCATGGTAAATAGTTAGTAAATATCATTGGATCATGCTTTGGAAGTTCTCAGTTTAATCAAATAATTTTAAGAGCCACTATACTTGGCTTGGTGTCCTCCCCACCCCCCCCCCCAAATTAAAAAAAAAATAAATATCTGAACCTCTTGTTTCCTTTGTATGATAAAAACGAGTCAATGAGTGCGAAATGTTTTTACATCTACGTGATTAAACACTCCAAATTTGAAAAATGTAAATTCGAAATTGTGTATATACCAAACAAGAGACGCAGGGCCCAAGAGCTGCTTTTATCTATTACAGAATTTATGCAACTTTTATGCCTAACCAAAAACAGGATTCCAGTCAGAAATGGTAAAAGTTACATGGTATTTTCACTGGTAACCTTATCCTGGTAAACATAACTTTCCTGTAGGCCTATTTATAGCAACTTTTTGTGCCTATAAGCAGCTCCATAAAATTGGGCCCTCAGGTGCAATGTGAACTTAGTACAAACATGCAGTCAGCGCTTGCGTCATCATCCACTGAGCAGCAACCCACGGCCATCACACAAGACCCATCTGAGACCTTACATTTTCATTCAATCTAATTGATAATTGATCTACCAGTTTATGACATAGTGTCAATTTTGACGGACAATATTAAATTATTCCAACGACTCTAACGTCACGTCTTAGGCCTATATATATTTTACTATTATTGCAATGGGTTGTGGCCGAAGCTTGACTGGTCTGTTTTGCAGGGGCCATAAACTCCCATGTTCCACCAGCGAATTGAAACACCAGCGACACTGGCTGTCAGACTGAAGCAAAAGGAAAGCAATAAACAGATGTTTGGCTCAGACAATTCGTATAGATATAATGATTGATTACCGGTGAACAAATGTTTGTGCAAAAGTGTGCAATGTTCCAAGAAGTACAGCACGCGTGGGCGCGTCCATGTTGGATTTGCATTTGATGTTGGTGATAAGTTTGCACTAGTTAAAAATTATACTCTGAAATAATTGTAAAATGTCCAACATAGTATACAATTTTATGTTTATAAGCACGACATTAATATTAATATATTGTACATGAGTTGATTATTAAAAAAATCTTTTACACAGCTGCAAAGCACAGTTTAAAAGTTATCTACACTTCTGGTTCAACCCCTCAAAAATGGAAGATTATTGTTTTGGAAATACTGTGCCTAAGAATTACAATTTTTCCATAATTTAATTATGAGTTGCTCACTAGGCTCATCTTGGATGAGCTGAACACACTATTAAATATGGCATTTTATAGTATTTTGGATTCATCAAAAACTTTGATCTGGACTAAGTTGACACCCCACGGGTGTATGGTAGTTGATTGTCGGTGTCTTAGATGCATGATCATTATTAGTCAATGCATTCAAATTAGTCCAAGGAATAGAGCTATGGATTAAAACTAGGTAATGGATTAAAACTAGTCAGTGGATTAAGACTAATCAACGAAATAAAATGGCCGAACTGGGTGCCCTTTTACTCGGTTCAAAATCGTTAAGATGACTATAGGATTTATGGAGTCAGACTCAGTATAAATGGCAGCTTAAGTCTGGGCAATGTCGTTCTTCAGTTAAGCAATGGGGGACTTTTTGGAAAGCTACAGGCGGCAGCAGACTTACCAGCTAAATTTCCATTGTTCTTAATCGGTGCGCGTGCTCAGACCAACGTAAACAATATGAAAATTTACCTGGTAAGTCTGCTGCCACCCAGCATTCTAAAGTCTCCCATTGGTCAAACAGGACTGGTACATATTAATTTATGGCACTTAAAGTACAATTCTAAATAAACCAAGGGAATACAAGATTTGCGACGAGGTCTTAAGCAGCCGTTAAAGCTGGCGGGGTCGTGGCCATATAATAAAAGACCAAGCCGAAGGCAAGGTCCTATATTGCACGGCCACGCCACTGCAGGCTTTTAACACCGCCGTTTAAGACCGAGTCACTATTCTTTTATTCCCATTCATAAATAGCCTTAGTGTTAAAAAGTGTAAAAGTCAAGGAAAAACTGTAATTTGGAAGAGCTTGTCTTTTTGATGAAAAATGTTTCTAGCCCTTCCCATGAAAATGCTAATTATTTTCACGAAAACGGTTGGCAATAGATGGCGCCATTATGGCAAACGTCATAGAGATTTGCACTAAGCAGACGCACAAACGCGTATGCGTCACGCCACCATAAGCCCCATACAAAAAGGCGCAACCTCGTTTCCAGGGGTGATCGATCTCGCTGCGCCATTTTCGCCATTTTCGCCTTGCTCGCTCTTAACATTAGTGACGAGCGAGAGGTATGATACGGCGCTGTCCATGGTAGCGAGGCTGGGTCTTCCCCCTGCCCTCAGGCTGTGTCGTCAAGGGTCAAATTGCAGGCGACGCTAAACGGTTGTGCGCGCGCGAACGACAGGTTTTACACCGAGTACCGTATGTGTCGGTTGCATTGTGCGTTATTAGCGCACTCACATAAGCTCGCGCGCCAACACGCGTACGCCGAACGTGCTTTAGCCGACTGGTCTCAAAATGCTAAAGCTACGTTTTTATGAGCTGTTTAGTTTCATAAAGCCTGTAGCCCCTAAGCACACACAAAAAACTTGCTATGTGCAGAAATATATTGCTTCCCAGACTGGTTACCAGCCTTTCATTAAGTTTACATGTTGCGGCTGGTGCCCATTTCCTTTTTGCTCAGCAAAGACATTTCTAAGCAGTTTTTCTGCTTAACGGCTTTATGAAATTTGGCCCTAGGCTACTCACAAAATCTTGCTAAGCGCAGAAAAATCTTGCTTTCCAGAAACATTTTACATTGTTGCGACTTTTGCACCACTCAATTTTGGCTTAGCAAAGGACCAAGCGGTTTTTCTGTTACAGCTGTATTGTTTAGCCCTGACGGCATTTCACTTTTGTAACATACAACAGCATAGAGGAAGAGTCCTGTATAGGGCTAGGCCCAAGTAAACGTAATCATGTGACCATCTTTCAACCAATAGGACTGCCCAAACTCTATGGGGGTATTTATGAACACATAATATCATACTATGAAGAAATAAAATACTAAATACTCATCAAAAGTCTCTATATAAAAGATTGCATTATTACAGTTATCCTCACTGAGAAGGTGATCGGATATCATTGAGGCTGGTCGGCATTTATACTATTGTAAGTGGAGAATGGAATGTTTGTAATGTCCGTTTTCTCAGAGCCCGTGTCGTCGTCATCATCGTCGCCTGCCGTTGACGGATCGGTCACGGGGACCATACTGGCGAAAATGCCGCCCATAATCTGCGGGATCTTGACCACGGTCTCGCAGAGGAGGAGGAGCGAACCCACGCCGATTAGAAGATAAGCTGGAGAAGACACACGGAAATATAATTAAAATTTTTGACAATTATCCTCAGACTGTAACCAGAAATGTTGTCCATTTTTAGTATGGATTTTATATGAATTTAGTAATTAACTGTTTTCGTGGATTAGTCGACGTTGGAAGGGTGTGCCAACACACCTATATTTCGATACCCCTTTGTTCCAACACCCATAGTGTATTTTCCTATTCCTAACCCTAACCCTAACCCTAAGCCCTAGCATGTAAAACACAAGAGAGTTTTTCGGAACATAGGGATGTCGGAATATAGAGCTGGCAGTCACCGTCCAACCGGTGACATGACAGTGTCGTCCCTGGGGCTGAGAGGTCGTCTCCAGATACGTTAAATTTATTTCAAGAGGCTGAGATTTCTGAAGGAATTGTTTGATATGGAAACCTTAGTGCTGTCTCCCAATTCAAACTGGCCCTCTGTTGTTCCAAATTGGTACACGTCGACTAAGTTGTCAAAGCAGAGTGTCAATGTCTACCACACCGGCACTCCCCCTTAAACGTCCCATGTATATAGTTTCAGTTTGTTGTTAACATTGTTTGTGGTTTGCAGTGCATGAGGCGTATGCTGCCAGCTGTGGTTACGAAGCAGTATTGTCTTTACATCTAATTACTGCACGCTGTTCGCTTGCCGGCCACCACAGATGTTTTTGTTATCGTGGGACGGAGGCCTGAAATTATGATGCATGGATGGGTTGATAATTATTATGAATATGTTAGGGGTTTGTTTGTGTCACAATCAAGCTTGTCAGCATTGGGGAATAATAATAATGGCGCTGAAACGAGACTGTTTATTTCGAACTAATTGCCTTTGAATGAAGATGGGGGTCTGTTATTGTGCAGGCCCATAAATCAAAACGATGGTTTATTATTTTAGCGACAAGATTGATATTTCCTAACAGTCAAATCGTGGGAGTGAATTAAAGCAACAACATGGACGCTGCTCATGTCTATGTATGTTGTTCATCTTCAGAACGTTTGTCCAGGCTTCCAGAAAAGTATATGATACTGATTCTATGATGTCACCTTAGTGGGGTATAGCAGTAAATTTACTGTGCTTTTCAATTGGATAAGACCGTTGTAAATCTCTCAGCAACAACATTTTTTTTTTTTTTATAATAGCAATAACAAGATAAACAATATAAAATACAAAAATAATTTAAGAATAACAAAACAAAATTTACGGTCGTATTTGTTTATTTGCGAATGGGAGGATATTTGAAGCAAACATATTGTCAGTTTAGTTAGCTTATTGGTGTACTTTTTTACAATATTGCACAAACATCAAAATACGACGTAGTGCAAAATGGCAGCAGCGAGCATGAGGGCGGTCGCAATAAATGGCGACCCTTGATCACACACCAGAATAAAACAAAGAAACAAAGACAGCACCAAAAATACAGAAATATACTTGTTAATGTGTGCTGTTGTCAAATTAAAGCCTTTTGCTCCTGCCAGCTCGACACATTACACCACAATAGATGCACATGGCGTCATTGGCCGCCATCTTGATTACAAACAATGGAAAAGTACACGCGTGTACGCGCTGCGCACGACTCTCAGCCAATGATAGCCTTTTACGTTTTTGACGGCTGTCAATGCAAGTTGTCAATGAATTTCTGCAAATCATTCTACAAATTTTCCTTTTAAAACAACATTATTGAAGCCACATGACATTTTCTTAGTACCAACCTGCAACACACAAGTAATATAAGCTCCTGTAGTCTGCATACGGGCTTTCATATGGTTCGTTCCCAGGCACGTAATCGCCTAAACCAATCGTCGATATGGAGATAAAAACAAAATAAAGACTCTCCAGATAGTTCCACGTGTTTTCCAACTTATCAAAGATGGCGGCCGGGATGAGGAAGAACAAAGTGAAGACGGTCACGGCGATGATGGTCAGGTGAAGAATGTGGATCCCGAGGTTGTTGAACTTGTCCTCTGTATTGGGTTAACGAGCAAGGAGAGAATGAAGAATTTTCATTCGTAACGTTTAACTACCCGGATAAAACTAGTTCATGAACAGAGACCAATTTCACAGCGCCGCTGAATTAAGTAGTAAGAATTGCTTACAAAATGACTGCTATGCAAATATAAGCAGGATACCAGTCACGGATTGTACATGCTGACATTGTATTTTGCCTGGTAAACTTATTCTAGTAAGCATAATTTTGTTCTTAGCTCATTGTTGTGCAGCAGCTCTACAAAATTGGGCCCAGTTTTTGAGACTGTGAGTCATTTCTCAGGCCGTATCAAAACTGGCAGCTACTGCTACGGCTACGACCGTTGCTAAGGGTGTTGCTAACGACGTACGGTACTTCAACGCATGATGACGCGGAAATCTAGCCGTAGCCGTAGCTGTAGCCGCCAATTTGGACAAGGCCTAATATTGACCCAAATCACCTGACCCCTTACCATTGACTGCCTTAACATTACCAACGATTAATCTTGGTTGCGCCATTTTGGGAGCTACGGAATCCCAACGTGTGCAATTCGCAGGTGTTGCCAGCGCGTGGGCGGACACAAACCGTATACTATCCCAGGGTTCCTTGCTCTTTTCAAATAACGTCGCCACTTGGTTTTATCATTCGGCAACAGGAGTGTCATTTATGACAGGCACCGGGTGTATTTACTAAACACTTTTATTATTATCTTTTAATACATGCATTAAGACGTTGGTTAGAGCCGGTTGCCAGTAAAATTGTCTCGAGTGACACGACCTTCTAAATTTCATATCTCATTTTTATGACAATTTTTTTT